>JAVTVJ010000056.1:7267500-7820028 GCA_034509425.1 Eopsaltria australis
TGCCTTTCAAGTTATTAATTCAGGACATAGAATCAGTTTTGTGTACTACTCTGATAACCATTGTGTTTAATTTTGAAAGTTGGAGACACAAAACCTAATAAAATTAGAATAGGAGCCTCTGAGTACAGTGCCTGAAGGAGAAATTAAATTCATTTCAACACAAGGAGATATGAAATGAAGTACAAATAGAACAGCAGTAATAATTTTAGTCTGACACAGGGTTTCATTAAAAATCCAACAAGCGGTGCTGCATTCATTGTCAGGTTTGTGGAGACTGAATGTAGGATCTTTTTGATACTTATCTTAGAGGATAGACTAATGTCTAATAGCAGTCAGTGGTGCTTGCCATCTGGTTAGCCAGTGCTATGTAGAGGTCAGAATTTCTGTGAGCACACATTCCTCTGTCATGTGTGAAACTGGGGAGTGCAGGGATAGTTTAGTAAATAGGTTATTTCAGCTTGCAGCCATAGAAAGAAAAACTAGAGGGAGGTGACACTGGCAATGAGATACAAAGCTTTTCAGATAAAGGTCAGGGGTTTAAGTCTAAGGTGAAGTGACAGGAGTATTAGTACTGCCAAATTTTGAGTGGCCTAGGAACATAAACTTGATGTTAAGTCCAAGTAGACAGAAACCCACATCACACAAGCCTGGATCTAGCTGGTGTTTTGGGCGTTCTTTTTTATTTCCTCTCTGTAGCTGGGCATGGGGAAAAAATTTCACATGCTCAAAAGGTTTCTCATGCTATGGAAGACATGAAGATATTTGTACCTCTGAAAATATCAGAGATTATACCAACCTGCAGTCATTCTTTAGGCACTTGATAGAGAGGAGGGAGGCGGAGATCATGTACAAAGCAGAGCTCAGTTTGATTCCAGAGAGTGACCATGAGAACAGCTTTCTCACTTTTTGGGGAAATGCTGTAATCACTCTACGTGTTCCTTCTAATGAATACTCAAATGTTTCACATAAGCTGAACCAATTCCAAGTGAGATAACTTCCATTTTATGGTCCCCATCTGTGGTGATCACACGGTGATTTTGGAAAAGAGCAGGACAAGGAACCTGTGTATCTCCTCCCTTTCTCTTAGTGCAGTTGACTTGTTTTTCATGTTTCTACATGGTTTGTCCAGAGCTCTGAATTATCCATCTGCTTTCCATTCTGTGCAAGGAAAGCATTGGTTTGTGTCTGGCATAAAATTATCAAATCATAGAATTATTTAGGTTGGAAAAACTTTTAAGATCATTGAGTCCAACTGTTAACCTGGTACTGCCAAATCCATCACTGAACCATGTCCCTAGGTACCACATCTCCATTCCTTTTAAATACCTCCATGGATGCTGATTCCACCAGCTCCCTGGGCAGCCTGTTTCAGTGCCTGACAACACTTTTTGTGAATAAAATTTTCTTGCTGTCCAATGTAAATCTCCCCTGGCATGAGGTGAGGCTATTTTCTCTTGTCCTATTACTACTGCTTGGGAGAGGAGGCCAACCCATACCTGGCTACAACCTCCTTTCAGGTAGTTGTGGAGAGTGATAATGTTCCCCCTGGGCCTCCTTTTCTCTAGGCTAAACTACCCTAGTTCCCTCAGCTGCTCCTCACAGGACTTGTGCTCCAGACCCTTCACCAGCTCTGTTGCCCTTCTTTGGACATGTCTGTGCATGCTTTAAAGGATGGTAATGGGTAGCAGACACACAGAGCCCAGGCAACTCATGCACTGGAACTGTCTTTCAACCTTGGAGTAGACCAAACATCTTGCAGTGCATATTGCCACTTTTTTTTCCCTGCTTTGCCACATCTGTACTTTGCACCAGGTTTGCCAAAGTCCCCTGCACTCCAAATGCATTCCAGAGCCTTTGGGTTACTGCTTCCAATAAAGCAAATCTCTTTTAACTTAGAGCAGAAATTCCACCCTGGAAATCATCCTGACAACAGTTGTCTCATCTGGTCTTTTGCAGACATTGTTTGAGTTTGAAAATCAGCCTCTTCTCTATCTTGGTGAAAACTTGTGTCAAACATACGTTAAGTGTCACAAAAGTATATAAACAAAGAAATTAAGGACAGATAAACATGTAGGGTGTGCTATTGCTTTGTATCAAAACCCTGGTTTTTTGAGATACGCTAATGGGAATGGAGTAGGGAAATCTGCCAGTGTTACTTGCAAGTACTTAGCTATGTCTTTGTGAATATGACTTTGGTAGGTGCTAGAAATTGTGGACTGAGTTCTTGTTTGTGTGAAGACATACAGTTCCAATAATTTCTACGTAATACAGGGATTTCAAGTCTCTATTTCTTAGTGTTTTCCGTGGAAGCTGTCATAAATATAAGAAGAAATGTTAATCTTCACTGTAACCCTACAAAATAAACAGTTCCTTCGTCCCATTTTACTGACAAAGAGATTAATACAGTATCATGAACTAATTTGAATGTAGAAATGAGAAATAATTATTTTCTAAGTCCACATTTAAGCCTCAGTAGAAGTGCTGTTTTAATGATCAGAAACAGAAAGAAACTGAAGGGACTACTATTGGTGAAAGAAGATTTGTAATTTGGAAGTTATGTTGATACTTTGAAGACATGTTTCAGACAATAAAAAAGCAATTATTTTATGGTCAGTGTAAGATAAAATCTTTTTTCTTTCATGTTGTAAGCCAAGTAGTGCCCTGTTTCTGTGGATTCTCGCATCAGTTCATAAAACTGTTAGAAAAGAATTGCAAATTATTTAATAAAATGGATTTCATACCAACTTTAATTTTTACCATGATTTTGACGACCCTAACTAGAAAATAGGTCTTTTATCTTGTGCTAGTAAAGTACTATATTGAAGATTAAAGTTGTACTTTGTCTGTCTGGTCTTGAAGGACATTCTGGGCTTTGGTAGAATTGATTTCCAAGTTGTGTTCTGCTTTTTGTATCTCTAATGAAATGGCTCTCTTCTGAGCCAAAAGAAATGTGGATTATATATAGATCCAGAAGAAAATGCAAATTATTCTTTCTGGAATTAGTGTCATAATTACAAAGAGAGACCTCTGGAGATCATGTAGCCTGACCCTGTGCTCAAAGCTATGTCAACTACAGCTGGTTGTGTAGGGTTTGGGTCTTGAATATCTTCAAGGACAGAGACCCCACAGACTCTCTGGACAGCAGTTTCAATGTTCTACAGCCCTTATAGCAAAAAAGGTTTTTTCTTATTTTTAAGTGGAATTTCTTCTATTTCAGTTTCTGCCTGGTGCCTCTTGTTCTGTCAGTGGGCACTACTGACAGGAGTCTGGCTCCCTCCTCTTTATATCTGCCATCAAGTATTTATACACCTTGATGAAATCTTGAAGCCTTCTCCAGATCTCTGCCCCCTTTATTGGAAATGATACAATTTTTAATAGATTTTTAACTAACTTTATTCAGGGGTTTGCTCCTCTTTGCTCAGGGGGAAGAGTATTGAAGTTTCTTTTCAAAAGACTGTTCCCTGGGCGAGGCCTGATGACCTTAACATCTCAATGGACTGGGAGTTGCCAGAGGATACACAAGAAATAAGTGACCATTAACAAACGTTACCCGAATCCCCTGGTGTGTTGGAGACACTTAGTCTGGGAAAAAATCGATAAGACAATCAAAGAATGAGGACCAAATTATCATCAAAGGCAAAGGGATCAATAACCAATAGCAAGCCAAATACTAAGAATTGTGTAATTTGGGACATTGAACCAAAGAATTGCTTTGGGTTCATACGTATTAATATGTGAAAGATCTAGTAAAGAACCATGTGTGATTTCCACTGCACAACCTGGGCAATGTGTGGATGAAATTATTTCTATTGCACTTCCTGGCCAGAATAAAGTAATGCCTTAATTCTCTAACACTGAAAAGATGTTGTTGGAGAGTTTTTGTTTTTCCTGCAGTTTCTGCGACACCTTCATCATGTCTGTGGTTCAGTATAGTCATGTCTTTCTTGTTCTGCGGCACACTGAGCTGGACACAGCACATAGATGTCTCTCCAGGGCTGAGTGGTGAGGAAGGATCACCCTCCTTGATCTGCAGGCAGCACTCTGCTTGGGAGCCTTGTTTATGGCACAGGCACACTGCTGGCTCATGGTCAATTAGCTGTCCACCAGGACCCTGAGCTCCTTTCTCTGCCAAGCTGCTTTCCAGCTGGTCCCCAGCATGACCCTTGAAAACCAGCCAGCTCTCTTGGACTCTCTTTTCTCTGCAGCTCTGTCTCCCATAGGATTCTTACAAACAGGTCCTTGAACAGGCTAAACATTTCCTTCCCCAGGACCAGAGCTCACATCCTGCCATTTGCCTTACTCCTTCTTCTCAGGATCCTGAGCTTCACCATCTTATGTTTACTGCAGAACTTCACGTTCCCAAACAGTTCTTCCTTGTTTGTAATTATGAGGTCTAACAGAGAATCTCCACCGTGGATTCATTCCACAGTGGGTTCCTGCAGTTCTGGGACTGCCTGGAGTTAGTGCTGCATTGAGCTACTTATTGTACAGTTTAAGAGGGAAGCAGGGTGTATGGGCAAGAGAGAATGTTACATTGTCGTGGGTTGACCCCAGCCAGGGGCCAGGTGCCCACTCAGTCACTCTATCACTCCCTCTCCCGCTGGGAGAGGGGAGAGGATAATATTGAAAAAGACTATCAGGGTGAGTAAAGGCAGTTTTATTACAGTGGGAAAAAAAAATAGAACAAGTAAGTTGAAAGTTGAGCGCGCAAGAGCAAGAAGAGAAAACAATCAATCTCTACTTCCCATCAGCAGCGATGTCCGGACACTTTCTGGGAAGCAGGGCTCCAGCACGCGTGATGGTTGTTCCAGGAGGCAAACATGGGCCAGCCCTGAGTGCCTCCTCCTCCTCCTCTCTTCCTTCCCTTATATATCTGAGCTGATGTCATATGGTATGGAATATCCCTTTGGCTGACTGGGCTCAGCTGGCCTGCTGGTGTCCCCTCGCAGGATCTTGCCCCCCCATCCCCTTCAGTGGGGGAAGGAATGTCACAGGGACAGCATAGCTTGGCAGTAGCCAAAACACTGCTCTGTTATCAACACCAGCTACCAAAGCAAAGCACAGCAGTTAAGGCCTGTGAGCTTTACCCCAGTCAGACCCAATACATACATGCAGATTGAAAAAATCAGTAATGAATAATAAGAATCTTAGAAAAAAACCCTGTAACAAATAAGAGGATAATCTCAGCAAAATTCTGAGAAAACTTGTGCAAGTGCCAGGAATGTAGGATAAGCCATAAAAATAGAAAAGGGTTACAGTGATCAAATGAAAGACTGATTGAGTGTTTTAGCATACTAGACAACGAAACCCTTTGGGCAGCAGTGGAAGAAATGGCAAGAACCTGACCTGTGTGAGGATTTGTGGAGTATCACAGGGAAGGATCAGAAAAGCTTCTCACAGGCTGTGAACATGGGCCTGTGAACTGTGAGAGGAGGAAGTTTTTGCTCTTGGAGCAGAAAGGCCTGGAGCCACCATCCACTATAAAGTAACAAGGACAAGAGGCATAGCTAGTTCTGATAGGTCATTGTGACTCTAGAAGTGGGACAGTTTTGGGAGAAAAGATTACATGATCAGCACTCCTTTTAGTATGTGTAATGGTGAGGGACCACTGTGTGGTGAGATGCAAAAATTTCATTTCCATTGTGTTCAGTTGGTGGTGATGAATAATAAAAGCATCTGGAGGTGTGGCTTACAAGGCAGGCTTGTGAGCTGATAGCATTCAAAATCCAGTTTGACTTCTCAACGCTGCAGTGCTGGCCCAGCAGAGCACATTTTTTAAAAAGGTTTTTGTTACAATGGGTATTAGAAAAAATATTTTCCTAAGAGTAAACATTGAAACAGTTTGTCCAGAGAAGTTTGTAGCATTTCTATTGCAAGAAATTTCAGAACTTGACTGGAGAAAACTCTAACTGATCAGATGTAAGCAGATCCTGCTGTGAGCAGGATGTGGAAGTCGATGCACAGTCAGAGCTCCCTTCCAACCTCAAGTATTCTCCAATGCTTGGTGTCTGGCACGGGGACAAAAGTGTTAATTTTTAAGCCTCCTCTCTTATAGTGCTCTGCTGTAATTACAGCCACATAAGAGTTGTTGTGACTTGAATCCATAAGCAGTCTTCTTGGAGGATTTGTAAAGTCAAGTCTATTTTCTTGGGGACAGTTGAGAGGTAGCTACGAAGGATGGCTTTCAGGACATTTTAGGTCATCAGAATGCTCTAAAGCAGTGCTAGCAAGGCATGGTTCTGACTTATTAAAGGGTCCTCTAGTGTTCTTGAGAGGAAACAATATTTGTAAATTTTTTAGGAGAAAAATCTACCATTTTTACACTTTTATAAAGGGAAGCTTGCTAGTAATGCCTAGTATTGCAGTGTACAAGTAAGCTTTGTAAATGTTTCAGCAAAAGAAGTAGCATTGGATATTAGTGTTTATTTTAGCTGAGATTAATTTTGATATCTGAAAAAAGGAATTTCAAAGATGAAACATTTGGGGTTGTTGCTAGATCTGTAATGATGTGGAATCCTATGTATCCCTAAATTTAAAAATATATAAATATATATACTCTAGATTATAAAAATTATCTGCTATGTGTAAAGGAGGTCTTCCTTCAGTAAGTGTAGGAAAACATCAACTCGGATGCCATTTTAGCTTTCCTACAGTGATATTGCAGAGATTCTTTGCTGATCTTTGAACTATAAAAAAAGCAGCTGCAACATCTTCTTTAAGCAAGGGTAAGTGATAGTTTGGTTTAGAGATAGTTACTGTTATGATTTTTCCTCTTAAAACGTCTAGAAGTGGTTTGAAATACGTGATTTAAAATCCTTATTTTCAAAATAGAGTATTAAGAAGAGTATCATTTCTGAAATGTTACAGCTCAGGATATAGGAAATAGAAGATGCCGGAGAACTTATATATGGAAATGCTAAGCCTTAAAATCCAACATTTGATATGAAAATGGTAGTCATTTCAATACTTGGTTATCTTTTGAATGCTCATATAGTTTCTATGTCTTGTTACCTTCACTACAATTTATTTTCAGACTAATTTTCTCCTTCACTGTCATACATACTATAGATGATATCAGCTCATTTACTACTACTAGCAATTAACTACTCAGTGGTTTTGAGATTCACTTCAAACAGGGAGGTTTGATTGCAGTACTTTCCAAGAACACTTTCATTTCAATCACTTCTACAAAGTAGAGATTCAACTTTAAAGAGTTTACTGTATGTTGTGACACAGGGACTCTTTAAAGGTTAATCAGCCTTTTAGCAATAATAGGGTTGGATTCTTGTGTGACTAAATGAGTCACTTCTGTTTCATGTACAGATCTATCATTTAATCAGAAGCCTGGAAGTTAAGACTTACTACACTGCATATTAAGTAGAAAAGACAGTCGTTGTTTCAATAATTTTTTTTCTTTCTGAACTTCACTATATCTTTAGGACTGTAAATTAGTTGAGACAGCTAGACTGATTATTTAAGAACCATTCCTAATGCGTGTAAAATGTAATAAAAGGAGCTGTACAGTGAAGTCATATTATTTGGACACCAAAGCTAAAAACTAACTTGAAGAAATATCCTTATATATACAAAATAAAATCCACTAAATGTGGTAATGTTCCTGATTTACATGTAGGGCATGATTTAATCTAACTGCAGTTTAACTGGGGGCAGTTAGTGTTTTCTCAAAGGCAAGTACAAAAACACACATCTTTTTTAACAAATTTGTAGCCCAAAACAAGTATTTGGGGACTGGCCAGAGTAGACTGTCACAAAGAGTTTTAACCAAGTAAGTTTTTTTTACAACTGAATATCTCTGATACAGCTCCATGCTTGAATTTAGCTGTTGAAGTTGATAAAATTGCACACAGTAGAGTAGACTTGTGTTTAAACGTTACTGAACACAAGTATTTTTATTCTGGTAGCAATGCCCCACACATCTTCAAATACAGGAGAGTTTATATTCAAATATGTACATTCTATGTATATATCTTACCTTGCATGTTATTTTAACTCTAATCCCATGGCATATAGTGCTATGTTACAGTATTCAGTACTCTGTACTGCTGATGGGCACTCAACTTTGTCATCTTGTCTTCCTCAAATGTTGAAATGCTGATCTTGAATAATGGTAGTGTATACGAAACAGAGTGTCCCGGCAGGAACTGTTTAAATGGTTGTCTTTATAATGCAGTGCTTGAGAAGTTTTCGTCAAGTATTTATCCTGCTGTTGGAAGAGCTGGGTTGGATTCCAGAATGGAAGATGATGTGTGATCTGTTTTTGCTGCAGTCAGTGTGGTGCTACAGCACACAGGATTACAAGCTCAGATTGTTTAGGTTTCGGAAGGCCTTTGGTGGAAAAGCCAAGGGACAGAATCTTGCTGCATGATACAAATTAACTAGCTTTTATAAATATTTTAAAACTTGAGGAATGTTGGTTTGCATACAGGAATGAGGTTCTTCCTGGACACAAAGTATCAAGTAGGAAGAGTTGATAACTTGTAATTTGCATTTGTTTTGCTGTGTGACGTGAAGAGAGAAAGGTTTGAGGTGGAGTAGGAAGAGAATGAGTCAGGGCAAAAAAAAGGCACTTGCACACCAACACTTTATTCCAGTAAGATGACAGAAGCTTTTCCTAAGAAGGGGGAAAGGAGCTGTAGTCTTCTATATTAAGAAGTGCTTTAAGAAAGGATGCTGTGGATACTGGTGCCAGCTTTGCTGTGTGGGTAAGGAGTAGAAATGCATGTTGCTTGGTGTGTTGCCATTTTCCCAAATATATTTGCAAGCTACTACTGTGGATGATGTTAATACATCCTAAAATTGCCATGCCATATTTACTACTCTATATTTGCAAATTTGTGTATATGAAGATGTTATTTAATCATAGTTTTGAAAGCAAGTTAAGCATGATGAGCTTAGATTTAGTCTTGCCAGCTGTTTTATTTGCCAACTAGTTAGGTACATGATATGCTGCCTTTCTTTTTTCCTTTATTCTCCTGCTGTTAACACAGTGAAATGAAGAAAATCTTTAAGTCCTTAAAAACTGAAGCCATCTGGCTGTTCATAGCTGTAATGCTATCCAAATGTGTAAATTACTAAAAACGTACTCCCTTATGCTTAGGAGCACAGGCCTGAATTTGGTGCTGGGTTCCTCTGTCTGAGAAGCTGGGATTGAGAGTTTTTTAGTCATGCTTTACTTAGTGCCATACTTTTTTTTTGAGACTGGAGAGAATAGGAAATTGTGAAGTGAGAGAGTATTTGTGAGAATAAAAAGAGTAATGAGTATCTGGGGAAGGAGAGAAATTATAGGCAATTTTTTAAATTGGATTGAATAGGGGATCCTAATTCTTATCTGACTTCTGTTTTCCTCTGATTTTGTATGAATCAACTTTGTATCCTGTTTATACGTGTAAGGTAGGTATTGCACAAATACCTCTGTACTGACAGGGGGTTCATGCAAGGAAAATATCCGGTTAAATAGTGTAAGACCTTGTTGTGGTACTTAGAATTTCAGATGGACTTACTTAGAAGCAAACTGGAGAAAGTGAACCACAAAAATTTGAATAGAAATGCTTTTCATGAGTTTCCAGGTAATTGTGAACTGGATGGAAGCACTGTAAACCTTTTTTGCCTGAGGAAACAACTAACTTCTAGCATTATTTAACTGAAAATGTGTGTGAAGAGTTGGAAAGAACTTGAGTTACAGTCTGGAGAACTTTTTAAGCTTAAACTGTTTAAGCTTGGTGTTTTGGCATACAGATGCTTGGAGTTTGAATGTGTCATGATTAAGATGGTTGATCTGGTCCTAATATCCTGTTTAGTTCTTGGTCATACCCCATGCAGCAGTACAGGCTGGGGACAGAGTGGCTGGATAGTGGCCAGGCAGGAGGGGACCTGGGGATGCTGATTGACAACAGGCTGAACACGAGCCAGTGTGTGCCCAGATGGCCAAGAAAGCCAATGGCACCCTGGCCTGTTTCAGCAATGGTGTGGCCAGCAGGACCAGAGAAGCAATTCTTCCCCTGTACTTGGCACTGGTGAGGCCACACCTTGAGTGCTGTGTCCAGTTCTGGGCCCCTCAATTTAGGAAGGATGTTGAGGTGCTGGAGCGTGTCCAGAGAAGGGCAATGGAGCTGGGGAAGGGTCTGGAGCACAAGTCCCATGAGGAGTGGCTGAGGGACCTGTGATTATTTAGCCTGGAGAAAGGGAGGCTCAAGGGGGACATTATTCTCTACAACTGCCTGAAAGGAGGCTACAGCCAAATGGGTGTCGGTCTCTTCTCTCAGGCATCCAGCGACAGGACAAAAAAACACGGCCTAAATCTGCACCAGGGGATATTTAAGTTGGACATTAAGAAGTTCTTTGCAGATGGAGTGATTGGGCGTTGGAATGGGCTGTCCAGGGAGGTGGTGGAGTCACTATATCTGGAAGTTTTTAAGAAAAGACTGGGTGTGGCATTTAGTGCCATGGTCTAGTTGACAAGGCGGAGTTTGGTCACAGGTTGGACATGATGGTCTCAAAGTTCTTTCCAAACGAACTGATTCTGTGATTCTTTGATTCTGTGATTCTGTGATTCTTTGATTCTTTGATTCTTTGTGTATGTGATGCTTGTTCAAGTTTTCTGTCCTCTTGGAAGTTAAGGTGCTCCTTATCATCACTGTCTGCTGGAGAAAGATGTAAAGAAAAATACTTATCAGTGTTCTGAATAATGAACGTTATTAGCTCTTAGCTATTTCTCTTATTTTAAGAGAAATGTTTTGATAGGCAGATTCCATCAATAAAGAACCTACTCTGTGAACCCAAACCTCCATCCATGAAGCCCTCTTCATTTGTGAAGGGCAGAGATGAATGATGACTTCATTACCCTTCCATTACTCTTGCATTACCTGGTATATATCTGTCTCAGGGACATGAAATAACTCTACATAGTTGTTTTCAAAACTTAATACAAATGTTATTCTAGATTAAATGAAGTGATTGAAAATGTTGCTTACAATTCTTTCCTAATGTTTAATATTTATGATCTCTAAGGTTGCATAGGAAGAAGCCTTTGCTTTGAGTTTAACTAAAAATGAGAGACAGTTCTTAGAATTCCTTTTAATCAAGCAGAAGGTAGTTCATCTGCATTTTATGAAGTTGTTGTATGACAAATGCAATTGGCCTATGTGACTACATATGGGATTGGAGATCACTTTTAGTGGCATAAACATCCTGTTTAGAAAAGGATAACTCCATGACACATGCACGTGAATGTGTGGTTCCTCTTACTAATTTTCTTGGGTTTAGAATATTAAATTTTTTTTCTAAATATTTAAATATGCTTGATTGAAATGCTGCACATGACCTAAAGGTATCCAATAGAGATCATCATGCTGATGCAGAAGGAAATAGAATAAGAAAGATAAATCTTAACTGGTCATGTTGCATGCAAGCTGCCTTATCCTAAATTTATTTTTAGTCAATTTGGCAGAAAGGTTTTGCTGTATTTGTTCTGTCCTATACAGTTGCTTGTGGTTTCTCTGCATATTTAAAACAAATACTTATACTTACAGATACTTACAAGCGCTGTTTGCAATGCTCATGTTCTTCTGTCATTTCTATAGAGTTGTTTTGTGCAAATATAAGTTATTAGTGTCTGTGTAGATTTGGAGCTGAGAACCACATAACAGCTTTGAAAGCAATGTGGAAAATGCAATAATCATACATCTTTGATAGCTTTAACTGCCTTTGCTATTAGCCCATCTATTATATGGGCTAATATAATGCTATAGTATTATAATGCTATTATTTTATAATATTACTTTAAATAATATAGTGGTTTAGACTGAATTTCAGAAGTATTTCCATTATTGCTCAGACACATTCTGTCTACTTAAAGACCTAGATAAACACAGTGGGTTTTGTTTTTTATAACTGTCTTATTTTAAGAATGCCTGTGACTATCAATATGATCACTGAAACTTTCATTTTAGCAGCTGCTACAAAAACACAATAGTTTGAAAAAACAACTGTTTTGAAGAAACTTTCACACAGAGGTACAATGGTTGTATTTATGTAATTGCTCTTGGCAACAGCTTCAGTACATTTAAGTTGAAGTTCATCCATAAAATTAACTGACCTTCTCAATCCACTTGAACCTTGATCTGTTTTGGTGTCATGGTCTGGAGCTGGTGAAGACTCTTTACAATTGGAGTCTGTAACCCCAAATGAGATTACACCACCTTCTTCTGATTCAGAATTTCCTGCTGTTGCAGTATGTGTTGTTCCACAGAAGTGAGGAGTAATTCCCTCTCAGACACTGTTGATATTGCTTCCAGGGAACAGCGTTAGTGATGTGTTCTTTCTGTGGTAAAGACAAGGCATCACTTCTGTTGTAAACTCGGTTCTCTCTCAATGAATTTACAAACATGTTCTACATAATTCACTTCATCTTGAAGCTCTATTTCCCAGGAGACAAAATAATTATTTTCTTTGAATCAGTTTTTGCTTTAAGAAGAAGGAAACCACATGGTGATTTTGAAGCTGTGGAATAGACATCCTTTATACCACAGACGATTGCATTTTCACTCAGAGCCTATCCGGTTGTTTTAAAAAATTATTATTCTTTGTGGGTTCCTTATTGAGTGGACTGTATTGAGTCTGCACTAGTTGGCTGCAAAGCGTGGTG
This sequence comes from Eopsaltria australis, assembly GCA_034509425.1. Taxonomy (NCBI): domain Eukaryota; kingdom Metazoa; phylum Chordata; class Aves; order Passeriformes; family Petroicidae; genus Eopsaltria; species Eopsaltria australis. Next base: position 7,280,165 of record JAVTVJ010000056.1, read on the forward strand.
GTGTTTGAGCTCTCTCCTGCACAGGCAGGTCGCAGTGGGGCTGCACATTCAGGAATGAATACAAAGCAGAATTCATTCATGCATTGCCCTGACCATAGGCAAGTGTGCATGGGTGTGTGTGTAGTCCTCCCTTAGAAGAAAGCAATAAGAACAGTGAGCATTTCTCTTCTCTGCTCTCATTTCAGAAACATTTCTACCTCCAAAGCTGGCATTGCTTTTCTCAGATGATCTGGTTTCAAGCTATCATAGCAGAGGGCTGCTGCAAATTAAGTACTTCTACTGCAGGGCAGTGTCCCTGGAAAACGTGATGTTTGCAGTCTTTTGTGTTGGCCCTTCGAAGATCATGACATTAAATCACAGGAATACCCCTGAGAAATTCTGAGGCTTTTACAGAGGGGCCATCCATCCAAATTTAAGCACTTTTGAAGGAGGGGAGGTTTTGGAATAAAGATTGCAGCATGTCTATTTTCTACCAAGAAAATGCGTCTGTGCTGGAAAGCAAACACGTGTTAAGGCTGGATAACCAGAAAAGAGAGTTGAGACATGTGAGAAGGAAAGAGTAAGCTGCTCTTCAGATTTTGATCACAAGCTTTTTCTGCTTCTAAGGCATGACTGTTCTGTTTTTTGTAACACACACATTTATAAAGATCTCACAATCTGTTTTCTAAATTTAAAGGGGTTTGGTGCATTCTGGTTGGACCCATGGCACTTCAATGGGTATGATTAGGACTTTCTCATGGCCCTTGTTTAATACTATGGGTATTTCAGTTCTGTTACCTGAGTCTGTGTTTGGTTAGATGAAAAAACACTGTTGTATGATGAGTACTTGATACTTTTTGTCTTGCCATGATAGTCCAACAATTTTAAGAACCAGTGAAAACATACTTAGATTTATGTCACATGAAGAAGAAAATAGAGATCTTCATGTTTGGGCTCCAAGTTACTTCCTTGCAATGTTCACTGCATGCTGTACAGCATAGATTCTTGCCCTCTAGGAGTTATAACAGGAAAAATGCATTATGTTCTCATTTTCAGTGCTAGACTAGTTGTCCTGTGATGAATGGAAGACGAGATAATATGCCAGAGGTCCTCATCCCTTAGGGAGAAGAAGGTGGCAGAAAGAATGAATATTTTTACATTTTTCTGGATCCCACAACTTGTTTGGCATCAGCTAACCAGAGAGTGGGAAGCATCCCTTCGTGTATGGCCAGTTCTGAGCAGAACACAGGTGGATGCTCCAGGGTCTCCTTCAGTTTTTCCTTAGTGCTGCACTGGCATAGGTTGAACACATCCTGCTCTTGGTTTTGTGCTGTTGTACCATTTTGCCACACTGCCTACTTGCCTCCAAGTTTTTGTCCCTCCTTGACCTTTCCTTTGTAACCATAGATCCATCAGCCCTTCAGCTCAAGGCCCAGTTGGGGAACTCACACTTGTGGTATTGGTCTGATGCTGCTCGTCAACATTTGAAGGGTTCAGATCTGAAAGTGGGTGTTTCTAGAGATGCCCATACTACTATTCTCTGCTGTAGTCACAAAACCTTCTTTGCAGAAAACTCATCTGGGACTTGCTACCATGTTTTAAAATATCCTTATGGCTAATAGAACTATAAAATATCTTGTCATTGTTGTAGCACATAAGGGATCTGGTAATAAATTAGAAGTTCTCTGTGACAAGTACTGTAGATATGTAATAAAACAAAAACCTCTGGGAATGCTTCAGTCTAAGTTCATATCTTTTCCTTATGCACCCAAAAATAGGATTAATCAAATTTCATGCCTAAGGGCTCAAACAGATGGAATATGAAAGAGAATTTCACCAGTCAGCAGTGTAGTAGTCCTGCATCTCCGGAAAGTATGCACTTTCATAATGTACAAGATAAAACCCTTCATATAAACATTTCTCACAGCTTATCTCATTTCACTTAGGCAGTGGTTTAAAGTAGTAGAATCCCAGATTAATATTCAGCAACCAGAGAACAATGTTTTCATTTTAGTTGAAATATTTCTTTCTTCCTGTTCTAAACTAAAATGCGAACTTTATGACAAAGTCATTAAAATGCTTAAATGCTAAACAGAATTTTCTGATTCAGTGTTTTCATGTAGATATGTTTTCTCATAATTGGTTTTCCAGGTTGTATTGGTCAGTGGACATCTGGACAGCTGGGACGTTGGACAGGGAGCTATGGATGATGGTGGTGGAGCATTTATATCGTGGGAAGCATTGTCACTCCTTAAGGATCTGGGTAAATCTTTAATTTTAAAATATTTTCAATGCATTACATTTCCAGGACATTTTGTGTGATAGCTAAACTGGATTTCCTATTTTATCCATCTCTTTGAGCACAAATACACATTTTGTCCCTATACCACTCAAAACAGACTTTTAGATTGCTGAGTTGATATCCAAGGATACTTTTCCCCCTTCATCAGATGGAATCTATTTTTCCTTCTTATTCCTTTTTCTACAAATGTAACCTGTGGTCAAGAGGAATGCCCAAAGTATTCATTAGAAACTAAAATCAGCTTCTGCTCCTGCTTTTAGCCCTGGCAACCTTTTAATAATGAACTAGCTTCCCCTGCTTCCCAGTGGAAGGATTCATGCACTTCAACAATCTCAGTCTTTCTTGAAGAGTTCTTTGTAGACAAGCTCTGTTGTGTGATTAGCTGCTTGTATACTGCAGTCATGAACATCAGACATCCCTGTGAGTTCCTATTCTTTTGTTTTGCATTCCTTGAACCTCTAATCCCTCATTTTCCCAGCCTTGGAATGATTGGATTATCAATCTGTAACTAAAACAAAGTGCATCTTTTTAAATTTTTGGTCTTTTAAAATCAAACTAAATGGAATTCTTCTACAAAGAATCCAGGTCTACTTTTTCTTTTAGTGTTTTTTGATCTTCTTTTTATGATGCTTGGAAAATTGCCTATGTTTCCTCCACCTTCAAGGAAAAGAAAATTATTCTGCTGTGTTTGGTACTCTATTCCATTCAAATAAACTGTTCTGTTTCTTAAGGGCAAGTTCATGGTGGCATTGTATAATTTTTGTTCACTGGGTTTCCCTTCACGCATGACTGAAATGCATCACTTTCTTCTTGTTCAAATATGTGATTTCCTCTGGTAGTAGCCTGTGTGTTTGCTGTGCGACCTGTGGTGAAATGCTGTTCTCTCAGCTGGGAAATGCTGAAGCCTTTGCTGATGCCCTCTGTTCTGGGCAGCTGTTGTGTTCTGCTCTTCTTGTTGTACCAGTGCTCTGCAGGAGCACAAGGCTGGGAGAGGACTTCTGGGGCTTCATATCTGTAGATAACCAAGGGACATCAGGCCTTTCACAAACTGGCCTCCATAGCAGATTGGTTAATGCAGATTTTATATCTTATCCACTTAAAATCTGACTGGAAAAAAAAAAGGGGCAGCAAAATAAAAAATGTGGAGATTGTGTGAGAAACAAATTATTGAGTTTTATTTAAAATCTATTCCATAGATTATGTTTTGAATGAACATTGTGTTTTGAACTGTGGAGACTTTGCTTGATATCCTTTTGGACCCTGATAAATTTAGTCTCACACTAGTCCACCAAATACATTTGAAATGAAGATAACTCAGTTGGCTCTATGCATGTGTAGAAATTTTTTACTGTGTCCAAGGAGTCTTAAAGCCATGGTGCATTGTGTAGCCATAAAAACTGTCTGCATTTACCAGAGAATAACTGATCTTACAGTTGTGGTGATATGATCCTCAAGATGAAATGAGCATTCTGAATATGATTTCTAAAATATGAAGTTTATATTGTGTAGTAAGAAATAATGCCAGTACTTCTAACATAGTCCTTTGGGTTAATGAAAGAAAAATACACTACACTATTAAAGCAGGTTTTTCAGTGATGGTCTAACAGCATTTCATCATGATATCACTGTGACCCTTGGACATGGCTTATGGACAAGACACAAATTATGCCTGTTAATTTGGATTCTGACAACTTCATATAATGCTTGAAAAATATTATAGTTTAAATGCAATTCCATACTTTCAACATAGCCTCCTTCCAAAACCATTTAATAGCTATTGGCTTAGGACCAAATACATTAAATTAATTGAAAAATCATTGAAATTGTGGTTTAAGATGGTAAGATTTTATTTTAAGCAATACAGTTTGTTTTCTTGCCTCAAGTAAATTTTTTAATAGTTTTTGCTTTTATTTCTAAGTAAATCAGTTACTTACAGTTGTCAGCCTTTATACTTCCTCATATTTCCTGAATCTTCAGTGTTAGCTTTTATTTTTTTTAATTGAGGTGGCAATTTCTCTACCATATAGATATATATTTTTTCTTTTTGTTTTATTTAGCTTTTGGGTTTTTTAGCTTTTCCAACACCATAATAGTTACACACTCCCTACAAGGATATATACCAGTAGCACAATCTGAAGTAGTTTTACATAGTCTTCAAAACTTCAAATATTTGGTAGCATTTCTTTTCCATTTCCATGTTGTTTCTTTTTAAGAGAAAGGCAGCTATATGAAGGTCAGACTGGACTGAAACTGTTTTGCTTTATATTACCAAAGAGTGGAATAGAAGTATTTAATTGATGTAAAATCCCATGTATACATTTCAGAAGAGTAATACCTTAAAAACATAGGGTCGATTGTGAGCTGCTGTGGTTTTTGAACACTGTTTAAAGCTATAACCCTTCAGTTAGCTCTGGAAAGTAACTAACTTTCCAGAAAGTAAGTAACTAAGAGCTAACAAGTGGAAAGTTCCAGTCTCTCTGAATGCTTTGCTTCTAATAGCTGTAAAATCTCTCTGCTCATCTTCCACAGTGGGATGATGGAAAGGGGGTACCTGCTGGTGCTGCCATTCCCTCTCCTCTTTCTTCAGGGAGGAAGCACAGGCAGCAAATTCAGAGCAAATGTCAGCTTATGGTTGCATTTCAACAAGGTGAATTTTGGTATGTTTTCTGTGCAGCTGCAATTTCACTCTCTAAACATCCCCTACAGCAACGTACAGTCAAACATCAGTACCAGCTCGTGCACCTGTTGGTGCCCATGCTGGCTGTAGACATCTCCTGACTAAAGAGAATCATTTTCCTTAGTGTATCCATATCGAGTTCTCTGTATCAGCTAAACTCTCATGGCTGCTTGCTTTGCTGGTAGCTAATCTCAGAAAAATTCACTAACCTGCCCATACTGACTGTTGGTGTTCAAAGGGGTCTTTCCTCACCCTTAGTAATTAAGCTTAATGAAGCACAACGGAAAAAAAAAAACATGGATTAAATTCTTGAAGCTTATATATGCCACTGATAGACAAGATCTGTGGCAAGCTACTTCATGGCGGATGTGCTTAAAAAAAGAAGAACTGGAAATGTTTCCACAGAAGTTGTTTATGTGAAGAAACATGAACATTTCAGCTGGTTATTACTCCTTATTCCTTTTACTGTGAATAAAGACGTTTTTAGAGTTACTGAGTCAGATTATAAACTGGTCAGAATTGGTCAGAATTCCCTTTTCTTCAGGAAAGACAAGGATATTGTGTTTATCTGAGGATTTCTGATGCTTAAGAAGTACCCATCATAACTGCAGGCAGTTTGTCCATGGCAGTAAACTTGTGCAATGTGCAGTTTGCCTTCCGTGATGTCAGGCAGCTGCTGCCCTGCCCAGCCCTCTGCAGGTTTTAATCTTTTGATCTATTTAAAGTAAATTTCATAGAGGCATAAAAATATTTAGAATAGGAAGTTCTTATGTACTCTTGTCATATGGGTGATTGGGGAGAGATGGGCAAATGCATTTATGTCCCACCTGAGGAGAGGCAGGAAGAAGGCACTTTTATGATTTTCTTAGGATGGCAAACACCTGGTTAGCATGTGTAGCATTGTGGTAATCACCAGTCTCTTCCCTTTTAATCTGTCTGCAAACTCTATGTGTTAGATAGCAAATATGTCTATGGCAGTATTGGGAGTGTTATTTGGGGTAATTAAGAGATGATGGGAAGACACTGGAGGTGTTTTAGAGAGGAAAGGCTAATGGGTTCCTGTCTTTAAACTGAGTGAATCCATGGGGTGTTACATGAGCTGTAATGTGGTGTGATGAGGGCCTTTGGAAGCTGTAGGAGAGACAGCACTCAAGCAAATTGGGTTTTCTAGTTTTACAGAACAACAGCTGTGTTGCTAATTACAGTCTAGAAATCTCAAACACAACTTTTTTTCAGATTGCATTTATAATTCTAAAATTTTGTGTTCGTTAGCTTATGTGCAAAAAGGAGCATCTCTGGAACTGGCCAATGTCATTTGCCTCAGCATTTTCATGTTGGTCCGGTTACTGCTCTGGTGTCATTTGAAACACAGCTTCTCGTGTGCCTCTCTCACACAATGTTTACAAAAGAAGCTGCTTTTCCAGGTGAGATGAAAGACTAGCTAAGCAGCTACACATAGAACATCACCACAAAATCCCACAAAATTTATTTTGCTGCCATATTTTGTCTTTGGGTGGACAGTTTGCAGGACTTGATCCTACTTTAGTAGTTGGTTGCCAGTTTCTGTGAAGGAGATATTTATGCTCCTTTCCCAACATTTCAAGCCTGCAGCTCTTCTTGCTGGGGAGTTGTGCTTTTGTACAGGGTATTTGAGCAAGAAGCAGCTGGTGTGTATCCAGTGCTTTCAGAGATTTAACCAGTGCTGCCTCTTTGCTCCTAATCCAGCTGTGCTCCTGCCTTGCTTGGGTGAGGGGCATTTCCCAGCCGAGGCCACAGGTGTTCTGCCCCCCTCCAGCCCTGCCAAAGCCACCTCACCTCTAGTATTGGGAATGTGGGACTTTCATCCCTAAAGAGAGCTTGAAGGAGCTGAATAATGACAATAATAGAGTAAGGTCTTTAGAAGGTGGTTCTGTGGCAGTGTCAGGTTTCCAAACATAGTATTTTAAGTTTCCTAACAGCAGTAGGGAGCCTACTGGAATTAGAAATCCAGCTGATTTTGATGGATGAATTTCACTGCTTTCTTCTGAAAAACTTCAGAAATTATAACTGTTATGTCTCTTTTTAATTAAAACATCTGGAACCATTTTTTTTCCTGTTGAGAAAAGAATCTGTGGGGTATGTTACTTGTCACTACAGTCTAGTTCATTTTCAGAGTCCCATCTCTGCTAGGAATCAAACAGTCAACAGGTTCTTTGTTCACATCCCAGGTTTCTTTCAGCAACATTTACCCACAAACTCTCTTTCCTTGTTCAGAAATGTGTTTTCTACCTTTTCCTGCCTGTGTTTGGGTCTCTCTTCCTTCATTGCTAGTCAACTCTTGATGTCCTGACATGCCCAGAGGTGCATACCTACCCACGAGCTCCTGCTCAATCTGGGGACATCTTCAGAAGTCAATGGCTGAGCTGTGAATTTGTCAAATGACAAACTGTCCTCTTTCCCTTCAATTGCTTGAACTGCAGCCAGTGTAAGGTGTTGCAAGTGAATGCCATCTGAACCCCTGCTTCTGCTGAAGGAGTCGGAACAGGCTCCAGAAAAGGCTGCACTCCAAAGACCACCTAATGCTGGGTTGTGATACAGAGTGAACAGTTCCCTGCTTGTGCTGTTGTGTTGTGCACTGAACCTATGTGTTCAGTCATGTCTGCATGCCACCTTAGACCAGGACTTGCTTGGACTGTGCCTCAAAGTGCTTCTGGGAGTTCTGTTCTTCCATGGAAGAAAATACTTGCTGTGGGGAGCTGCCAGAGGCAGTGAATACCAGCAGTCAAGTAGATGAACAGGGGGCATTTTCCTCTTTCACACCCAGGGTAGGATGGTGATGCCATTGCTGCTAGAGTAGCTTGATGAAGGAAGAATGATCGTTGACAAAATCTAATCCCAGTCATCACACCTTTTACACAGCTTTCCTGCATTCCTAGACAATGATGAAACATGAAAAAGGGAGAAATGTATGGTGATAGATGATATGTGCCATTTCCCCTCATTGTCTAATTGCCAGTGTTAAGCTGAACTGGGGTTTCATAAGTCAGCTTTCCTATAGATTTAGACATGGATCTGGCACAACCAAATTTCTGTTTCTTAGGGAAAAGACACAGAAAAATGCAAAAATGTTTTTAAAACAATGCATGTACGAATTTTAAAGTACTACCAGAGGTACTATTTATGTTGTGCATAAGGCGTTGATTAGACATTTTTTTCCCTCTTAAAATTTATTCAAAATTGAAATTGTAACTCTTATCTGAATTATACCCATGACTAATGCGACTGAAAAACCATTAGACAGATTTTTATACAGTTCACTGTAGTCTTTGTATAAAGCTACATTTCTCCAGTCCAAATTCACTGGCTAATATATGAGAACTAAAGATATGTTTTATTAAAAATATGATCACTGGAGTAATTCCTTTTCTTCTAGTTTAATTGAAGAAATATAAATGCAATTTTAACATGCTTGCAAAATATTTTGTTAAACATTTTTCTGAATTTCTTGTGGTAGTGTAGTTGTTTGCTGTCTAGGAAAAAAGTTGTGAAATATAATTAAATGACTACTTTTACAGTTGCTGGTTTTTTTCTTTAATCAAATGTGCCTGATGTTAACTTTTTATTCTTACATCCTTTTCATTTTCCCAAAGCTGAGTATTCTGACCTTCACATTTTGTACTCTTTTAAATCTACTTGGTATGAAATATCTGCATATGCTGTTACACCACAAATGCATTTATTCCTTAATTTTTACATTTGGTTGAATGCTTATTTGTCAAGTACTTAAATCTTCAGTTTTCATACTGTGTTGACATAGAGGGGTGACTGCAAACACAAAAAGTTGCTAATCTGGTGATAAATTTAGAAATACAACCCTTCATAACAATTTTGCCCTCTGTCTTGTGGACTGCTGCTTCTCTGCAAGCTTTAATTTACCCAGAAAATTCAAGAAAAATCTGAGCTTTGATTGTCTATGAAAATCTTAAAAGCCTGGAAATGCTAGCTGTTGTGTGTCTTTGGGCTTTTTTTCAAATCTCTAACATGGTTGACATGGTGAAGCGCTGAAATCCTTCCCAAATTAAGTAAGGGGCATCTTGTCCTTACTGTCATTTTTTTTAATATATAAATTTTCAATATGGAGACAGAAGTGTGCCAGCTGCCTTTTCTGACTCATCAGCTCTCAGAACAGCCTAACAGATTTGTTTTTCTAATCCAAAGAGTGGGGCAGCAGAGGCAGAATATAGACCCACCTCTCATTAAGATCAAACCATGTCTGATATTTGTAATCCCAGAGAGTGTGGGAGTGGGCCCTGCATTGCTTTTCCTGCTCCACAATTTGATGAGATCACAAATGCCTTTAAGGAAGAATGTGTTCCTAAAGAGGAATAAGGTGTGTTTTAAAGGTGGACAGTGTCTTATTCCTTTTGTGGGACCCAGAGAACATGCTGACAGGACCAGAGCAAGGCATGGGGGGGAGGAGTTCTCTGCTGACTCTGTGCTTTGCTGTTTTACAAAGACAAATTTGTGCTTACTTTTCTTCTTTTTTTTCTTTTTCCTCTTTTTTTTGGTACGCAAGACTTGTAATGGCTTCACAACATTACACGAACCAGTTCTTCGTTTAAAACCCCATGTGCAGACGAGCGCATTTGGCAGCACTTCTCATCGGAAGTGCCCTGAGCTGTGCTGCCAGGTGGCAGGAAGGTGTCCACAGAGAAACCCTCCCTCTGGCACTGTTGCTGCCTGACTTGCAGCCCATAGCATCAGGCTCTGGGCTTGGCTTCTCTCTTCTCCCCCTCACCTCCCCAGTCAAAAGGCTTAATCTATGTTATTTTTAGTTACTAGGCTTGCAAATCATTCACAGATTTCCCCTCCAATCTTGTATACCCAGCTCCTTCCTTGACATTTCCTCTTGGATATTGCATTGCTTTTTTAAAAATAAATCTATCTAAAACCTCTCACATTTCCATTCTCCACTCTTCTGAAAATCTGCCCTTCTGTCATAAGATCATCAGCCTCCCTAGAAACAGGAAAAGAAAATTGCTTGTGTAATCTCAGTCTCTTGCTGCACTGCTGCCAAGGCTACTGGTGCTCTGCAAATCCAGTTCCTCCCTAGACTGGCTCACCTTGGGCACTGCTGTGCCCCTGTGCCCTCTTTGAAGGGCCTGTCCAAACAGCTGCTCTCAGTCTGTGCCAATGGCAGAGTTGTGTCCTCTCAACCCCCAGAACATGTTCTGAGAAAGCTGACAGCCCCAGGCGAGGCTGAGCTGCAGTATCCGGCTTGGCTCATCACTCCACTTTCCTTTCCCCCACCGCACCCCCAGACCCGACCATTTTCTGTCTTCTTCCTGCAGTGCTGCATCTCTTCTTCTCCAGACCTCATTTCTCTTTGCTCCAGACCTTTGAGACTCAGAGGTTAACTTGCTTCCCAGTGCTATTTTTTGCAGTGCTTTGTCCTCAGTGCTGCAAAAAGAAGCTATCAACAGACAAAAATCAAGGAGACTGCACTGCATTTGGCTGATTTAAGAAGAAAAGAAAGGCAGTTTCCCAAGCCAAAAGCTGTTTCCCATGTCTAATTTGAGCTTCACTGGAAAATTATAAATACGTTATAATCAAGGTTTAAGTGGTATTGAAAGGGTTTTTTCATCTGTTCTTTGCCTTGTTTTTTGAAGCTTTTAACTTTGAAGCTCTACAAAGAACTTGAGGGTGCTGATTGGTGAGAAGGTGGACATGACATGGCAATGTGCACTTGTAGCCCAGAAAGCCAAACGTGTCCTGAGCTGCATTCAAAACAACCTGGACAGCAGGGTGAGAGAGGGGATTCTGCCTCTCTGGTCTCCGCTTGTGAGACCCCACCTGCAGTTCTGCATCCAGGTCTGAGGATCCCAACATAAGAAGGATGTGGACCTGCTGGGGTTAGTGCAGAGGAGGGCCATGAAGATGATTACAAGGATAGAGCACGTCTCCTGTGAGGAAAGGCTGAGGGAATTGCAATTGTTCAACCTGGAGAAAAGAAGGCTTAGGGTTGACCTGATTGTGGCCTTCCAGTACCTGAAGGAGGCCTGCAAGAAAGATGAGGAGAGTCTATTTAGAAGAGCATGTAGTGACAGGGCAAGGGGCAATGGCTTCAAATTTAAAGCGAGGTTTAGATTAGATGTTTGGAAGGAATCCAAATTCTTTGGGTGAGGTGGTGAGGGTGGTGAGGCACTCGCACAGGTTGCACAGAGAAGTTGCCGATGTCCCATCTCTGCAAGTGTTAAGACCAGGCTAGATGGAGCTCTGAGCAGCCTTTACCTAGTGAAGAGTCCCTGCCCATGGCAGGGATGTTGTATCTAGATGATTTCTAAGGTCCGTTCCAACCTTAGCCATTCCATGATTCTTTGATTTTCTCTGTGATTTTCTCTTCATTCCAAAGGTGGAATGCTTTTTATGTTTTTGTAAGCTGGTCAGTCTTACAATGACACTGAAGAAGCCTGTTAGCCATCTACACACTGTCTTAGACAATATTTATCTTTGTGATCCTCCCCATCAGTAAGGATTTGTGTTTATGAAGTGGGAAAATTGTTACTGAAGGAAATTTTTTTTTTATAGTACTGATCTTTATTTTGATTAAAAAAAGATTATTCAAGTTCTCTTTCATGATTTGTGAGCTGTATTGAGAGTGAAGTGGGTTTATCTTTTTGCTTTACATGTGATGGGCCACTATGATTTGTCTCTACATATATCAAACAATACATTTCAGTTTTGCTATGTGGAAATATCTCAATTCTATCAAGCATGAGCAAGACATGTAGGACATAAAATTCAGGTCTTGCTGCTGGTATCTATGAATGTGAGCAATCTATGATGATTTAAAAGAAACAGAAATGGAGTCAATAAGACCTGCACATTGGTATGACTGAAGTGTTTGTGGTACCCAAGGAAAAGGAAGGGATAGCAGCCACTCCAGCACAGGGGGAGTGTAATAGAGTGAGTGTCCTGCTGTGCTTGCTACAGATGTATCCTTAGTCATAGATCGACCATATCGATGTTTTTATTTCATTCTTCAACTTAGGAGTCCACATGCTTGAGATCTTTTATGCTTGAGATAAGTCATAAGAATATAGAGGCTGATCAGCAAAATGTATCTTTGTGGCAAACTATGACTTTATTTCCCATTTCAGGGTAAGGTAGAAGGGGCGAAAAAATACATTTTTCTAAAACATTGGAGATTTGGAAATTCATCTGTAGGTTTTCTTCTTCTGATTGCCTCTTTATTTTTAATACTATGTAATAAGTCATTTATTCAGATAACAAGGAAAGAGGCACGATTTTATTTGTGTTATAGTTTTCCTTAATTTTAAAATTGTCTACCTACGTTACACCTATCATAAAATATAGTTTTCTAGCCCAATTGCTATTTTATTGTGTCTTTTCAAACATATTTGGGCTGTGATCTGAAAGACTTCTGATTTTGTGAAGATGATGCCTTGCTTAGGAACCAGTAGTTTTTAAGAAACAAAACCAAATTAGTTAAACTTACTTTAAAAAATTTTTGTAACTTGAATACAGTACTTCATTTTTTTTTCTAATGAAAACATGCATTGAGAATATTCTCAGCAATTTTACTTCTCAATACTGGATTTGTTTGCTGTTCTTTGGTCAGATTAGCTCTGGTTTTAATAAAAGGTAGATAAATACTTATCACTTTCAGATTAAGATAATGAGGAAATTAAATTTTCCTCTATAGGCTTTGTTTGTGTTTAAAATAACTGCCTCCAAAGCTTACATATTTTTATTTTTTTCAAGTTGCCCATTTAATTTTGGTAGAAGACACGAATTTGCCGACAGGAATCTGTGAGATGGGAAGAGCTGATACACCACCTCCCTGACTGGAAAGACTAAAGCTCAGCAGGGCTTTTTTATTTCCCCAGCTTCAATGGACAGATGCAATGATGGTTGGCTGGAGATTGGACTTCACTTTGCATTTTGTGATATGACAAATAAACCTCTTTTTCCACTTAAACTGCAGTGCTGCTAGAACCAGACTACAGCAATGGCCTCTGTGTTTTATACCAGCAATTTTTCTCTTTTACAGCCACCTCTCCTAACCAAGCTGCTGACACATTTGGGGTTATTTTGGGCTTAAATCTTTTTGACTTCAAACCGATAGCTATTTTATTATCTCAATTTTACATCATAGGCCATCTGACTAATTTGAAAAGCAAAGAAGGCTAATCCTTTACTGTTGTGATTTAGGAGAGCAGGGAATCCACTGGGAGGTGTGCAGAAGACTGTCTTTAAAGTAATGAAGTTTGACAACCTTTCTGTTTACAGTCAGCAGATCAACATTCAGAAAATACACCTTTAAACCTCTTGTTTGCACTTCATGATGAAATACTGGAAAATCCAAGCTCTTTTATTCAGATTTGGGGTATTCCTTCTATATTCTGCCTTCAGTTCTGAGCATTGCTAGCATGTAGTTTCAAGAAAGAAGTCTTCAGACCATATTCATAGTGTTCAAAGAAAAAAAATTAATGAAGGTCAAGTCTGTTGGCAGTCTTCATCCATTTCAGTTAGGAAATGAAATAAGTTTTGAAAGTGATACTGATATTATTTGTCCTCAGCACAACAGTGTGTGTGGTAGTTTATGCATTATCACTTGTGATAACTTTCTCATGTTTTTTCTTTATTTTTTTATCTAAAGTAATTAGCATTCCACTGCACAGAGAACAGTTTTTCTTTATCTGCTTGCTCTTCCATGCTCTCAAGTTTCTCTCAATGTATTAATTTATGAATAGAAGCAACCAAATAAACAGAGGGAAGCAACTTCTATCTGATCAGTTCTGCCATGGCAAAAAGGGTTTCAAAATTTATTTGAGAACTTATCTTTCTGATTGAGCTACCATAGCAAAATAGAAAATGGCTTCATGTTTGCTTTGTTTCAGAAAGTCATGCATACATTTAGCAGCTGACTCTATTTCAGATTCCAAAGTACAGATTGCTGCTTTTTCATTTCTCTGATAAAAAGCAAAATAATGTTACATAGCCCCTCAGTTCTTGGAATGGATAAATATTTCTCATAAAAATCTGGCAGCTCATTTTCAATTAATTGTAATAAATTAACCATGAAAAAGCAATGGCAGTTTTCATGAAAATTTGATTTGGATCTGCTACAAGCAGATGTGCATTACTTATGGCAGACCACCACAATGACAGAAGCATGTGTTTCAGAAATCTATCAAGGTAGTTACTTTCTGGTGTGGTTTTCAGACACTTTCAGTATGTCCCTGAAATGTGCTTCTCTTGTGCTACTTCAACTGGTAGCAGCATCTCAACTGCCCACTTCTTCCTCATGTGGGCTCTCTCCCCACACCCCTAAATCTTTCTTCCTAAACAAGAAAAAAGTATTCTAAACAGAAAAACCCACACTTGATATAGGTTGTGTTTGGTTTGTTGAAACACAGGCTTTTCATCCATTGGAGGCTGGAGACCAATGCAAAAAATACTCAAAATATATCTGTATTTAATATTAAAAACAATATTAAAAACTGTGTTTTAGGACTTCGTCCAAAAAGGACACTGCGCTTGGTGCTGTGGACAGGAGAAGAGCAAGGAGGAGTAGGTGCCAAGCAATACTATCAGTTGCACAAGGTAAATATACCTTTTGATCCTTTTCTTGACAGCACTTTCCTCCCCAGTCTTGTGACTTGAACACAGTTTTTGTCGAAATGTTCAGCTTAATATCTAACCAAAACCAGTGATTCCAGTTCTGCCTGAAAGTATATTTTCTGGGTTTAATCATGAATGTAAACCTAATTTTACATTTAACAGTAAGCTATGCAACCACACGTGTGTGTGTGTTCCGCTTGACCTAAGATACTCTGTCACAAAAGTGTTCTAAAACAGATATTTCATTATGATATCTGCCATAGCTTTCAAACACAGCTAACCTTCTGAGAATGCATGATGAATGGTCCACATATGTTTGCAATATAAATAAATTTTATTTTCCTTATATATTTCTGCTTCATTGCATTTTCCCATAATATTTTACAACGTAAAACATAGAATAATACAAAGAAAAATATTTGCTGTCTTATCTTGATAGTGTGTATTTTGTAATACACTTCGCCAGTTGTTAGTTTTGTGGGATCTGGAACATCCTAAAAGGTTGATTTCTGGTGATGCGAAGAACACACAAACTCTATGACTTATGGCTATGAGGATAAAAATATCACATCTGTCTCTCCTGCCAACAACTGCCATTTCAAAGTGCATCATGAGATAAAGGGTAGTTGCCAAAACTATTTTGGAGATAAGTCTTTGGGATATGTGTGTGTTTGGGGTTTTTTTCCACAGAAAAAATTATGCTGTACCTGTATAACTAATCTAAAATAGTTATTTTTTATTCTTTTCCCTAATAACTCTCAACAATGGTTAATACATCCAAGGCAGAGACAAGGTGAATGCAAATGTGCCTAGGAAGTTACCTGCTCTACAGGAGTATGAAAGCAGACTTACAAGCAATTCTTAAGAACATATTTTTAATGCTAAACTACCTATCAGAACAAATGAATGGAAATCTCACTTTGAATCAAATTCATTGTGATGAAACAAGTTAGATCAACTTGCATCTGCAATAGAGTTGTCAGAAATAGGTTTAGAGCAGTTAGAGTTTTCTGGCTAATTGATGAAGAATCAAATATTTCCCACTTACTAGTTTAATATTGCTAAGAAATATATTTAACTACCCATGTATAATGTTGTATCTCCTTGTATCTCCACATTATAGGGATAACTGAGCTCTGTCATTTATTTGGAAGAGGTACCCAACAGCTTGCTTTCTCAGCTTCAGGGAGGTGACAGGTTGCAGTTTAGTGTATATGTTAGGGACTCTGGATTTACCACTGGTACTCTGATCTAGAATAAAATATTCTGGAATAGGTAGCACATGAAAGAGATGCTTCTTATGTACAGAACTGCATTTTGGAAGAGCTGGAAGGATGCTCTGTGCCTAATGCACACCACTCATCAGAAATGTATGTGAAGATTCACCTCTGTAGATTTCCATGTTGGACAGTAAGATCCATCCTATAGTGGTGATGTCAGCAACACATGAAATTGTCTCATGGATGTCTCAACTTTTGCCAGAATGGCTTTGTTTCACTGTTGTCTCAAGGATTTCTATTCAGAAATAATACCAAAAAGCAGAGCTAAGGATCAAATAGGGAAATATAAAGCAGGCTGAGAGTCGTTTGCAACATATTTGATTACTTTGCTTTTTAAAAAGTTGAGACAAAGATGTGTCTCAGTTCTTGCTCTGCTGGTGAGATTCCATCTGGATGTTGTGCTCTGCAAAGAAAGCCCTGTCTGACTTAACAGTTTGTAATTTACATGGAGAATTTAAGCAGAAATGACATCCGTCTGTTGTTTGTTGTTCTTGTTTCCCCCCTGCCATGTGATCTGGCATAATTATAAATTGATTTGACTATAGGACGTTGCATTACTCATAATAATGAAATGAAGTTGATTAATACTGTACATTAAATTTAGCATGAAAAATAACTTAACCTTTTAATGATTTACTTGCTCAAATTTCTGGCAATTAGGATAGTATGGCACACACATTGCTTGCTGATGGTAATGAGTACAAGTTAAATAAGAGTGGTATTTAAAGATGCCTTGTAAAATGAAAGACAGCCTGTATGACTCATCTACGTAGCTGGACTTATGAGTTCAGTTCGCTGCAAACAAGTAGAAATATGAATGCAGTAATTCAGTACAGGCAGACATGGATTTCCTTGACATTGTAAATTATCTCCTCATGTCAGCGGAAATGTGGCAAGGGAGAAGAAATGAAGACAATATAGTACTGGACAAGTACAGATGCACTTATTTTTGTCACTTATTTATTATTTCTTTCAATTTAAGTTCAGGTCCTTCTTCCTCATACATCATTGTAGGTTGTCACTGCTAGAAAGTGGATAAGTTACTGCAGAAATAACCGAGATAGCAGCGTAGTGGTTTTACTATGGTGCCAATAATTAACACGTATCCCTGTGTAATAGCATTATTTATAACACTCAAGTTTTTCTCTAGATCCCAGTATTATCATTTCTGATTATTAAAGCTAGTGATAGGATATATTAGCTGTTCAGAGCTTTATGAGAATGTAAGAGCTGCCATATTTTGTTGATCAAAAGCTCTAGTACTCTAGACAGTCTAGTACTGTCTCCTGTTTCTGATAGCATCCAGTGAATATGTGCTTAGGAAAAGCAAATTTGGCCTGCTGCAGTCAGGTGAAACTCAGACACATACATTACTCACACAACCATGCTTTCAGTTTATCAAATGCTTTTCTGGAGAGCATCACATGGTCCTCTTTGCATGATTTTTCTAAATCATTTCCAAGAGTTGAAAGCCCTGTATATTCCAGCAGTTTCAGTGCCTCCATTACTGCAAGGATACCTGCCACCCACCAGGACATCACAGACCACCTGCTCCATTTTGACCATGGGGTAGAAGCCTCTCAGGGGAATTACCAGCACCTTTGCTTCCAAAGGAGATACCTGTTTTTAGCTGCTTTTAGATGTCAGCCAATAATTAGATTAAATCCCAGAGTAGAAAAGGGGCTGATTTTCCTTAACATTAAAGCACCTTATCTTGATAAAGAGCAGTGAAATGAAAGTGTTTAAGTGCAAATCAGACTGCAGAGCTTGGAGTTTGACACTACATCTGAAGTCTTCTTCCAGTGCTTAGTGTTGTGTGACCTTGTTGCTGAGTAGGTCTCTTATGTACAGACAATTCAGTAAATAACTTCAGAACCGTGAAACATTGGAACACCACTTTCTTACACAAGCCAAATTGAAGAACTGGAGGAACATAATTCTAGAAGGCCTCATGATGCAACTCTTCAGTACAGATTCTCCTACAATCTTTAACAATGATACCTGAGTGCCCTCAACCAGGGTTAAGTTTTTTGTGTGTTTACCCTTACGCTGTCTTCATGAACGGAGAAAGAAATATATGTAACGAGGTGTCTGTCCTCCTTTTCATTGCTTTGGATTAGATTCTGTGAAAGGTCTGTGTACCATGAAACAAGGTTACAGTTATTTACCCAGCTGAATTAAGAGACTATGAATGACTGATAATAATTTTGGTATAGAAGTATTGCACACAATCTCTTGGGAAAGCAAATACATTTTGTAATGAGAAGACTAAGAGATCCTAGGCCACATTCAAATTTACTTTAGTAACTTGGTTGTGATCACTGGAGACATTAATAAATTAATAATTCAATTCAAACCCCATTACAAAAGGCATTCTTAAAATATTTCTGCATGTTGGTATTCTTAATGATATTTCAATTTCTGGTGCAGATGCCATTCTGTGTTTTAACTTTTTAGTAAAGGTTTACCTACATGAAAATTACTAATTACCAGTGTTTACTATGGCTTCTTTTTTTATTTATTACCAAGATCTGATACTTTGCTCAAACTGTGTCTGCATGAAAACAGGACTTTCTGAAATGCTGGAATTTCTTTCATACTAGTTTAAGTACTCTTTGTCAATGCTCACATAAGGTTTCTACTGTGATTTGCTAATGAGTTACTTTCTCTAAGAAGCAAATATCCGAAAAATGTCTTGTCACTTTCAGGTGAAATTATTCTTCTCCAGAAAATATTGGCTCCTCAAAACCATAGTTTTCAGAAAACTTCATGTCCTGAGGTATCAAGTACTCTGGTGAAATGTAAGACATGAATTTGTGTCTGATTTGAACCAAACATATCAAGGACTTTAACAGGGATTCTTTTATCCCAGCAAAATGTGTTGACTGTTAGCCTTTTGACTGTCCTCAGGCAATATTCTCTGTAATCAAAAATTATGTAAAATTACTGCTGCCTTTTTAGGTCACTGATGTCCTGATGATGCCTTTCATTGCAAAGGGAAAGAAATGCAGAAAGAGTGAAATGTCCATTTGCAAAACTACAGGAAGAAAGTAATCACGCTGTATTCTCCAGTATGACAACAGGCAGTAGCACCACTGATTGTATTAAGCACACTAAAGATAGCATAGTTACAGAATTATCTTTTACACCAGTTCTAGGTCCATAGGAATTCATAATTCTTAGTATTTAGGAATAAGATTCCTTGTAAAAGCTGCAGAGAAAGACAGATTTTGCTAAAATACAAACCCAGGTTTATTCCTTGTACTGCCTGAAGCATGGAAGACCCCAAATCAGTCATGACAGCATGTCCTGGATTTCTAGTCTTCATTCCATGTAGATAAAATTCATACATGTCTAGTGTTAGAAAAACTTTTCTCTGTGCATCTTTCCTCCCTTTCTCACAAGTGAATAGCAGAGCTGCCAGTTGAATCTGGTAGAGACACCTTCTGAGGATAGCTACTTCCAGTGTATGCTTCAGGCAGATTCACCCATCCACAGGTCCTTGGTCCATTTGGGATGTTTGATTGTAAAAAGGTTGGCTTCCTTCTGTCCAAACTACCTGCAGCTGTGCAAGATGTAAAAAATTTATATGCTGTGATAATTTCTAAGGTGTTGCAAATTTGTTTTCACTTATCTTTTGTTGAAAGTTGCAGAAGTACTCATTAGCTTCCTAAAAGAGTAAACATCATCTTTGGTTGAAAGATGTAAACCACGATTTTGAATTTTGGTGTTGTTGACTATTTGCTAGTGAAAGCCTAAATCTTGTCAAAAGAGGAGAGTGGTGGGATGGTCATTCAGAGTCATAGACATTGTTTTGATACCTTTGCATTTGAGCAGTAAAAGGTCTAAAGTTATGGAACGTTTTCCAGGAAGAGCACTTCTCTTTGATATGCCCCTTTGTCAAAGAAACAACCTCCCAAGACAAGACTTCAGGCATACCTTACTTAGCCTGCTCAGAGCTGTCTGCTTTTCCTTGTCTATCATCCCAGGGAACTTAAAATACTGAATGGTCATCTCTGTGAGTGCTGGCAAATCATCGTAGAGGAAACAGTGGCAGTATTGTACAAGGCAAGACATGGCAGTAGTATGTTTTTATTGAGTGAAATGCTAATAAGTACATGATCAGATTGCCTCAGGGCTGTTGAAGTTTCTAGGACTTTTGTCATTGGCGTCTCAAAGGTCAGAACTTGTAATTGTCCTACAGAACAAACTCCTAAACCTGTAGACTTCTTTACATACTGCTTTCCCATAAAGTGTGGCAGAAGAATATTTTATCTTATAA
Organism: Eopsaltria australis; assembly: GCA_034509425.1. Lineage (NCBI taxonomy): Eukaryota > Metazoa > Chordata > Aves > Passeriformes > Petroicidae > Eopsaltria > Eopsaltria australis. The sequence goes on from JAVTVJ010000056.1 coordinate 7,300,312, forward strand.
CAAAAGGATGAGTCTTATTCATATCTTGTCATTGAGCAAAAGTTGTGCTAATCCTCAGCTTTAATTCAGCTTTTTCCCATACAATGATGGGATAATTTACAAAAATTAATAACTCACAGTGTTCGCAATTTTCCCTGTCTTCATTCAAAAAAGAGTGTAAATGGTACACTCACGCTTGTGGCTGGTGGTTATTATGCCTTGATGCTGGTGCATCTCTGCTTCCTAACAGCTGTTGTGGTGTTTTTCTCTAGTTTCAATTTATGCTGTTTTGCTTCATTAAATTATCTTCACACTAAACAGCAACTCAAAATTACACTACATCATGTTTATGTATTATTAAATACTTAGAGGATGTTATTTATTTTACTTGTTTTTCTTTTCTAGCTGTCACATGCACTTAGGTGTTTCCAGTGTTTTTTCTTGTCTTTCTTGTAGTCTTAGTTGCCAGCCTAACAAAGCTGGGTGCTGATTTAAACCTTCTTTTAGTACTACAAGTGGGATGACCATCGATTCTCTGTGAGTTCTACAACATGGTTGTTGCCATGCTATACTTGTTTCCCGACTACTCTGGGACAAATACTGGAATACAAGTGTTCTTCTTTCTTAAAGTTAAGTGTTAATCAATAACAGAAAGCTGAAAACACAATGTCAGATTAACTGATGTCCTTTATCACTGGAACAAATGAGCCATTAGTCAAGGACAGTGCTTTGTCATTACAGACGTCTGTATTTTTCCTGTAAAGTGGTGATTTTTCTCAGTGGAACAAAAAAGAAAACCAGTAAATGAGCTGTTAGAAAAGTAATACTCTGCTTTAAAGAGCCCCAAAGTACTGAGGGCTTTTAGGATAGGTGTTCCCTGCATTATACTTTCCAGTATGTCCCTGCTTTAGCTGGGTAAGAGGGATTGCCATCAGTGACTCAATGGATTAGTCATGAGATGTTGCAGTCTGGTATAATGTCCGGTAAGAATTAACAATTGGGGCTTTGACTGAATAAGTAGCTACTGTAGGGTATACCTGCTTGGGATTGCCAGTGTCTGTCCTAGAAGGAAGATGTTTCCTACCAACAGAAGTACCAGTCATATATATTACAAGGGTTTGTTTTCTTAATGGAAAGAGTTTACTGAGTTTACAGGCTAAATGACAGATCCCAGAGGAGACAGTAATCAGTGGCACAGGGTCTAGTTGGAGGCCTGTCTCTGATGGTGTCCCCCAGGGTTCAATACTGGGCCCAGTATTGTTTAATTTTTCATCAATAACTTGGATGAAGGGGCAGAGGCCTCCTCAGCGAGTTCCCTGACAGCACAAAGCTGGGAGGAGTGGCCGATACCTCAGAGTGCTGTGAGCCCTTCAGAAGGACCTCGACAGACTGGAGAGAGGGGCAGAGAAACATCTGAAATTCAACCAAGGTGAATGCAGGGTCCTGCACCTGGGGCACCCAGGCACCAGTACAGGCTGGGAACAAACCTGCTGGAAAACTGCTGTGTGGAGAAAGACCTGTGGGATGAGATGGACAGCAAGCTGTCCATGGGCTAGTAGTGTGCCCTTGTGGCCAAGAAGGCCAAAGGTATCCTGGCGTGCACTAGGAAGAGCACTACCAGCAGGCTGAGGGAGGTGATCCTGCCCCTCTGTGCAGCCCTAGTGAGGCCACATCTGGAGTGCTGTGTCCAGTTCTGGGCTCCTCAGGACAAGAGATATGTGTAGTTCCTGGAGCAGGTCCAGCAGAGGGTGAAAAAGATGATAAGGTGAGAAGACATGACTGAGAGAGGATCTTATCAATGTCTGTAAGTATCTGAAGGGAGGGTGTCAAGAGGATGGAGCCAGGCTCTTGTCAGTGGTGCCAAGCAATAGGACAAGAGGCAATGGGCAGAAACTGATGCACAGGAAGTTCCACCTGAACTTGAGGAAAAAGTTCTTTACTGTTCAGGTTCACTGGAACAGGCTGCCCCGAGAGGCTGTGGAGTCTCCGTCAGTGGAGATATTTGAGAACCATCTGGACACAATCCTGTGCCATGTGCTCTGGGATGGCCCTGCTTGAGCAGAAAGGTTGGAATAGATGATCCACTGTGGTCCCTTCCAACCTTACCCACTCCGTGATTCCGTGATTTCATGTTATCAGGTTTTTGCCTTAGGGATGACAACTACTTATATTTTTAGTTTTGCTTAGCAGAGACAAAAAAAAAAGATTGTTTATAGAGAAAACAGAAATAAAAGAAATTAAAATTAAAAAATTAAAAATAGGAGAACTATTGGCAAGGACTATGCCTAATTGTGTATTCAATGAAAATAGCAAGCTATAGAAAGCCCATTTTCCCACTGTTATGTTTCATTTAAAAATTCAGTTGAAGAGCTAAAGATGACATAATAAAGAGGTGACCTCCTCTGTGACCAAGTCATAAGAAGGCAAAGAATAAAAGTCTATTTTGATATTTAGAGAATTAGGCAGCAGGTTACACAAAGAAGTTTTAATTTTCTGGTACATACCAAGAGAACTGGCACAATATCAAGATGCAGCAAATGAGATTACTTTCTGAAAAAAATTGCATTCTGAGTTTAAAATGCTTATTTAAATGGTACATTCACTAGGAGAGTGACTGAAGGAAACAGCTGAGCCAGCAATTATTTTTCAAAACCTTTCTGGTTTGTTTGCTGTTCCCTTGAATTAGTCAAGAGGCAATGTATGGTCTCACCCCACTTTGTTAGTGGCAGTTATTCCTGCATCATAGATGGCAAATGATGACAAAGCATCTTCACTATTTTTAAGCAGTATATTTTAAGCATGTTTTCCAGCATGTGTTTCTCTCTGTGTAAGTACAAATGCCAATGTAGATGTACAAAAATGGGAACAGGGAAACCAATCTAACTTTTTTTAAGACTGCAACTTTCAAATTCAATGGTGAGTAGTTTTATAAGTAATCCTAACTTCTAGAGAACCAAATAGGGAAAAAGCTTTCTCGAGGACACATGGTACATCAAGTAGCTATGACCTGTTTCTTTTTTGTTCCCCAGTGAAATCAGTTTCTCTCCCTAGGGTGTCCGGTTTTCGTGCCTCTCCAGCATGTTCTCAGAACTGAATAGCTTTCTTACAGAACAACAATATGGTGTAATGTATTGTGGGTGGTTTGTTTACTCAGTTTCATATTAAAAACACATGCAAACATTTATGTAAGAAACACAACTGAGTACAGCAATGCTGCAATAGTAGCAGTTTTCAAAGTTCTTGAGCTTAGGGATGCTGTTGTTTTGAGTGATAAGTTAGATTTCTTTTAGGTATCCATGTTGTTTCCATGCTCACTCTTCTCCTCACTTCACTGTCCTGAATAGCCCCTTCCCCTGGCCTTATTGCTTCTCCTCATTTCAGCTGCTCTAAAAATGGGAAGAAGTCCTGCTTTGTAAACTCAACCAAAGAGGCTGAGTATCAGAATTGCATTTATGCAGGGCTCACTATACTCAAGTTAGCTTTCATTGGCAATTCAGAAGAACACTGAAATGTGTGTTGTTTTTACCAAGTCTTGGGCATACTAAATCTTGCTTCTTGGGCGTATGATAAAGAGGAGACATTCTTTCTACTGTATCTGTCACATTGGAGCATCACTGGTCCCTTTTAGCCTGCAGTGTGCTTTTCTTGCCCTGCTTCTCTCCCACTATATTCAGAGGGTCTGTGAATCATGATTCATGTTGAGGCTCATGACCTCAGGACAGCATTTGATGATAGGCCTAGACACCACATGTAGCCCAATTATTTACATTTAAGCTTTTGCAAACTGAAGATGTTTTTCACTGTCTAAAAATGGTGATTGCCAATGAGGTGACAAGATTGGTTATTTGCACTTTGATGTCCAGTCCTTAAACGGGCAGAGAGATTGGTTATCTTAAGGAATTATAACATTTACAGTTACTTTATCATGCAAGGATTTTAAATTAAATTTTTAAACTACTGGATGTATTTCTAAGTGGAAAGTAAATAGCTCTGCTATGTTAGAATTTTTTCACTCAAAAGAAAAACATTTTGGGAAAGTGTTAAACAGTTGCTGGCAAATTCTATAAAGGACTTCTGAAAACTTATGTGAATTATTCACAGCCACCTGTAGTACATATTTGGGTTTATATACAGAAAAATGTAAAAGAATTCTTTGCTGAATTATCGGCTTATATATGTTGGTAATGATCTGTTAGTTGCTGCTGTCACATATCTCTTGGAATGATCCTCTTGTAATAAATAACCCATGGCAGCCATAAAATTCAGGAATGAGATCTGGGCATAGAAGTAAAACCTGCAGTAAGTTCTCTTAGGCACATTCAAGATGGTCTGAAGTGGAGCTTTTTTCTGCCTGACGTGACCATAAATATTTTAAAAACTTTATGTGCCTCTCCAAAAAAATGAGATCTTCATTCAGGTAAAAGTCCTATGTATTTAATTCCAATTAGACCTTTTGTAACTGAGCAGTCTAAGCAAGTATGGTAAGCAAGTAAGTTGCTAATTTTTGTTCTTTTAGCTTAAAAGATTCTTTTAAGTACACAGTAAAAACAAATTTTATTATGCTACTTGTACACAAAATCTTACCTTCCATGTTTCCTGTAAGGATTTACCTTGGAAACACAAATTTTCCTTAAAATAAATATTATACCTTCAGGTCTGGGGGAAAACCTTGGCATTTCAATTCTCCAATCGATATCAGAGTTGACTATATGGGATATTGAAAATAACATGTTTCTGAACAGTCAGCAGCTGGCTTTTAAATAGACTGTTCCTCACAGTCTATGAAGGCTTTAGATGCCTCTAATTTTAAAGCCACAGGACTGTGTACCCTCTCCAGTGCAACAGAATTTCAGAGTCTCAGGTCTGAGAAGAAAGGGAGAGCTGCAAATGAAAATTGCAATATGGTGGTGATAGCCTACCTTTCTAGGTGGCACTTCAGAAGTCTGAAAACAAGTGTTTGGGGACAGCAGACCAGTCATGTTGTGGCTCCTACAGAATAATGGTGCCTCAGAACATAACTTGAACTGTTTCAGCATTTCCATACAGAAAGATAGGTCCCTTCATTTATTCTTATGTACACATTTTCACAGGAAGCATTTCTCTGCTTCTTGAAACTAGTTTGTTGTGGTATGCTCACACTGACACCTAGAATCCAGAATATGATGCCAGCTAAAATAACAATCACGGCACAAAATCTTCTTTTCTTACACGTTTAGGAAAATATCTCCAACTTTGATATCGTCATGGAGTCTGATGAGGGCACCTTCAAGCCATCTGGACTGGGTTTTTCTGGCAGTGCTGAAGCCCGGGACATCGTGACAGAGATCATGACTCTGCTGCAGCCCATCAATGTTACGGATGTTTACGACAATGCAGACGGAACTGACATCGCTTTCTGGATGAGAGACGGGGTGCCTGGTGAGTGTCCCTGGAGCTTGGCAGGGGACACTGCTCCCACTCAGCACTGCCACGTCACATGGGTGGTCTGATGTTTTCAAAGCAGTAAGAAATGCTTTCTCCCAGGGAGTAAAATTTATTGTAGGTAAAATGCATAAATGTTAAAAGGTGACCAACAGAAATAGGACATAAAGTGCGTTTGAGCTGCAGTTTAATAATGGTATAGATTATATGTAGAATAAAATGCCTAAAATCTTCTTTTCGGCTTTAAGGATTTGTAATAATTAATCCCAGACTGGTTTATAAATAGTAAACCAAGGCAGAGGGGAATTCTCCCATACAGAAGAAGTATTTTTTTAATTATTATTATTTTTACTTTGAAATTCAGGGCTTTTTCCTCTCTATTTTATATGCTGGAGAAACAATGTTTTTGAGATGTGACATTTAAAAAGTTATGAGTCATTAAGGTGTGATAAAGTGGTAAAATTCTGAGAAGTTTGAAGTAATTTAGGGGTTTGTTTCGAGGATGTTTGTATCTGGCTCCAAGTGAGGAGCAGCTTGTTGGCAAAGAAACTTATAAGCTGTGAGAGAGATCCACCACTGGCAGCCCCCCCATGCAGGAGACCCCACACTAGCACAGAGGCTTTCAGAGCACAAGAATCCCAACTGGAGGCCAGCCTGGGTGAAGCCTTAGTGAATTTCCATTTGAATAATAGCAGAAAGAAAAGTTTCATAACAGTGATATTAAAAAAATTATGATCAGTTTTAAATTTTAAGGTTCTTTTTCTCCTGTGTTTTATGGCTGAAGTAGGCTGGCACATTTCTCATACTAGTTTTACTACTTGCTACTATATGCTTAAAATCTTTTAATATTTTATTAACTGCCTTGTTTTTTACCTTGTGGAAGAGAGTGAATCATGGAATATATTATTCTTGTTTATAGTCAGAGCCCCTTCCTTCTCACTCACTTAGGGTGTACAGAGATGCCATAAAGTTGACTGCTCCGATAAATGTATGGATGTCTAATTTTGAACCCAAAATATCTATGCTGGGCAAGAAGTATGGATGAATGGATATTATTAAACAGTTACAGGTTCATCTTCAGCTGCTGTCCTGCTCTCTGGGTGAAGTGGAATCAGCTCAGTACAATGTCATGCAGCTGTGACAATGGTGTGCTGAGTTGATTTGAGAGACTGTAAGCACTGCTGAGAGGCTGTGGCCATGCATCATCCTCCACAGCCTGGAAGTGCCTGTGAAAAATGTCTGGTCCAGAATTTCAGACCAACATGTCTGTGTTGTAGGTGGAATATAAGAACTCACCACTCAACCTGTGTTTAGAAAATGCAAGGATATCAGAATTATTTCCTAGGTAAGGTGCTGGAAACATTCCAGGGGGTCCTTGCAGACTTGCACTGTGCTTCCCTTCTGAATGTGACAGATTATGGAAGAAGAAGGAAAATGTAACATGCAAATGCCTCATTTTCAGTTGATAATGTGAATGGTGCTTGTGATGGCAGTGGGGTATTGAGCTCTTGCACACAACTTCTCATCAGCTGTGGTGCACCTGGAGCATAAGCAGCTACAGCTTGCCATGGTCCTCTTGATTAGTCCTTGGGCTACTCAGCAGGAGCAATGCAGGAAAAAGCCCTCTCCCATGGACATCTGTACTCCTCAGAAAGCATAAACTATGAAAAACATAAACTGTAAGCTCAGCCTTGGGAAAACATGAATACACCAGAACCAAGACCACAGTTTTTAAATAAATCTGATTTGTTTTCCTATTAAGACTTTGTCACATTGATTGATGATGGATTTTTTTTCTGTCCGTAGCTTTGGTTCATTTAACTTCCTGTTAAGCAAATAGAAAAGTCTTCTTATAGCAAAAAGGAGCCCTGATTCTTCTATTCTTCATCAAGCTACAGTGAGAAGAAATTAGCTCCTCTAAAAGAATTTTGACTGCTTTTGATTGTATTTCATGCTGTTCCAGGGAGAAGTCTAAGATATCTTGTAATCTTCATGCCTTGTCTGCAGTATTCTCCCCGATTGAATGAGCCTTTATGGTATATAATAACACTGAAACAAATTGAATGCTTTGTAACAGCTTTTATTATTTTTTTCAATTTAAACAAGCAGTCAAATGTTGACACTTCATCAATTTTATTTAAATATTTTCTTGAAAATATACTTGGGGGCTTTGTTTCTGCAACAGTGAGAGAAAATATGGTGCACTTCTTGAACAATAAAAATTATTTCTGACATAATTTCTCTTGAATTCTTCTCCTTTTCAGTGTGAAATAGATTCTGGGATTCACCTTTTTAGATGCTATTAATATTCTCCTTCTCCTTTTGGTCTGAAAGATCCACAGAGGGCAACACTGCATGTGTTTTTCAGAGCTGTTCATAGCTGAGACAGGCAAAGAGACTGTAGCTTCTTAATCTGTGCTATTTTGAGCATGCTTATTTTTAATGGACATGCAATGAAATGCAACTAAACAGCAGTGATTATTCTGAGATTTTAGGATGAGAGAGGCCACGAGTTCAGAGTCCTTTGCAAACCATGCACTGAAGCCTAAATAATACCTCTAAAGCACAAGCAAGGTGATCTGCACCTAACACAGTACTCTGGTTCTTTGTGACTGCAGAATATTAGTAATATTTCCCAGTGGCCTTTACATTGGATTGTTTTGAGAACAGTTCAGCCCAGCAGTGAGGAATGTCTGTAGTTGTGTTTTTGTAGTGATAGCCAGTTTTCAGCTACTGAAAATGTTTGTATAACATTTGTTTTGCTTTTTCATGAAGCATAAAACAGAGGAAACGGGGGCTTTGTGGTGTTGTATTTTATGATGTGGTTTTACAGTTTCAGGTGACCACTGATTCTAAGACTCCTCCTTTAATAATTATGCAATTATCTTCCTCATCTTTCTCTTAAAGTGTTCAATTCAATTTTTTTTTCATTGGGGATATATCCAGATAGTGGCACATAAAGCTGTTCCTTTACAACCCTAAATCCAAATCTAAGTTTGGCTAGAATTTGCAAATATAGGTGGGAAGACAGGATAGTTGGCTTTATTTATTTGGTTTGTTAGGATACTTTTGTTACAGCAGGTTTCTTCCGTGTCTGAAAAGGTTAAAAAACAATTGAACAAGCCCTGCTAAACCAGTGCTAGGATATTCTTGTTGAAAAAAGGAAGTATCTGATGATCACAGACACTTGATGATGACCAAAATGCTTCAAACATGATTTTGAGCAGCTCCTAAGGTAACAGCCCTGGGTCTAGATCAGCGTTCCCTGCAAGCCTTCAGAATCTGAGAAGGGAGGCTGAAGTGTTTGTATTTGTATAATGTAATCCAGTGAACATTAGTTCAGCTTTAGGTGTTTGGGGAGATGAAAACAGGTGTTTTCCTGTGACTGTTGTGACACATTATTTCCAGGAAAGCTGGTTCAAGGATGCTCCTTTCTGCTTGGCAGTGTGGTTATCTGTTACTGCACTTATGATGGGAACACTTGTCTGTTAGGAGCTGAGCTGTATTTGAGATCAAGCTGACCCGGGACATCAAACAACTCCCCAAAGGCATGTTTCAATTCCTCTTTTAAAAATCAACCAGTGGCCTAAAGGTGAAACTCCTTTTACAGTGTCACTTTGTACCTCTATGGTTGTGTTTCTCTGTCTCCACAGTGACTTGATTTTTTTTGTTACACTGCATAAAAGGAAGAATTGTTCTTCCAGAAATTAATAAACCAGTAGTTTATCTAATTTTAATGTTTTTTCAGAAATCAAAAATTCATTGCTAACCCAATCTATTAGTCATTCAGATGTGGCAAGCAAATACTATAATATATCATTTCTCTCATTTTTATATTTTCATAGTGCATTTTTATTACGTTCATCTAAAATGTGCTGTATTTTGGCCTGAGACACCGGATTTTGACTCGGATTATTTCCTTTCTTATTATGTAAGAGGTTAAATCTACCCCTTTTGTGGAGCATGCTGCCCTCTCTTACCCCTGTCCCCATCATCCCTGTAGCACCAGACAGGACTACTCCTCTGCTCGGTGTCAGGCAGGGACATGTCTGAGAAAGTAGTGTAACAGGAAGACTCCTTGACTTGAGATTGCCAGCTGGACATGAAGAAGTGAGTAAACTCTCCCAAGATATAAGTGAATAACCTCTGTTCATTCTTGGCTGTGTCACTGTTTAGAAGTGATACTCCACTGTGATGCTTGACATGCTGCCCTGCAGATTACCTGTTTTGTACTGCCCACAGTCTTGGGCAGGCTCTTTGGATCTAGTTTCCAAGCTTATTTTCATTCCCAAAAGAATAAAAACGGAAGAAATAGCAGATGTACAGTCTAGGGCTTCATAAGCTGATGCTGAAAAGCCTTAGACTTGGTGCTGCAGGGGTAAGGGGTGTTGCACTTGACAAAAATCTTCCTACAAGATGAGGGAAGGGAAAATAAAATCCTGAAAAGCAGACATTAAACTTCTTCACTTTACTATGTAGGATTTGTGTCACTTGTGATTTGAGATGTGTAGCACAGGGAATCACATGTAGGGCTCCAGGTATTTGACAAAGTGAGAAACTCAAGGCAAATGTCTCCTCATGAAGCAAAAAGCTGGACAGAACTCCTGAACACTGCTCACACAAATAAATTTTATGGATAGTATTAAAAGTCCTTAGGTAATTCTAGGTAGTCCATCGGTGCTACATTTTTATATTTTCTGAGTTCCCACTGCTCTGGACACAGTGCCAACACCAATTACTATTTCTATGTGGAAATGAGGGGTAAAGGGCTTATGGTGTACTTGCATATCTTGCCTCAGTCTTGATCTCAATAAGTCTGAGATATACCAGAACTGTTGCCTGATAATTACCAATATGGTATTGCTTTTTCCAGGGCATTCCTTTCCTTTTAAATATCTTATTTTATTATTCATAAAGGAAATATGGTGAATGACTGTGTTCCACTGCAAAAGCCAAATCTTTTGCAACTTGGGTGGTATTAAATTAAACCAGTATGCTAAGAGAACAATTATAATTGCTTGGCACTTTAGGATCCTACTGTAAGTGCTAAGGCTATTAGAACCATTTAAAATCTTGATTGCAGAAAGAACTGTGTGTATTAATCTGTAAAATAATTCGTCTATTCTCTAATTTATCATTGTTCCAATAAAATGGGCTTTTGAAATTAGAAATTACTCTGGTGTAATTAAAAAAATTTAATATGCTGCAACTTTTTATGAAGGTGGATACCTTAAAAGGCTCATAGTTTAACATAGAATCTCAGTTATATTAACCTTTCATATGACCTTCTCTATTTTTAATGAAGTCTTTGAGACTAATCATTTAATGAAAGGAATAGTCTATAACTTATGACATTTTCTTTTAAGTTGTGCTATTAGACTACCAGACAAATTTGACAATGCTTTACATACAATTCCTTCCACTTTTGCTCTGCTTGGGCTAGACTTGTTTTGGCATAATGGAGTATTGTCTAGTTCTAATAATTAACAGGAAGCATCAGATTTGCAAGAGGTTTTTTGTTTCACATAGACTAGACACAGACCATGCAAAAATGCATCTGGGATAGTACTGTTGGAGAGAGGGATGGAGTTGGGCAATTAGGCACAGTGCCTGAATGCAAATTTTCCTGGTAGTTTTAAGAGGTCTTTTGTACTATATTTCTCATTAGCAATTCAGCCTATTTGAGTCTAAACAAACTCAAAGTGGATGAAAGCAAACTTCTTCCAACAAGGTTAGTGAGCCATAGAAGCACATTGAAAACTTGGTGAATTCTCTGTCATTCTGAATGTGTAAAACAAGACTTAGGTGTCCTTCAAAATGGAAAGGGTAATTCAAGCAGGAGGGATGGGCTTGATGCAGAAGATACACGGTGAAATTCTTTGCCATGTGTCACTCAGAAGGTGTGATGGTAATGGGTTTTGCTGGCCCTAAAATATCTGTGATTCTGCTGGTAAATATTACAAGCATTTTCATAATGAAATGCTTCTTTTTCATTTAAGCCTCACCCATTTCAGACTAGATTTTTGAGTATCATAAACTCTTGTCTTTGATTTGTACAACGTTTAGATAATTCTAATTACAGTTACAAAAATAGAACTATCATTAAGTCGCCAATCCCAGAGGAAATTTGAACTGTGAAACCAAAAATATTTGCAGAACTCTATCATACATTGCTGAACTTCTAGACACATTGCTAAACTTTTTATTTTATTTCTAGGTATTCCTTTCTCTTCAGTATCTGTGATGAATTTTATTTGGTAAAGTTTTCTTGGTGGTCACAAGTAAAGAATTACAGCACATGAGTCGAGAAACTGGTGTTCCATAGCTCTTAAAATTTGCTTTTCAATAAACTTAGGCAAGACAGCTTTAAAATAATCTTATACTAATATTGCAATAAATTAGTATGAAACACTGACATTCTGATTGGCCTTTAGGCTCCTAGAAGTAAAACTGTTCCAGTGCTTTCAACCCTCTACTAGTATTATATAAGCTCATTAATCTAGTAATGAAAATTTAAATTAGGGTGTTTAAAATAAAATCGTAAATCCTAATGGTTCTTGCACTTTTTGGCTAGTGGACTTCTTTCTTTTATTTTGTCACTCTTCTTTCTTTGAATATCAGTAAGGTTATATTTCTTCTTTCCTTTTAGATGCTTACTCTTCAAAAACTTACATGAGATGGATTGGTGTAAATGACCCTGTCATTAAACAGGTTCTTCCTGGAAGCATATCTAATTCCTAAGCATCTCAAAAAACACCAATAAATTTGCTTCTCCAAATCACCTTTTTAATACCAGAACATACTTTGTCTCAGAAAAGAAACACTGAAAATATTTAACTGAGGATCTCATTCGGATTTGGGGTGTGGTTGTTTTTATTCTGGCTGTGCCTCTGAGAGACATCGTAATTCTCTTTTGTTTGCTTCTTAGGAAAGCTGAATTCTGTTTCTGTGGGCGGGAATTTTTTTTTCAGATGGAAGTATTTGCCATTTGTTGATCCTAAAAAAACAAGTGTTCTACATTAACACACAGAGCTCAATGTTAACATGTTAAATAGGATTTCGGAAGTACAAGTTAGCCAAGCCTTATTCTTAGAACTGTCCCCGGCTTCAGTGAAGTGTATGCAAATAATGAAGTAAACAAAAAGAAAAATAATAATAAAAAAAGAGTTTAGTCAGAGTTCTGTAAGGAATTTGGAGATGTTTGCCAATGGAAAAAGTGAGGAAGCAAAATAAGATTCTCTCCACAATTTGTTTATTTTTTTACATTTAGAAATTTGACTGCATGAAAAATAAGACACGTTGATAGTATGGAAATGTTGTGAGATTTCTCACCAAATGTATAATGATCTAGAATGGTTGTTAGGAACAACAGTAGAAATATCTATGAATTCATGGATTTCATTCCTGGAAAACAAACTGTAATGGCATCAGTATTAAAAACTGAATAAAAATAAAGCATTCAGTAGCATTCCAGGAAGACCACGTGTAAACTGCTCTTGATGGGAGGGACAGAGGTTAAATGTATCAAGGTCTGGCTTGCAGCTCTCCAAGTACTTTCCTATATGAAGTCATATAATAAGTGTTTCTAATAGGATTCTTCAGGGCTTGCTGCATCCTCAACTATTTAGAGTTTCCATTGGTTTGGAGTCAAGTTAAAATTACAACAGAGCACAGCTGATGTAATTGCTATATTGGAATGATAAAAAATTATGAGAACAAGCTGATCATCCAGCCAGAGTGATTATGTTTCCTCCGGCCAGTTTGTTCACACCTTTTTTGTTCTGAAGTCACAAACGATGTAATATTTAGAAAACATCACTTCCTTGGCTGCCCTATTTTCGAAGAGGCCCCTACATTACCTCATTGCCACAAGGTTTTGCTGGTGCCTCTTGCACAGCAGCTCCTGTTCTGCAGAACTGCTGGTGCACCTCCCACCTGTACTGTGGCCATGGGTTGTCCTCTTCCAATACAAGACTTTGGTTTTGTCTTTGCCGATTTTTCTGAAGTCCACATCAGGCCAGTTCCAGATTTTGAGCTCTCTGAACAGCAGCTCTGCTCTCCAGCATACACAACTGTTCCTTCCACAGATTTTGTGAAGACACAGGCCACCCCTGTCAGCTGGATCATTGCTAAGGATGCAAAGGGTGCAGACCTGCCACGGACTCCTGGTTATGAGTGTCACACCACTCATAACCAGCCACCTCAAACTGTTGATGACGACCCTTTGGGCCCAGCCGTTCAAGCCATTTTCCACCCACTTTAATTTCACTCCTTCAGTCCATAGTTTTCCTGGAGACTGAGTTTTTCTAGTTTATAGTTCATAGAATCATCATAGGATGATAGGACATTTTGTGTTGAAAGGGACCTTAAAGATCATCTAGTTTCAACCCTTATGCTGTGGCCAGGGACACTTTTCACTAGGTCAGAGCCCCATCCAACCTGGCCTTGAACACTTCCACGGATGGGGCATCCACAACTTCTCTGGGCAGCCTGTGCCAGTGTCTCACCACCCTCACAGTAAAGAATTTCCTAACATCTAATCTAAACGTACTCTCTTTCAGTTTGAATCTGTTCCCCCTTGTCCTGTCACTGCATGCTCTAGCAAAAAGTCCCACTCCATCTTTCTTGTAGGCTGCCTTCAGGTACTGGAAGACCACAAGTATGTCACCCCAAAGGATCCTCTTTTCCAGGCTGAACAATCCCAGTTCTTTCAGCCTTTCCTTATAAGAGAGGTGCTCCGTCCCTCCAATCAACTTAGTGGCCTTCTCTGGACACATTTCTGGATCCTGCTGGTTTAGATTTTACAATAGGCGTAACATTTGCCTTTTTTCAGCCATTGAAGTCTCCCCCTAATTGCCACAACTTATCCTAGATGATAGAAAGCAACTTCCCAATGTCATTGGCCATCTCCCTCAAACAATCCATCCAGCACCATTGATTTTTATTTGCACTATTTGGCCAAATAATCCCTAACTTCATTTTCCTATACCAGGAGCAGTACATCTTCCCCTGTCTTCCCAATTCTGCTGCCATGCAGAAACCTGAGAGTTTTTAATTTCAAGCTACAGCAATTACTTTCTTAGTATTCTTTCATTGCTTATTATAGCTAATATAGCACTTCAACAACAGTTTTCCCCCAAAGTTTTAGAAGTTTTACATGGAAATGAGGGTGTAGAAACTTCTCAGCTGACTGTGCAGGGCACACTGGAGATTTGAACCAAGTATGATTTTGATTCAGGATCTGAGTACTTTTTAGTGACAGAGTTTTAGATATTAATCAGAAAACTTGTTCCTTCCTGAAGCAGCAAACACAACACACTTTCATTTGCAGGTGACATTTGAGGTGTTAATGTCTGAGGGCTTTGAAGAATGCTTTTGATAGTAGTCCAAACTGAACAAATACAAAGAACGGAAATTATTTATAAAGATATCTTCCTCAAAGAAGCAAGTTCAAAATTATTTCAGTGGCAACCTCTCCAGGACATTGTTAACATTTATAAACCACAGAATTGGAACCCTTCTAAGTGTTTGTCTTCAAAACTCATTCTTCAGATTGGGTCTATAGTGCTTCTGAATTTCTGAAGAGCAGAATTTATTGAATACCAATTTATTTTTCCCAGAAATCCTTTTCCAGTGATATTGCAAGTGTTTTCATGCAACGATTTCAGTCAATTCAGACATGGAGTAGACCACAGAAAAATACTTAAGTGTGAAAGAAACTGAATATACATTTTTATTTTGTGTTGGCAAATCCTCAAGAAAGAATCATGGGCTGAATAGGAATGCAAGAGAGAAGTTACAGGGTTACTGCTCTGTCTCTGACATCATCTGCCATAATCACTGAACAATTTATAGTTCCTCAGTTTCCCTAATGATAGCAGTTACCCAAGGGTTGCTTATGAGTTACCTTTTGTCTATACAGTGCAATAGAGGAAGGAGTCATCATTACCTTCCTAATCAAGCTGGTTCACCTTCTCCCGGAATCATCAGACCTTGCAGCTGTTTAGCATAAGAGCTTCACCTGAGTAAATGTTGTAGATGAGTGTAAAGAAAGAGCAGCCTAAGTGAAAGCATGAGCTTCCTATATATGTATTTTAGGGGCACATAAACAAATCTGTCTGCAAGGACAAAGCATGAATGTCAACAAGAGAAGCAGTTTATTGGAATTCCCCATGCAAAGAGCCAGAAAACCTAATTATGATTTACTGTACATCAGGGCCAGTCTGTCTACAGCTCTCAAGTGTTTTCAGTGCCCATGACAGAGCTCTGTCTCAATTGCCATGTGGGGCCTTGGAAATCCACCAAAGAAAATAGGCACTTTTCCCTTTGCAGTTCAGTTCTATTAATTACATTAAACACGAGCAATGACCTTCTGGGACAGAAAAATTTTTGTAGTTGTTGCTGTTGTTTTCAAAGAAAGCTGACTTAAAGAAAGCTAGGGATTTTCAGACTCTACTCTCCAGACTCCTGAGGGATTATGGATTACTCCTAAAAATGTACAACCTCATCTCCTACTAAGAGCACAAGTTTGTTGTCAGTGGGCTTGATTATCCAGTTGTCAGTTGGAATAATCCATGTGTTAGAAAATATTTATGGATTTAAAATTGGAAGCAGTTGAAAACTGCTAATGTGGCATTGTGGAGGAGAAAGAAGTTGAGCAGTTTGATTTTTCACTCTATCCTACAAGCAAAGACATGGGAGTTTAGAGCATTGGCATTTTACAGCTCTCCCAAATTCCTTTGGGCATGTGCACAAGCACCTCACCTCCTGGAAGATACTGAAAACTTAGAGTTGTTAATTAGAGATAGGAGACATAAAAACTTAAGTTCTCCAAGGACAAAAGTTATTATGAAGAATTCTAAAGCAGGGTGGTTTTACCTAAACAAGGACTGTCTCGATTGCCTGCCTGTTTCCCCCCAAATCTAAACCCAGCTTTTTCAGCTGGCTGAGAAAGAACAGTGCTCTGTTGTCCATCTCTGATCAGAGAGATGTGAAGAAACAAAAACCAAAGTTACCACCAGTGAAGTCACAGAAGTGATTTTCAAGAATTTTTTTGCCTTACATTCCTTAAATGGATAACTGCTAGAGGAATGACTTTTAGCACTGTTTTCCACACACATATGCATGGCAGCTCATGTGGAATATTTAGGAGCAGGACATTTTTCTGATGCAAAGCTCTTGTTCATAAAATAGAACAAGGCTACTCCAGAAGTGTGGTGTCTACTTGCTCTTTGCAGGGTTCACTTGAATAGTGATCCTGAATTTCCCTCTGCCTCACAGGCCAAACTTGGCTAGAGCCATGGCTCAAGTTGATCACCAGAAAAAGATATGTATTCTGTTCAGCAGCTATTTCAGAAAGCCACACAAACAGAGGAGATTTCAAAGAACCACAGAGCTGGCAAGAAGGTTTCTAGAGAACCTCTAAATATCCTTCATTCCAGAATGGTCTTGCCAACATCTCTGTCATTTCTTTCACATTTTTTTAAGCTGGACTTGAAGACTTACTGTAATAGAAACACAGACCAGCTGGCCTGTCCCAGTGCTATTCTTAATGCTTAGGAAGGTTTCTCTCCTACCTAACCCATTCCTGCTGCCATTTAAGAGCTTTAGCTCTCATTCCTTTTCATTGTGAACCCAAAGACATTCTTTCTTCTTGCAGCAAGTTTTTATGTGAAGTTGATTTTTTCCTTTCTTAGTGTAGTAGTTTACACTTGCCCCTATTGATCATTATCCTGAGTTGTCTTTCCAAGTATCTCATTGGTGAGCATCACTTCACAAATTCTCATCATGCTCGCAGTGGCCCTGCTATATGTCCCTGGTTAGTGCCATCTCATAGTGTGGGAAGACTCTACTCCATTGTTCTGGTCTGTAAGGAAAATACAGTATAGTTTCAGCCCCAGTCTAAGATCTTTCCATTTTTTACTCTCTGAGTATATTTTTCATGCAGTTTGGATCAACCCTACAATATACACAATTTCCTTTTTCTCTTCTGTGTCCTTAGAGATTAGCATAACTTGGAACTTTTATACATATTTTATAGGATCAGAAAGTTAGTTCAAAGGGAGCTATTATGTACACCGAGGTGCTGGACCATACTATATTCTGGTAATATCTGGAGATCACAGTGCTTTGGTGCCTGACATTAAAGGCATTTAATGCTTGACATTGATCCTAGATGTGTGTTTTGGGGCTTCTTCATGGATAGAATGCATTGCAGAAGTAGTTTCTCTCAGTAGATTAGCTTTTTTGTTAAGGAAAAAAGATACTGAGATGTGTTCATATATATAAACAAGATCTATTTTGATGAAATTAGAATAGAAAATAACAGAATTGTGAATATTTTACTAAGAATAAACATTTAGATAAAATTTAGAGTGATGATAGAATTGAATTTTTCAATATTTTATTTCATGTATGCATTGAGTCAAGAAAATACACATGATTGGAGTATTTGCTTTTGCTGGTTTATTTCACTTTATGAGAAATGTTTTGGGTGTCTTTTATTTCCATTTGAGTTGGGAAAAGAGAAAAGCAGAATTATGTCGTTTGCTACAGAATGGGAAGCCTATTGTTTCCTAGCTATGCCTTTCCTATGCCTTTCCTATGGATTCCAGGAAGCTGTAGTTTTTGCATCATGTATCACTGCAGACAGACAACATGGGTTACAAATTATTAGTTTAATGAAAGGAAACCCATCTTTATCCTGTACAAGCTGCTCTCTGGACTTTGGTGGAGACAGGAATCAGGCTAGTTCCAGTTTTTATTAGATTGACCATTTCATTTAAGGTAGAATCCACCAACTAAACTATTATAATCTCTGGGAAAAAATGAAAAGTATATGAGAGGTCTATATTAACAACACTATTATATGATAGAGAATAACAATTCATCTTTTGTAATATAACCAGAGGATCAGAGCATCAGCACTAACCAGCTTTAAGACACACTTCTCTGGGCAAGATATAATTGAATGGAGGAAATCAGCATCACAAGGTGTTTCAGAGACCGAGATCAAACATACATTTAATAAGGATGGAATACTGTATGGGAGAAAGGTCTGGCAAAGGCTGTCCAACACAGAGATACGAAGGCAAGTTCCTACTCAGAAAGTCCTTAATCTGTTGGTGGCTGGACAACAAAAAGGATGAGACCCTTTTCTCCCATTTTTTCTCAAAACATTGGCTTCTACCAGAGAGGGGGAAGTAGGCTGACCAAATCTTTGAGGTTTTCCCCAGTTCATTTGCTTTGCTGTTCTGTGTAGTGCCACTCTGCATAGAGTCTAAGCACTGCTAAATAATCTGGGTAACCAGGCTGACAGTATATGTTACAGTCAGTACCCTTTTAGATGCAGGAATGTTCTGTGAGTTAGTTAAAGTGATAAATGAATTAGTTAAAGTGTTACATGTAAATTATGATGTCTTTCCATTGAGCCTTTGTATAATGTAAACCCAATGCCCTTGTCCTGCAGCGAGGTGCCTGCAGCTTCCTACTTGGCTCAAGCTGGAAGGCAGTGTTATGGTAGAGGGAAAAGGGTAAGAGGGAAAGTGAAGTGGCAGGTGTAGAACCATGGGACATCTTGGACTTTCAGCTTTCTAGGATAACTACTCTTAAACAAAAGCATCTCTTAGCTGATTTTCAGATTTAAGCCAGAGATAAGAAGGAAGTATTAATGATACCAATTACTGTCATTGACTTCTTGTGCATTATTTCTGTGCTTTAAAAGTGTTAACTGAATCTGTGGGCAGATCAGGCAGCAGCAGCACTTCATTTCCAAATTACAGAGACTCTGAGATAAGCTGTATGGGTCTGAAACATACTTTAAAAAATAATAAAAGACAGTTGTTAACCAACTGTCTTTTCATTCATAATGCAGGGCAGAATTAAGGGGTGCTGTATGTGCTACAGGTGTCACTGAAAGTCTGAAGGTAAGTACTGCTGAAGGCTGGGCAGTTGTGGTTTTTATTGCACTCAGGCATCGATTGGTGCATCTTGCAGCCTGACCCAGGTCCTTGCAACAACAGCAACCACTGGAGAAAGGGGCTGCTCTGTACACTCACACAGTCTACGCTGGTTTCAAGCAAGTCATTGTGCAGTCTGATTTTGTTGTCTCTGTTCAAAGGCTGCAGAAATAGATGATCGCTAATAGCCAAAATCCCTTGTTTTGGCAAAGCCTTGATTAGTTCTTGGGGTGGGGTTTTTCCCCATGCAGAAGTGCTAGGGAGGTTCCTGAGCTATTTGCACGGAACTGCCAGTGCCAGCCTTGAAACTGGTATTAGTGCTCCAGCCACCATTACTTTTGAGCTTGGAACACCAACAAGATGAAAGAAATCGGGTCTGACAGGGCAGCTCCCACTCTCTTGCTGAGCTGCAGTGTGAGAATCACAGGCTGATCATGTCAGGGCTTCAACATCTGCTGCAGCAGCTTGTTTTCTTGGTCTGAACGATTTTAGCCCTCTGACTTCAACTAAGAAACAGATTTCATTGTGCAGCTAAAACTAATCAACAAGTTTTAAACATCTTAATCTTGAAAACAGCTTGAATTATGCACATCTTTAATTTTAAATCCCTAAGATATGCTAAATGGGGAAGCATTGAGAAAACTTAATTAGTCTGCCTGCTTCTTCCTGTAGTTCCTAATTACTATGGGTACTTTTCTTGTCCACCAACACTGCTGGCTAGATTTTAGGGCAGATGTTCTTGTGCAGTCATCATTAAAAGCACATGCATTGGATGCTGTTGAAGCCTCCAAGTGCTCTGCATTTATGTCTTTTATTTCAGGATGCTTGGGGGAAAGAGGGGATCATCACACAGTTAAAAATGTCATTTGCTTTCTGTATCTCTCCCATGCAGCTTCTCTCTTTCAGTCAGACAAATAGCTGCCAGGAAATTTATTAAGGGTAGAATGGTTTTGAGTCATGGTCCTTTGTTTTGAGAACATTATCTCAGATTAAAAACTTTTTCACTCAGCATACTCAACCCAGTGACAATTTCACTATCCCTTAACCGAATAATGATTTCAACTTTCTAATTAGAGAGCAAGAGGGAAGTGACTACCTGTGGTTCCTGGAGTCTGAGCTAAGAGAGTGCTAAGAAACACTGTAATAATTTCACAGGTGTGAGAGCTCATGCTTGCTGAGCCAGCTCTCCTGCATCTGTGGAAATGGGCAGGAGCACTGCTTTGCCCATGGCTTGTGTCAGTCTGCTCCAGCCAGACCTCTTTTGGTTTCATCTCCCTGAGCTCCGTGAGTTGTGGCTTGGCCCTTGGCCCCAGCCCATTTACCTGGGCAGAAACATCTGTCCCCCAGTTTTACATATAGAGCATCATTTTGCAGAAAAAAAAAAAAAAATCGGTAAGTGTTGAATGTATGTCCTCATTGTGGATAACATTATTCCTTGCCTTTTGCTGCTTTTTTTAGATCATTATATTTTTTCTTTCTGATTTGCATTGTGTTTTAAATTTGTTGAGATAGGGAAAAGTATGGTTGCTCTTCTACTGTTTCAAGGAGTGAATGTCTAGCCACTCCATTTGCTAAAATAGATAGTGGTAAAGACACTCTGGGTGCCTCATCTAATTCCACATAAGCCTTGGGCTCTCGATACACAGCACAAGAATCTAATTATTGAAGTAATTATTGTTGTCTTCTCTGCTACATCCTATTTTTCCAAACCCAGAGCCACTTTGGAGTCACAGCAGTGGACCCTGCTGGCAGTGGGGGGATGAAATGGCAGTCTGTCAGCCTGGAAACAACTTGACTGTACTTACCTGGAATGAGTTACTTATTTAAAATCTCACTTGTGTGTTTTTTGACCCAGAAAGGAATATGTGACAGGGGAAATATTCCCTTCTTCACTCAATGCATTCTAATTTCAGTGGCTGCATTTCTGAAAAGGTGGTGCTTTTTCTTCACCTTCTCTGTAGAATCTGATAATAGCTGCAGCTAAGGTTAGACTACCCAGGACTAATGAGACCTACCAGCTTTTCTTCTTTTGTGTCAGTCCTTGTAGGAGTGGGAAATTGAAACTATTCAACCAATAATCATGCACAATTATTTTGCCATGATGGGCCTTAAAGCAGGAAAAATCATCCTGTCTTTCTTTTTTTACTATCAGATGCTTGTTAGTTTTAAAGTGAGGATGTAAAAGTAAAGTGAAGATGTCAAAGTAAAATAAATATTGGACAGAGTGTAAAAATTTTTCATTCAGGTTATTTTTAGGTAAGATTTATAATCCCAGTTTGACTATTTGTTGAAGTCCTTTGAATTTATAGCATGCCATTCTGTTTTGCAAGTGTGCATTTGGCTCCTGAAAGGTTTTTAATTATGTGTGGGTTGGTAGATATATATGTATATGTATGTTTACATTTATTTTTATGTATCTGCTGTGTAAAAAGAGTCTTCAGTTCATGTATTTGAAAGGAACCAATAGTCTAATGGTATTCTGGTTATGAAAACTTGCATTTACGGAGCATGTCTTTCTCCTGTGAAAGGCAAGCACAGCAATGCAGAGATAAAGTTTTTTTTTAAGGAATGTATTAAATTCTAGCTTCTCTCTATTAAAATAATTCCAATCATTTTATTATAATCTTGCTCTGGGCTGCTAACAATCATCATCACTGCATCTTTTTCTCCCTTTGCAATAGTCTATAGGTAGTATTTGAATGTGGCACCATAAACAGCTTTACAAAAGTGTGCTTGTGCTTGATTTCTTTGACTAAATCCAAATTGAAATGACTTCAATTTATACAGCTGCAAACGTTGCTTTAAGTTTTAGCATGGACACAATATACCAAAAGGATGGTTGGTAGTATTTAAACTAACAGAGGTGTATTTGCTTTTTATTGTGTAGAGTTTGGTCACTGTTATCAAATTATCTGCATTTGTTGCATCATTGTGCCTTTTGGAGATGCTTAGAAATTTTTGTAAAGCTATATAATTTTAAATGGGCCCTTGCACATTTTTATTCCCAAATGGTGAAAAATAGATATTGATCCTTGATTTCTGCAAAATTACGATTGTGATGAAAATAATCAGATTGTTTCTGGAGGAGGATTTTCAAAGCTGTACTCAACAGCTTGGCACTCATGGCAGCTGGACTCACTAGTGCCTTGTTCTGTTTCTGTAAAATTTCACCCAACCAGTCTTTGCTTTCCATGTTTTGAATGAAGCCTTCAACCATATAGGTTTTATTTGAACAAAACCAAGTAAAACTCAATTTCATAAGAAAATAGCACAGTAAAACACAGAATGCAGTAATCGTGTGTTTAAGGCAAATGCTATTTGCACTTACTGATGTGACTGAGGAACTTTCAGTGAAAGCAAACAGGTTTCAACTTAAAATTAATTGTCAGCTTTTCTTAGTGTTCTTCCTAAGCTTATATGCTTTTTTTTTGTTCTTAACATATTAGCATTTTGACAAGTGCATTTGCACTGTGGCAAAATATCTATCACAGCAACTCAAATTTATAGGTTGGAAGAGTCATGCTAGTTAGGGACATTGCTTTATTTGCTTTGTCTTCTTCTAGGATTAGTTCTGCTCTGTGGATTAGCTGAAGCCCACATGCACTGCAGAGTCAGATCAGGTGTGAGGAATTTGTCTACTGCCTTACTGTTAAGGACAGACATTCTTTAATTTCCCCCTTTCTTTTCCTAATGAAGCCCCATGTAATTTCATGGAACATTAAAACAGAGAGATTCTGAGATTGTGAAGAACAGCATTGCAGCAGATGTCTTCACTGTACCTTAATTATCTTTTTTTTTGTTGTTGTTAAAGTGTGTTGTTCCTTTGTAATTGTGCTGACAAAAATATGCAATCTGTTGCTTAAAATATTGAATAATATTAATTCTTGCTACTGTGTGTTCATCAGCCATTGGATAACATGATTTTACACTAGGGCAGAAAGGTTTTGTGGTTCTCTGAGCCCTAATTCCAATGGTGGGTTGCAGCTGAGGTGTCCTGCACTATGGGTGGGCCACCTGAGAAAGGTGTGAGGGGAGCAGTGCTGATGCAGTGCTGTGCTCCATTTGCCTTTTGTAACCCCAGAAAGTGTCCCTGGACATGTAGGCTTCATGGCTTTCTGAACCTCAACCCTAAAGAAAAATCCCACATTTGGATAGTCCTGAGCCTTGCAGTAAGCTTTGAACTTTGTTCCAAGAACTTCTCAGCATTTCTGTTCTAATGAACTAGCTAAATATACACTGGCTTGGAGATCAAATGAAAGACATATTTCATCACCAATATCTGGAGCATCTAATGTGTTATGAAATAACTCACTGGTTTAAAACTCAAGTATGCATTACTCAAGTAACCACAGATATTTTGAAGGACATTTTATTGTTGTGGGCATGGTATATTCTTCCAGCTTTGTGTAATGGTTCTACATCTAAAATTCACCATGAACTTGAAGAGTTTGATAGTCTCAGTGGGGTGCAAAAACAGAGACTTGTAAAACCATTGCTCATCCTGTGGGTGTGGTTGAATAAATTCAATTTTGGTTTCTGTGATATAAAATACAACAGACTTGTAGTGTGCTTAGGATGTGTTTTACTTAAATTAGGTGACTGGTTTGGTGTTTTGGGATTTTTTTTTTCATAACTAGTTGAGCACCAGAATGCTCATTAGCTGGCTCTTTTCACCACCATCTGGGCAGAAGGGAGCTCTGCTCAGTTGGCAGAGAATATTGGCATTTCTAGTAGTGGACTACTTGGTGGGAAGGCTCCTACGGGAACTTTGTGACTGAACATCCAGCTGTAATCGTATCAAGGACGGAAGGCTAGAGCAAATGGGAACCTGCATGTTTCCTCTCTGTCTCCAGCATCCTCTGAAAAGCAGACCTATAGGCTTGTTTTAAACTGGTTTGTGAGTTTGGCTTAAGAAATAGCTCCATTTCTTGTAAAATACAAGAAAGCTTCTTGAATGGATTGAAAATGTAAGTGACTGCAGATAACTACTGCAAACAGAAATGCTACTCAAAATCTTGACAAATGGGTTGTTTTCACAGTTCTCTCTCTCTGCTTGTGGGATTTTCAAATAGTCTAGAGGGTGTCTGTTTCCACAACTTTTCTGGAGTGATTTTAGAAGTTGTTGGAACAGGGTGGAGCAAGGGTCTAGCCCTGGGTGTTAGCAGGAGGCTCTTTGGCAAGCAGAGAACATTGAAGAAAGCACTTCAGTAGTTTGGGTTTCTAAGCAACCTTAGAAACATGGTGCAATTATACAGGGAGTATAGAGACACAGAAATGCATTTGGTCAGGAAAGATGGTTCAAATGAGTCCCAGAATTCACTTGACCCTTGTCTGTGACATGTAAATTTTAATAGCATTAAAATGCTCAATATTTAACTGCTTTACTGAGCTGCAACATAAACAAACACATGAAAAGAATTCTAAATTAGAGAAAGTGCTGATTTTGCAGTGACTTTCATTCCACTTACGGTGTTTAAAAGAGAATGAAAAATGTAAGGAATTTATAAATCCAACAATCAATTTTACAATTATCAACTCTTTAACTAGTCTCCACATAATATATGTAGGCATGTACATAATTTTAAAGAAAGCACAAATTAAATAAATTATATTAAAATATGCACAATGTGTACAAACATAAACAGGCATCTAATACGGGTACATAATCCTTCTAAATTTACATGCACTAAGTAGGGAATCCCCTAAATAGGGATCTGTGTTTTAGTTAGCCAGGGTGATCACAGAGTCAAAACACAAAATACAAAAGTAATTCAAGAGCCCATATTGCTTTGGAGAAATAAGTTGTGCCTCACCAATCTAGCAAGGCATTTTGTAGCTAGATCTAGTCAGTAAAGTACAGTTGAGTCTTCAAAAGCCCCTGGATCAAGGACTATGGAGGAAGAAGGTACTTTGAGGTGAGAGGTATTTTCCTCCTTCGTGGTAAATACCTGATTTTAAAAAGGCAGAAATAAATTGTTGGTCTTCTTAATGAAGAAAATTCTTATTAGGCTGCCCAGTTACCTTTTTTTTGTCACTTTGGATGTTCACAAAACTCCATGTTAGCTGCAAAGGGAGTGAACAACAAGAATGGCAAGTTGGCAAAGTTTGCTTCAAATATTTCATATCGAAACTGAAGCTGACTGTGAAAATGGGACAGTAATCTTACAGTAGAAAATGCCTGAAGGATACAACAGCCAGTGACATTTTTGTGTCAATAAATATGGAGTGATGCAGTATAGGAGCTAGGTACAGAGCAAGAGGATCCACGTTATCTTCAAGAAGAATGATCTGGGAATCACTGTGGATAATTGTCTGAAATTGTCAAGTCAATACCCAGGGAAGGTAAAAACCACAGTGTTTCATGCAGCTGAGGAAGGAAGGAAGAGAGAAAAAGCAGAAATCATCCATAGGAGATGTGTTGTGGTGTGCTGCACTCACATCACGAGTCCATTCACATGCTGGTGTTTGCAGGCAGCACTGGGCTTCTCATCTCAGGAACGGTGAAATACAATTAGAAAAGGGAGAAGAAGATTCACCAGAAGCCTGCATCCTCAGAGATATTGAATAGTTTCTGCATGAGAAGGATTATTCAGCTTGGGAAAAAGCTGCTGAGTCAGGTGTGATAAAACTCTATTAAGCCACAAGTGGTATGAAGCTGAATGAAAAAATGGAGAGTGCTGCTCCTACAGCTCACGAAGTGAGAACCATACTGAGCCCACATGAAATGCTCAGGCACACCATGCCTTGCCACGGGGAGCTGTGGGCAGTAGTGTAAATAGGTTCAAAAATTAGTGATGAGTGGGCTTGTGGAGGATGTCTCCATCCCAGATAGTGAGCCTGCAAGTGGGTCATGTTTAGGCAGCACCAGCTAGGGAGACTTTCCCTTTTCTTTTCTCTTTTTTATTAAAAAAAGAACCTTGACAATTTAAGACAAAGGTTGGATGAATGGAGGAGGAACTTTCAGTGCTTTTTACTGTTGAAGATTTATCTGGGGTTTTGTGGGGTTTTTTCTCAGTCAAGGGCTGTTTAGGATATTATTTTAGAGTCTAGTCAACCTGTGCTCTATGAAGCAGAACTGCTTCCTTCCCTGGCACCTCATTTCACAGGATTTCATGCAAGTTTAGGTTGGATCCCCTGCTGTCGCTGGTCCTCTGATGCAATAAGTGAAAGGTTAATGCATTGCAAAAGTGACTGTGATAATCCTGAGCTGTAATTTAGTCTGTTTAGTGTATCCACAGGTTTAATTCTGAAATGCATTAAGCAAAACAAAAAGTAATGCAAACTTCATATTGTGTCCCTTACACTGTAGTCTCATTTAATTAATCACTGAAACAACCACCTGAAAGCTTTCCCTCTGCCTTGTTGTTTGATTCATGAATTTTAAAGACTTTTGAGAGACTGACTCAGGAGGTGAAACAGCAGGGCTTGTGATGTTATTTATAAGCTCAGTACTGGAAACTATTTCAGTGTTGGTAGCCATGAAACTCAAGCAACTTAGCCTGTAATTTCATCATTTGAGACTAAGTGACAGGAAAACTAATGCTGTCAGTGCCCCACTAAACAGCATTAGCATTCTCCATTGTCTCTGCTTACTTCAAAAATGGATAATGAAATAATTGGCATTAAAGCCAGCTGTCAGCTACAGGTTATCCCACAAAGGAAGAGGTTAATATGAGCACCAAAATACAGGCAAGAGATGCCTGCAATAATTGGGTTTTCATTACAGGGATAGTTCTGCAGACTGAGGTTAGGCATGGGTAGCACACAAAACATCTGTACATCTAAAACAAGCAGTCAAGTACTCTACAGGGCTTGCAGCAACGGAGATGCTGAGGCACTGAAAGAGTGTTCCAGCCAGTCCATCCTAAAGACATTGCAGCAGATTTACTCCCTGACCACTTGAGATTTGTGACTTTGCTGGGTTTTAGAAAGGCACAAAACAAAAATAAAAATAAAATAAGAAACTGTGCTCCTGTTCCTTTCTTTTATCTGTTTTTCCTTTTGTAGGTCTTTGGCACATATCCTTTCAAGGATATGTGAAGGATAGCTGTGAAGCTATGTGTCTTCCTACCTCTGCCCTGAAGTTTTGATCTTTCAAAATGTGTGGGGCAGAAATGCTCCAGCTATTGTTTCTATTACTGTGTGTGAGGAATAGAATGCTCTTAATTTTTGTGTTTGTGCTTTCCTGGTACATAACCAGTTTTTAACTGCATAGGAGATTGTGATATGTCCCTTTGGCTCTTTTTCCATTATTTTAATACTTGATGTATATTTTATCAGAACTTGCTTTATTTTTAAGGCAATATAGATTTTTAGTCCATTCCTGAATAGTGTCATTGGCATGAAAAAGGTCTGAGATTAGAATAAACATAAAAATGAAGTAAAAGAGTTTTTCCTGTTTCTTAAAGAAAAAGCAGGAAACAAAAGCAATATTTAACAGATAGAAAAAAAGGAATCTGTCTTCTATAGCCAGGGAAGTCACTGCAGAAATAAAAATAAGGTTTCAGATCAGGCATCTGATGTGTTGACATCTTACTACAAGCAATACCTTTGATAGCATGTAGGTTTGTCTTGACAGGAAGCTCAAGTGGTACTTGGAAGGTGAAAGCAAAGCAGGTGTTATAACCCCCTTCTATTTGTAAACTTCTGAAAACATTGAGCAAACCATGCCTTGTTAAGTAAGGCATTCCCAACTTTGCGGTTAGGAGGTGGTACAGAATGCTCAACAGGACACTGGCCTCAGCTCAGATGTCTGGCATCTATTTCTTTCTCAGCTGCTGTGAGAAAATGAATGTGTCGTTTCATCTCTGCATGCCCCTTTCATCCTTCAGTCCCTCTTGTCTGTTTAGAGTGTATGTTCTTCTGAGCTGGAGCCTTTTCTCTTCAGAGAGGTGTATATATACCGTGTGAAATAATGGAGTGGCAATTCTGTCAGGTCCTCTAGGGACTACTATAAAATGAAACCTGAAAAAGATACATGTGTTTTTATAAATCATTAGTGTGTTAACTTCACTGTATAAGGCAACATACAGGCACAGGTCAGTATCCCAGAGACCTAGCTGTAATATTGAAGACTCAGGACACCCAAGAGAGGTTATAGCAACAGTGGGGATTTTCCCACTGTGTCGGAAAGATTCATGGCATAGCTGTGAAGTTTACTTGATAGGAAAGACAACTGGGAAGCTATTGACAGAGCTTCATAATAAACAGCTACTGACTCCATGACTCACATTTTACTTCCTTTGGCAATTGAATACTGTTTGGGGTATAAAAAGAAAAGAAAGAAAATATAGGGAGGAGTGTAATGCAGAATGTTGTAAGATGTAAAATTACTCTGAAGTTACTGCTTGCTTTCCCCCTTGAAGATATTTGTGTTTTATGGAAACTGCCTTTGTAATCATTCTGATAATCATTATCTGCTTTTCCAGTCATTGTTTTCACAAATGACAATAATTTGAGTGCTTAAATATCTGGCAATAGAGTTTAATTCTAATTATGACTTATGACAGCAGTGCATATGAAGGCAGTAGTGCCTGACAGAGAGGGACAAGAAGCAGTGGTCATCATTGACATGCTCATCATTGGTTTTGTGGTTCATGCATCCTTTTACCTTAACAGCAGCATCTCAGTTTCTTAAGCTGACAATAAAACCTTGTGTCAGTTTATTAATGTGTGAAGAATTGGTGTTTGAAATGAACACATTGTAAGGCAAGTCAATATCCTTGTCATCAGCTAATGAGTATTTGCAGTGGGCATTTCACGCTGAGATGAGAAGCTAGAAGGGATGGACTGTTTTACAGAATTTCTCAATGTGTGTGTATTTTCATCAAGACACTCTTACATAGCTGATTACTAAAAATACATTATCAGTATGAATTACCAAAGCAGCTGCTTTAACCTACCTTTTGCAGTGCATCAAACCAAGAATTAAATAGCTTGGTTATGCAGAGAATCATGAAATGAGTTCAAGACATAAATGAACTTGGATTGAAGAAATTTTTTTCCATTGTGTTAATTCCAAGAGATGTCTGAAAGAGCCAAGGCACCATGGGTTAGAGTTACACAGAATGGCTGAGCTTGGCAGGCACCCCTTGAGCCCATCTAGTCCAACCCACCCTGGACTGGGTATTTACTGGTGAAAGGGCACTGCAGCCTGGTGACCTCTGGCAGCAGAAATGTCTGAAGGCAGCTGACATCAACATGGAGGAGTCTCAAGTTTGAAGCGGGACACTTTCTTGCAATGAAGATTGCTTGCAGTCATATCTGTGCCCAGAGTGCTTCATGTCCAGAGGTTTGCGTGAGGCCCTCACTGTGAACTGCTCTTGTGCTCAAAGCCAAGAACATGGATTTTCACTGTTGTTCCTAATTATATAGGATAAAACTGCTTTCTTAGGGTCTTTTCCTTAGTCTCTCATGTTAGCAGGTCACTGGCTTCAATGCTAGCCCACAACATGAAAGAGACAGCATGGCCAGTTTGAGAACCTTTTGATATTCTCTCTACTCACACATTCTGATTTTCTTGTGCAGTAATTGCTTGATGTTAAAGTCGATAATTTTCTGACTTATGCAATCAATTCAGGGAAAAAAAAATCTTTTCCAGTGTTTCAGAGAGTTAAACATGACAAAGCAAAGGGTGTTTGTTTTTGTTCCATTCACAGGAATAAAGTGCTATTCTGTAAATCCATAGTTACTCTAACTAGTGAGATTTCTAAGATAAAATCTGGCAATTTTTGTCTTGAGTCTTACAGAAGTGTTCAAAAACAGCACTGGTTTTGCCTCAACAGCTTAATTTGTAGT
Source organism: Eopsaltria australis (assembly GCA_034509425.1). Taxonomy (NCBI): domain Eukaryota; kingdom Metazoa; phylum Chordata; class Aves; order Passeriformes; family Petroicidae; genus Eopsaltria; species Eopsaltria australis. Next base: position 7,330,467 of record JAVTVJ010000056.1, read on the forward strand.
GTGTCTGTAGTGCAGAAGTCCATTGGGTAAAGAATTTAGCATTGTTCAATCCTTTTATGATTGCATATATTTAAAAGGATTCAGAAGAAAATTTTTAAAGTGACTATGACTTGACACAAATTCAGTGCTAAAATTATTGGAACATAATTCAGCACCTGTAACCTACCCAGTGACTTCTGTGGGATTGCAATGCTTCAAGTCAGGAGCAAACAGGTCATTTAAGAACAAGAAGAGCTTCTGAAAATAAATCACGATACTATATAACTTTGTGCTGTAGCATTTGGTCTTTCTGCTTATCATCTCTCTTATGCAGAGATCTTCACCTTGGATGGAACTAAAATGCATTGACTTTCTATTCCTTCTCTCTAAAATAGCAGTGAACTGAGCCATCCAAGTCAGTTCCCATTACAGCAAGAGAAACATGCCTGTTACCCACAGGGAGAGCTGGACTCTGTTCTGAATGATTGTTTGAGTGATCAAAAGATATGTATTATAGGAATGTACAGTTATGCTGTGGGAAATTTTGCTTTCATTCTCTTCAAAGGCTTCAGGCGTCGCAGGAAAACCAAGAAAAATCATAACAGTAAGTCTTAGGAGCACACATGAGTTTATCAAAGCCCTCACCATCTGATACTGATTTCCACTGCACGTAAATAAATATATGAATAATTTATATACTTCATCTTTATAATCAAACAATCCTGGTTTTTTTTCCTTCTTACTTGGCATGGCAGGAGTATCCCCAGTCTGTGTTTCTGTCTGCAGCCCATAGCTCTTACTTGTGAATTCACATCAGTTCTCTGGGTTTGTTGACCAAGAAAGGAGTGGGTCTTGTGCTAGGTGGGTCCTTCCCTGGGAGCTGTGCACCTCCTAGCCCTGGCCAGGGAGCAGGACAAAGGAATCAGTGCAAAGGAACTGCAAGCAGTGAATGAGGGTGTTGGGGGAAAATACCAAAATCACTTTGATGTGGAATTCTGTTAATGGTGGAATGGTTGTTAACATTACAACAAAGCTGATGGAGGCTTCTAAAACTGGAGGAGAGGCAGAGGAAATGAGCTGGGAAAGAAGGAAATTCAAGGGAATGGGGGGTTAGAGATGATCAGTGGGCACTGGAGCAGAGAATAGCCAGGGTTACAATCCTCTGCCAGCATCTCTGCTGAGGCTCCTAGTGGGGTGGCAGCTTCTCCAGCTCGTCTTGGCTTTGGTCTGCCTTGAGTGACACTCGCTTCTGCCCCAGCTGATGAGGACTCCTGACTGAGAGAGGAATGTAGTCCTGGACTACCTGGGTTACCCCAGATTATCTGGAAAGTTGTTCTGAAACAGCACATCCTTGTGATGTACAGGGGCTCAAAAGCAGAAGAAAATTCCGAAGTGTTCCCCAACACAAATAACAGCAAGGAAAGGCTTCATAAATCAGTTGTAACTCATCATTGGTGAACAGGGGAAGCGCTGCTATGGGGGTTACTGTGGGGATTTTCCTGCTTGAACTCTATTCATTTCAGAAGAAAATGGATGCATACTGTTGCTGAGGAAACAAGTCTCCCAGGGGAAGGTTGGTTTTTCCCCAGTGTGATTTTTTGCTGCCTCATGCTCACACAAGTCAATTAACCTAAAACCTACAAACTGCACATGGTATGGCTCTGTACAGTTTTTATATTTCAAATATATTATGAATTTTATACAGTTGCATGTGGCTTTAATCATAAACAGCCCAGGAACAGATTCAAGTTTATATTCCTCTTTAAATATTTGTATTCCTGTAATGGAACTTTGCCCATTTTTCTCTGTAGGTGCCAGCTTGCATAATGACATCAATAAATACTTCTGGTTTCATCATTCTCAAGGGGACACGATGACAGTTCAGGATCCAAACCAGATGAATCTCTGTGCTGCTGTTTGGACTGTTGTCTCCTATGTAATTGCTGACATGGAGGAGATGTTGCCAAGGTAATAAAACAGCAAAAAAGAAGATTTCTGTTCTTCACTAAAGATTGTAAGTCCACTACTGCATGTGGACTACAGCTGTAGTAAATTCTGTTAACCTTGATTTTGTGCTTTATTATTATAGCTGTTTTCCTCAAAACACACTCTCTTTTACACATTCCTGCTTCTTTTTACTGTTTTGATCTCTTCCATTTGTGATTTTCACTTGAATGTATTCCTTTCAGTACGTCTTAAATTTCAGATGAAGTTTTGATACCTCTTTGACTATGCTATAATGTCCATTTGTCTGCACTGTGATCTTGTGCTGCAGGAAAAATATACCAAATAAATTTTTTGCATCAGAATAATTAGTGTATTGATTTAGTGTACACGTTTACTGCTTTTGTTTCTGTCTTTCATTTTATGCATTGGAATTACGTACTGCCCTTTCTTTTCCCTGTTTTAAGGTAATACTGTAGTTTCTAGAAGTTTTCAGGTTATAGGACAAATTAATCTTGTCTTTTTTTATGGTAATATATGGTAGAATGGTCGAATAATAGTCCAAGTGCTAAAATAGCGTAGTAGTTTTACTCAGGTCTGCTTCAAGATCTTATGAAAGGTTCACTTAAGACTCAGAGAAACCAGGACAGAGAGGACAGAAAGCTGACCAGAGGACTCCCAGCTCTCCTGGTTTTTCTGGGCACCTCCTCATGGAAAGCCATGCGTGTCTTTTTCTTTCTCATGAAAGACTCAGCACAGTGACAGGCAGAGAATTTCATGTGGCAGTTTTTCTATGAAATGCCACGTTTCAGAAACAAAACACAGCTGTGATTTGTGACCTTCAGTACTTGCCAGCTGATATCCAAACAAAGTGTAAGAGCAGATTTTGATTCAGAATCCTGAAGCCATTCCTAGCTGCCCCTTACTTGCAGGCATGGTCCATCCTGCTGAAGCTGGGCTAGAGGATGCTGGTATAAATTAACTTTGATGGAGGGATTAACCTGGGAATTTGATTCTTATATACTTTGTTGGTTTGGGGGTTTGAGTTTTTTCTTGCCTACTGAGATTATGAATATTCAGATGAGTTTCAGGCATATTTGTAGAGAAGATATAACTGGTCTTGGGGAACATTTTAAGGGATATGATTTCTGCTTATTTCCTTGTGACATGATCCTTGTTTGTGACTTCAAATTTTACAACAAGCAAACTTAGTGATGTGAATAACTGCTACAATATAATCAGCACTAAACAATTAATGTTGCAAACATGGAGTATTAAACCAAACAGCAGACAGTCCCTAGTGCTGTTAATCAGTTCTGCTGTTGAGCAATAGCTGAATAATGAGCAATTCATTTTTATAGAATTCATAATCATGCTATCTGTTTACGGTGATAATAGCTGTTTTCCATCAAATTTATTAACTATTTCAATACTCCCTCCAAATCATTTCAAGAGCATAAAAGCTGCCTTTGCTCATCTTTTTAAAGAAACAATATTGAAATACAGTTAGCAAAGATTTCCTCTGCTTTCAAGGCATGATGCCTATGTGTCTTTTTGCTTGACAAGAGCATAGTTGGTGATGCTCACCGCTGACAGATTCTCAGCTGTCTCCAAATCCAGCCTTTTGTCCTTTACACAATGTTACTGACTGTTTCCTGAATTGTGCTCCATACTGTTTTCCCTCAGGACGTGAGGCTTTTACAGCAGAGATTCAGAAGGGTGTTCTGTGAAGTTACCTGTATTGTTGCAAATCTTAACCTACGCTCTCTTGAAAATGGTGTTTATTTGTGTTTTTCTCCATTGCCTCAAGTCAAACGGAAAATCTCTGGAGTCAAGAATACTCCTCTGCAGAGGAGAATAACACTACAAGTGTGCACATGGCACCACAGCACATGTCAAGATGTGCCTGTCAGCTCCTAAGTAAGAAAATTAACCATTCCCAGGCCAAAAGCAGCTCAACTATGTAAGATAGACTGTAAAAATTAAGACCATGATGTCCCTGAAGAAAATGTAACCTTCATGTCAGCTTCAGATACACAGCTCTAGAGAGAAGCATTGCTTTTGGGAAAAAATGTTCAAAAATCAAAACTGCCATGTTATTTTATAGAAATAATGAAAATAAAAATATTTGATATCTGAAATTGAAAAGCAAAGATTTATTTTTTTACTTCTAAAACTAGATTTCATTAAAATAAGACATTGTCTCTGATTCACCCATTTTTTTCTGATCTGTATTAGTTCTCAGACCTAAAAGTTCATCTGTCCATGGTACTCTCCTGAAAATCTGCCTGTTCAGATGTACTTCTCTCAAAAATTTCCATAAACGAGGAGATGCTAATATATTTATTTTCTTTCCCAGTGGGATTTTGTACCATCTGTGCAATAGCTTATCTGTACCACTGCTCAGTGTAGCAATTATGCTTTTCCAATTAGTGGCCATTAAACATGTATCGCTTGGTCAATTTTCAATTCAAGAGCACTTCTGAGGTGATCCAGGTAAACCAACATAACTTTGCCTTCCATGGACATGCCATTGTCTTTGAGAATCTTTCTCAACTTTTAATTGAGAAAGTAGTAGTTTAGGACATTATTTATATTACTACTATTGTGAGGGTCACCTGCCATAAATCTGTGCTTATCATAAGTAATTTGATGATGTTCTAGGTCAAAGGGTACATTTCCCTCCAATAAACATTTGGGGTTTTGCCTGCAAAGATCTGTGAGGTGAGAGCTGAAAAAAGCAGCACTAGTATTTAAATGTATGTCAAAAATTTTAATTTCAAATAATAATTTTCCTCAAGGTATTACAAATCTCTTGCATCTGCTGAGAAGGGAGGCCCCTAGGTAGTCTTCCTTTCAGCTACAACTTGAAGCTTTCAGACATAGTTACACAGGGGCAAGGCCAATACATAATTCATTTACCTGACTAGACTATAGTACAAATGCTGATGAAAAGTCTGTTTTCAATACTGCATAATGTAATGTAAGTAATTTTGCCAGTAATAAAGGAAGAATTGCAGGGTAGGTTTGCTTTTGTCCCTCATTGTGCCAAGACAATACTGACATTTCACTGTCTCTTTGAATGATTCTGTTCGATGTGTTCTCACAAGACTTTTAGCTCCCTTAAAATAATTAAAAACAAAGAGAGAGCTGAAGCAGTGCTGATTCTGCTGCTCCATTACAAACATCCTTGGCTGTGTATTTAGTTAGTATGCTTCCCCCATAGCAATTTGAGACAGTTCCATTTACCATAAGTAAATATCAAACTGATCTTGATATCTATATCTGTCTCATGAAATATACATACCATCTAAATGTGCCCAAATGATTAATTTACTGCTGTGTAATGATTAGCATAAAAATCTCATCACTGCAGAGGATAGAAATGTTGCCACTAATTGCTGGTTGGAATGAACAATGTTTTCTGCATAGAAGTTAATGATGCATTGCAGCTCTTGAATGGGAAAACTCAAGACTTTCTGGGAGAGAAGATTTTTTCCGTTCTTTCCTGCTAAATATTAGGAGACACTGATCATATATAATAAAAAGGAATAGATATAATATAATAGATATGTATAACACAATAGAAAGGAGCTTACACCTTTTGTACTCTTCTATCTACTGCATATACATGGAAGCACTGTCCACACACACACTGTGGTCTTTCATGGTCATTACTTCTGGAAACTCCAGCCTTTGTGCACAAAGGTATGACCAGCTATGGGCCTGTAATTTGCAGTTACAAGTGTTTAGCAAGTACATTGTGCTAGCACCTGATTAAGGTTTTAGATGCCTCTCCTCTTAATAATGGTGTTTGTGCTTGGAGGAGGGGCCTTGATGACAGCCTTACATCCAACTCCGTGTCTAGCTTGCAGTTTGATTTCACCTCAGGGCAGATCAGCCTCCTGTGGTTTATGTTAAGTGTATGTCTTCTGGAGGGTTTTTTATCTTTCACTTTGTTTTTCAGCACTTGCACTGTGGCATAAATATTAGGAATGACTAACTCACTGAAAAAAAATCTGTATTTTGTGCATTAGGGCTCAGGAACTGTGAGATGCAATTGAGATGACTCTGAAGAGCAGCACATAAGCACATGGTAGAGAGCTCCATCAAGGCCAACACCTACCCTTGTTGACCTCTCTTACTGACAGAAAGAGCTCTGTGGTCAATGCAGCATATTTTTATCACCAGTCATGGTTGTCTACATAACTATGTGAAAATCAGACTTATGAAAACTAAAGAGGGAAGCTCTGGAAGAGGGACCACATAAGCCACAAAAAGAGCAAGGTTATAGTGGTTCAGAGACTGTGGCTTCAAGTACCAATGCTTTACTCTGCTTTTCTGTGTGAGTTGGGGAACACTATCTAAACCTCCCCCTGTTCCACTGTTAAATGTTGGTAGTGGTGTTGGGTGCTCCTGTTTGGTGCAGCCTGATTTAACAACACTGTTAAAAGACATGATACAAGTAAAATGTAAGTTCAAACAGAGGTAAGGTCCAGTTGGAGGAGAGGAATAAGAAGTTAGCACATTCCAGCTACATGAGAATGCACCTGTAGAACATGTTTCTTAGTAATTACTGTTTGCATTTGCAATACTTGCATTACTCACGTTATTTGCACTTACTATTAGACATGAAAAACAAAAAGAACTATTCCTCCTTCAGATACTGCCATTTCAAAATAGGCTTTGGACATCAGGCATATCAATTTTAAATTAATGGTACTTTGCATCCGGGAATGATGTGGGGCAATTATGTGTGCAGAATGGTCACACACAATGCCATCTATATATATCATTTCTCTGAATTGAACTGTCACACACATAGTAAGTATTTCACAGAATCAGAGGCCACACACTGGGGCAGTTTGGGAAAAGGGAATAGGTTAAATGGTTTCCCAACAGTCACGCAGCCAGTCAGTCCCAAAGCTAAGTATAGTTTAGTTCCTGCCTCAGCCAAGCAGTGCTGCCCGTAAATGAGTTGCTATTTTCTTTTTATACCACTGAGAAAACTTCGAAGCTGAAGTGTAAAATTTTGTGCAAAAATGGCACTTTTGACTGATCGTAGACAATGTATGAGGACTGAGCCTTTAGGAAAGTCTTCAAAACTGATTTCACTGAGGTTCTTTGTGGTTCAAGTTATAACCTCTGGAATACTTCAGCTTCAGATTTGTGAGTGTGATTATGCAATATTTTGCTTGTTCTAAGTTGTCTATATATTCTGCTTTTTCCAGAGATATTATGTCAGTAATACAGCTCATTGCCAGTACTGAAAAGCAAATTTCCCAGTTCTTTTACACTTCATAATTTTTTTATTTTGCTTTAAACTTATGTCACTAGGATAGAAAGGAATCACAAATTTTAATATGAGACACAGTGCAAAGGCTTATAATTGTTCAAAAGCAGAATACAAAATATTCATAGTTTTTAATAGAGTGTCATGCTGATCTTCCCATGGCTATTATTGAGCTTTAGCTCATCAGGAAGATGAGTTTAATAAGAGGAATTGCTAGAAAGTGAATCATGAGACATTTAACCATGGAAAGTTAAATGTTGATGCTTTACCCCTCCAGACTGTTCATTGTAGAAGCAGAGAAAGCTATAAATACCCACAAGAAAATGTCTGATTGTCTTCAGCAGTGATTTCCAGTGTTGAGGCCTGTGTAGAAGATATTTTAGGCCTTTAAAATGTAGCCTGAACCCTTAACATGAAATGCTGAGATGCAAACACACATTAGTTGTGAATTCCTGTATCCCTTTTTCTCAGTGTAAACACAATGCAGGTCTATTGAGAATTCAGCTTAGCTTTGGTACTGCTGTCCCTCCAAGCAGCACTGCCCCCTGGCTAGGTAGTGAGCCTGTTGGAAGGGTAAGTATGAGCAGTAGATGAAATTAAAAACTTGGTCCTGTTAGATCTTTCTAAAACAATGAAACTGTGTGGGAGTTAATGCACAAATATCTTTAGTTTGTTAAACAGCTGAACTTAGGTTTCAGCATGTGCAGGTGTTGGAACTCTTTCATAAACAGTAGTGTCTTCATAGATATGAGAAGATAATAAATAATTCAGTAGGCTCAGTATAAGTACCACATGTATTAAACCACAGCCTATCTAAGTTACAAAAAACATAACTTAGATCAACATTTATCAACAGGAGCTAGCTTTTAAATATGAAGAGAGGATTAATTTCCAAGTTGTTAGAAGGAAACAGATGTGACAGAAGGAAATACAGACTTTTACTTTCCATACAGCAAAATCTCATTTCAGGTGTTCCTCATAGTGTGTTTGCTAGAACTCATAGGAGGAGTTAGAGAGGATGTGCATTGCCTTCCCTGTTGAGCAAAATCCCACCAGTGCTTCCTGGCATCAGTAGAGGCTGCCCTGCCGGAGACCCGCTGGTTAGGTTTCCATGCCCTGTGTATTTGATAACACTGGGTCTGCTATATTCCCAGAACTGTGTAAGCTTGAATTTATGGGGTGAGGACCAAAAGCATTTGTTGGGAATGTTCTGCAAGAAGTGTGTGACACAGCTGCTCCTGACACCACATCTTCATATGACAAGCAAATAGTGAACCAGCCGTTGGTAGCTCAGCCACGCACTGAGCCCATGTGATTCTGTGGGATGTGGGGTCACTCCAGGCTTCACTTAGAGGAAAGAGAACTGAAGTTCACTGACCAGAGTCCAGGTGCTTAGTTGACCTTTTTCTGTACCAAGAATGTGGGATTGCCACAGAGAATCTTTCTGCTCATCCCCTGGATGCAGAGGTCCTTTGCATCCATGCTCCCATAGAACTAGAATGAGAAGGGAGTTTTCATGCTTGGTGACCATCTGGAGGTGAGTACTTCTTTTTGCTCTCCAAATGCTCAAAGTTCAGGAAGAGCTTGTGGTCTCAAGCTCTTTTTTGAGTCCCAAACTGTAGTACTTGTAGATCTTTTAGACTTGGATTTGAAATGGATTTGTAATATATAACATTGTCATCACACTGTGAAATCACCGAAGTCTAATACTTTTCATGTTCCGTATCTCTGCATTTCAGAGCTGTGTCTAAACAAACAGGAACGGTAATGGCTGTCTGCAGAGTGCTTGACAATATCTTCAAAGCAGAAGAGCTGAGTAAACATTTGCTCTGTGTGCTCTATTAGGTGTCAACAAAAATTTTATTCCTCCCTCCCTCCCTCATCTGTGAAGCGATGGAGGGGTAAAATATTACTGCTCTGTGACTCTGCAACAGTTAGTGTTTGGCTGCTGCAATACTGTTAAATCTGTTTGAGGCATAAGATTATATGAGACATCAGAATTTGGCAAACTTCAGAGAAATCACAAATGTAGCAACATTGTTTATTGCATAGTGTTTATTCACACAGTAGTGAGTGATCCTTTGAAACAGAAGTGTAAGTGGCTTATAGTACTTGCAGAAACGTTCTGCTGACAAGCTAAAGCTTTGGAAGACTGCTGTTACCTTATTGCAATAAACTAACAAAAGTGAAATTAATACCTGGGGTTTTTTAATGTACCACTTTTAGATTCCTCTACAGAAAAAAAAATCAGCTTAGCTTAAAATAACTATAGAAAGGGTTCCCAGGGGTCCTTTGATTTACACTAGCTTAAAGTATGAAGAAACAAAGATTGTAGCTCCAGATAAGCATTGGTCAACTCAGTAGGAATTTCTTCAAAAATATTTGCAAATGTGGGCAGATGGTGTTGGGGTGTTCTGCAGTTCAACAGAGCAGTTGTATTAGACGTTTTCTTTTTCCCAAAGATATCCTGATTTTGACAAAAATCCTCCTGTTGCCATTAATCTCAAACATTCTAACAAGCTCTAACTTTACTACCATGTTGTAAAAGTTTACTTTCTGGCCACTTTTTTCCCCCCGTTTGAATAAGCTCAGTTTAGTGGTTTTCACTTAAGACAATAAACCAGGAACTCCCAAGTTCTAATTCTGCTGTGGTAGCCATCTTGCTGGGTGGTCTTGGCACACCCTAAAGGTATGCCTTCTGTGTGGATTTAATTTGTTAAACACTAAAAAAAAACCCCAAAATGTCTATTTCCTAGCCTGGATGCAGCCAGAAGTGTGGGCCACTGTTTTGTTCTAATGAGGTTTCTTTTTAAAGAGATGAGATTTGGGCGTTTTCTAATTTATGCTCCATAGGTGAATTAACCTTTCTGATGAATAACGCCCCAGCTTGAAATGTGAGTGCAGTTGTGGTCCATCTTCATTGTGGCTGATTCACAATTTGGAGTGGAAAAGACATCAAAATTTGGTGGATTTTAGACCTCAAGGCCAATGAAACCTGAGTTGTGGATATTTCTGTTCGTTAAAAAATGGACTCTCCATACATAGAATTGCAGCTCTTTCCCTTCAGAGTTCTATAAAGAGACTTCTAGAGAATATTGACGGGAAAAACTAGAAAAGGTTGGTACCAAAGCTGTCCTAGATGGTAATACCATGAGCCTGAAAACAGGGAATATATTCCAAACTTGTGCAAGTGTTGAGTTTGTTGGGGTTTTTTCTCCAAGAGCAAGAGTTAATGTAAGTGCAAAATAATTTTAGTAAAGTGTCTAATTTATTCTTAATTCAAAGTCATTTTCCTTATGGCTATGGAAAATATGCCTACTGGAGTCAACTCAGACAAAATTCAACAGGAAAGATCCAACACCTCTTCATTATCCTGAACAGAAATGTACACAAATCTCACAGGTTCTGCTTCTGTAGCTGATGCTTACTGAGCCTTCAGTGCAAGTAATTAGGCGTCATCCCTCATAAAACAGTTGGAAGCCAGTGAAATGTCAGAGGATTTCCCTCCATGTTCAGTTTTATTGCAAATTCATGTGCTATCCTCTCAATTTTGTTTAGTGGATACAATTAATGACACTGAAGACTTCTCAGGGTATAAATCAGATTTTGAATTTGAAGTAATGCTAGTGGCTTAGAGAAGACAGTTTACTGATAACTCAGTCTTCAAACTGCACAATATATCAATTTTTCACTGTTCCATCTGTCAGCTCTGGCTCTAGATTTGATACATGGTTTAAACAGCATCTCTTCAGTAAAGGAAATTGCAACAGAACTCAGTTGTATAAAACAGTTCTTCTTTGTACTTGAAGTGAAACCAAAACTGTCTTTAAAATACCCATTGTCCCCAAATATTTTTTTCCAAATACCTTTTCTTAAAAGTCAGTTTCAGTTTCTGTCGCTAGTAATATACATATTCACGATCCACACAGCTCAAAAAAAGCAGAGCAAAGAGGACTCACTCTTTCTGCAGGCACTAATGTTATCAAAAATAGTGATAAAAAAGTAGAAAGAGCAGTTGTATGCCATAAATCTGAGATGTTGCTGTTCCAGGAATGAAAAATAAATTCTTGTCTGGTAGAATGGAAAAAAAAACATCTCTAGGGAAATGGGATGCATAAGACAAAATAGCAAGAAGGGCAAATGGGAAGATGAGAAATTCTTACTAGGCCCAAGGAAGGTAATGAAGTGCCAAGATACCTGAATCACTTCAATATTCTAGCTGCAAAAAAAGAAATGAGAAGCTGAAGATAAAAATTCAGTACATCTATATAAAAATATGAAATTCATAATCCAGGAAACCCTGTAGGTGTCTCAGATGTTGTTACAGGACCCAAGAGGTGGGCCACACTGATGGCAGGCTTGGAAGTTTAAAGCAGCTTTAAGCAAACCTGAGCCAGCTGGATGGAAGAAATGCATAACTTATGGGTTCATTGTCTTTCAACACCCAAGAAGGTGAAAACTGACTGATCTCAGTACACTTACATTAGAAGTTTAGTTCAAGAGGAATTTGGAACAACAGTCTCTGGTACAAGAGATTTGTTGGGTGAAGCTGTGGTTGGAAACTGCAATGGGTATCACTGCTGTAGCAGGGCTTTTCACCTTTCTTTTTCCTTTTACTGAGGATTGCTTCATGCAGTCAATGCTGTGTCTTTCATCAAGACTTACTTTAAAGTTTGAAATTGACAGTCATCCCATGATTTCCCCTGAGCAAGTTTTCTTTGCAATGAATCTTCTCTACAAACTTCTTTGGAGCTTGTAGCTTACCAATGTGATAACACTGGCATTCAATATGTTGGCACAAATTTCATGCCCAAAAAGCTTGTCCTTGAATTTGTCTTCTAGGAGAAAATTGTCCATGCAACCACAGATGTTGATTATTCATATTACCTAAAATGATATTGCTGTGCTGTGCTATTTGCCTTTGGTATGTCACTACAAATGCAGTATCCCAACATCACATTCAGAGAAGCCTTCCAAAAGCCAAAGGGAATTCCTGTTTCACCTTCCTTTATAAAGGATGCTCTGAAATGCCCAAACTTGCCTTCCTTCCCCGCAAAGGGCTTTATATGTGTAACATGGCTGTCTAATACTATAGTTTACTATCTAATACATTAATGTAAACAACAGGAATAGAATCCCACTAAAAATTGTTTTTACACTTTAATCTTTAGAACAAAATGATTGCACATTTTTGTACATGGTTGAAGCAAAGTTTCTGCATAGATAAAGCGAGACATTTCCTGGCAAAGGAAGGTGTTTTTCCATGAGCTAAAAGGAAGGTGTATGTTTTCTCACTACTGAATTTGCCTGAAGACACATCTTACAACACATTTCCCCTTAATGTTGTGAGGATCCATAAATTCAGGTCAATTTAAATAGCCAGCCGGTCTGCATTTTAAATAATGGTTCAGTTAATAAACAGAAAAAAAATCTCAGAGAGCTCTGATGTACCGAGCCCTCTGAAAGTCTCTTAATGGCAGTTAATAAAAAGAACTTCTAAATCAACACATGAGTTTCCTGGAAGTCAATGGAAAGTCATTAAATCTGAAGTACTCTAATGCAAGCTCGCATGCCTGAAAGTGTTCAAGCACTCACATCATGACCACTTTGTGTCTGGGGAGAAAGATTATCAAAACTTCTCTGAAGAAAAGCAATGTGTTACAACACACTAATTTCTTCAAAACCAGAGCTTTCAGAAGAAATTGAAAATCGTTCCCTCAAAGTAACTACATTATTGGCACCCCTTCACAAAAAGCTGCATTTTCTCCCTAACTGGCTGCAGAGGGAAAGATTGTTTCATTTGGTCTTGAGAAAAGCCCACTACTATCTTTCCTTTGTAAAATGTGAAATGAAAGGACTGTGCCTGACACAAAGACAAGCGCTCCTGTGAATGCACTGCAGATTGGTTTTCATTATATTGTTAAAAGTCTTTATTTCCAACCTGTCCCCATTTCCTAGACCTGACTACCAGAGCTCAACAAGACCTCAAACCAAAAAAGGACTTAACACAACAACAACAAAGAAAACACAACTGTATTTTAAGACTTCAAAATACTTTTCTTTTTTCTTTCAAACAGCTAATTATTTTCCTTCAAGTGCAGGCAGCCTCTAAGGTTGAAACCGTTAATTTCAGGAGAATCCTCTCCATCCCGATCTTACAGTAAAGTCTTCTGAATGTTTGATATTAACCATAACAGCTTTGTGGTGTTTTGTTCTGGTGCTGGTTTCACTAGCACAAGGCAAGGCTCTTGAAGTTTCCTTTTCCAGAGAGTTTTGTGTGTTTTTCTCCACCATCTTGATCTCTTTTTATTTGGACGGTGACAGCCTGCAAACATCCCTTTAATCCTGACTGTGTCTTGGGATAAGAAATCGAATATGAAAAACTTTTAAGAAGCAGAGAAGAGTCTGTCCCTTGAGATTTCCCTATAGACAGGTGTGCTGTTTCTCTTGGCTTCATGCCAAAGATACGATGGGAAAAACCATGAAGTCCCTCAGTGACTGTAAGTTGTTGCTGCATCTATACCTGGTTTCATGTAAAGGCATGGGAGGGTTAGGAAACCTGGTAATGAAATAGATGTTAAGGCACAAAGTCAGTTACATTCAATATGGTTTCATGTTTTGTAGAGAAGACCCTATAATGTATTTTATAGAGTGCAATGTAATAAATGCAGACATAGATCTTGAATGCCCACAGGTAGGCTGGCTCCACTCATGACCAAATTCAAATGCACTCTCTGTTAGATCTTCTAGACACAGGATCTTGCACCAATGGGGTGCAACACCCAAAGCTGCACTGACTTACAGAAAGTGGTATAAAATTATGCTGACTTCTCTGAAATTGAAACCTAAGTGAATTAGATCAGCTTACATCACTGAAGACAGTGTTTGCCCAAGATTTAGCACTTATTTGCACAGCAAATTTTAAGTTAATGTGAGATTTTTGTATTCTTGGTAAGCCCCCTAAGGTTCCCTGCTGCTACTGTGCTTGTGGTCTGTAGCACTGGCTGCCCAATCGTGGGCAAGTGTTTGATCAGCAAACCATGTCTGTTGAGGGTGAAACAACTCTACTATGGCAAGAAGAGTTCCAAAACTGTCCCTGGTAGCATTGGGAAAGGACCACTGGTGGCACATGCCCATGGCCTGGGTTGTTTCTGAAATAAGAAAAGTTGATTCCAACATTATTTCTCTGAGGGGATCATTTCCAAGTGTGTTGTCCAGGCATCCAGGACTTCAACAGCATCCACATGACCTGTTGGATGGCACAGCTGTGGTGAAGCAGGGGCTTGGCATTTGCACTCTCCTACTTGCATTGCTGGAAGTGGAAACTCTCCGAGATCCCACAGAAAGTGTGCAAATGTTGTTTGCACTGAGGGCAGACTGCCGTAAGGCACAAGGGCTGCTGAATAGGATTTTTTTGTGCTTCTGGCCAGGGAACTTTCTTCCAGCAGGAAAACTGCTGCTGCTGCTGCTGCTGCTGTGGCTGCTTTGGCTCAGCACAAGGGTGTAGTGACAGCAGTGGGGCCTCCCCCTAGTCCTGAGATAACCTGTGTCAACACTGTGACAGATCAGCTGGTAAAGCGATAGTGTGAAGTGCACTCATGTGAGAGACCACCCCAATCTACTCTTTCATAATCTGGAAACTATTCCTTGGCATCGTTTCTTCTCCAGCACTGGTAGAGGACTCTGCCCTGTGCAATTTTGTACACAGAGAGATGGAAGTGAGTAGAAACACATACTTCAGGTTAATCTGTGTTTACTGTTTTGGTTTGTTAATAGGAAAGCAGTTACACATGATCTTCAAGGAAAACTCTTGTGATATTAAAACAAATAAACCTTATTTGCTGCTGGAATAAAAAGAGTATTTCACAGGTCACACCAGGCTGGGAGAAGGGGCAGTTACTGAGAATCACGTAGAGGGAAACCTATTTAGCTCTGTTAAACCAGTGTTAACAAAGTGTGTATTAAAGTACTCTGTATTTTTAAGATGATGTTGTAAGACGTGGGGGTTTTATATCAAACATACTAAATGGAAAACACAGATTTTGCTTGCAAATGAACATTACAAAGAATATAATGTTTTTGATCCTATGATAAAAGTCATTAGATGTATAAAGGATATGTCTGGAGGCACATTCCTGACTTACGGTTACTTAAGAGGGGTTGTGAAGTCTAAAAAAAATCAGATCACACAATCCAAGAAATTACTAATTGCTTTTAAATTAAAGTCAACACCCAGTGTTTTGTTAGCAAATAAAAAATAAGGTGATGCTTCTTTTAATGTGTAGGACGAAAGTAGTTGAAAGCATGTAGCATGTTTTGACTGAGCTAGCAGACATTTTTCCATGTGTAAAAGGCAGTGTACCAAGCAGACAGAGTAGTTCTTGGAAGAAGCAAACTGGTGGGGACAAGTGCTATGAAAAGGACTCTAAACAGGAAGACGGAACTGAGTTTATTCATCTGGTTCATTTAGTCCTCCCAGCTACAGATTCCTGTTTTCAGGTAAATAGAGCTGTGCTTTAAGAGCCTTTCTGTCTTTGTTGCTCCCCATGTGAGTAGGAACAAGCTACAGAGCATGGCAGCGCCTTCAGCAGCAGTCCTGTTCAGCTGGACCAGCACCATGTTTGGATGGTTTTTCACATACAAATGAGAAGGAGAGAATTTCCTTTCTACCTTCTGTCTGGCTTCTCATATCAAAGTTGTTAAGGGACATAAAAGCATCAGCTTGAAAGACAATCAGTCACTGCCAGTGAAAAGAAAACCAGACTGCAAATGACAGCTGATCACAGTGTTTAATAAAAAAATTCCTTGATATTTTATTCTTCTTGTACTGGGTGATAGATGCTGCAAAATTTGCAGAATTTTGATTTTTTTTTTCAGCTTCTTTTACAGCACTTCAAAAAAGGAAGGGAGCAGACCCCTCCAGGCAGCTTTGTTGTCCTTGACCAAGAGAGGCCTGTATCTCCCTGCTTCATCTAAGAATTACCTACCAATACAATTCTTAAGCAAAGAAGCTTTCCTTAATGCAATCTCCTAGAATTCAGGTCTTTTCAAAATGTGTCTCAGTTTTTGGATGGCCTACACATTTGAAAACAATTTTGAGGTTTTAATTCATTCAAGAAGTAGAACTGCAGAACTGAATGTACTGCAGAAATTTGCTTGGCCTGTGTAGCTGTTGGAAATAGAGGCAGATCCTCTTGGAGATGTATAAAAATACATTCACCCAAATCTAGGCAGGAACTGCCAAATGAATGCCATATTCTTCAAAGGAGGAACAAGCAGCATTAATTATAGTTAAGTAAATGGACCCAGTGTGCATTAATAATGCCAAATCTTGAAAATTAGCTGGAATCTGGTGTACAGAGTGAATATTTTTGGTTGACTGGCTATGGCTTATTCTACAGTCAGGAATGCCAAGCAACTGACCTGGTAAAGGTTTTTGTCCCCACTCACCCTGTCCAACTTCTGACAACTTTGTCTGGTTGGTTGGTTGGTTGTTTTCCACAGCTCTAACATTAATTCCATTAGGGAGGTATTAAAAATATTGGCAGAATTAACCCAGTCATGTCTTTTCACAGCACTCCTACCAAAATACATTGAAAGTTAAAATGATTTGAAGCAATAAACTTTCATCCTTTCATCTCCTTCCCACAGCTGCACTCAAAATTAGAGTGGAACTGCAGGTCCTAATTATTGAAATAAGCTGTAATTCAGGTAGAAACCTGTGAATCACCAGTAACTGTTCCCTGGTACAGCAGGTCTGTTAATACGTGTACATGTAAATGTCATGCAGGAAACCCAGAACTAGCAGTATTAAAGTTGTGAAAGCAAGAAAACACAAATTATCATCCTGGGCCTGTGTTTTGTGTGTTTGCTCTACCAGCAACCCCTGATCCAAACAGGAGTTGCAATTGGCCAAACCTGTAAGTGAGCAGATCTGATACGAGCTTAGCTCCTAATTTGCACCTGACCTCCAGAGTCAGCCTGGCTTTGTCACTTGGACAAACATTTTGTTAACTTCAGTGGGACCTTACCCTAATCTTAACATCAGGCCTCGTTTTAGAACTGAAACTGAAGCTATAGTTAAACATCCACCAACTGTTTGTTGTTGGGATTCTTAATTTTTTTCTTAAACTAACACACAAGAAATACTGACTAGAAATCTAAAATGCCATTGATTTAAACACTGTTTTGGAAATGAGTGAAAATAAATTGCAGTGCAAGCTTCACACTGTGTACTTCCTGACTTGCACAGTACACGCCTATAAAGAGAAATTGCTGTGGAATGACTTTCTGCAAAACAGCTCTATTTCCATGCATTGTAGAGGTTCATCATCTCCTCTTCCTGGGCTGTGTTACTTTCAACCCATATGAATCCTTCTCGATTTGTAATTTCAGCAGGATCTAGTTCTAGTTTTATTTGTCAAGATACTCCCTTTTTGAAATGGTCTGTTAGTGAAATATCCCTACAAGATGATGTAAAATTAATTAACCTGGTATCAGCTCGTATTCTTATATGCGAATGGATAAGTTCAAAGCTGCATACCCTGTATAACATAAATATCCATAAATGGATGTAAGAATGCAGTTTGATTACATACCAGTGTAAATAGCAAAGATGTTACAACTGGACCCAGTGGAAGTTTTCTGCATGAATCATTTTCTTTTTTTCCCCAAAGAAGGATTTGTGAAGAGAATTCATTTTCTTCTGATGTTTGGAAGGGAAAGGGAATGCCCCAAACCAAACATTTATGTATTTCCACATTTAAGACTTAAATGGGGTTTATTCTTTCCTTTTCTTCCCCCCATCTTTCTTCTGACACTGAACACAACAGAGCAAATCTTTGGTCTGTGAGATTCTGCTCTCTTTTATTCCCCTCACTAACTTTTCAAACAATGAGGAAGTAGAAGAGAAAGTTGAAAGGTAAAACTCCTTCATATTATCTATGCTAATGCATTCAGGAGACAACTCACAGATTCTTTTTCAGACCTCTTTTTTTAATATATATTGGTGTGTGGGATTTTCTTTTCAGATGTTATGTTTCTTTGAATTTTTCATGACATTTTTTTCCTTTATTCAGCTCACCCTTTTGACAGTGTCTTGAAATATTGAAAAATAGCCTAGTATTAAATTACGTTACAGTAAAATTACAAATATAATAGAGTACATTACCAGTACATTTAGAATTACAGCAAATCTCAGGGTTTTAAACTACATTTCAATCATATTTATAGTTGTGATTTGAGTTACTCCTGATAGGCTATACTTTTCCCTGTTTGTCATCATGTGCTGCTTGTTTGCAGCCTGTAATTACCAGGTATGTTCAGCTGACGGGTGGATCTGAGCACAGAGCAGCTGGAGCTGCTGGCTGGTTCTCCAGTGCCTGAGCAGCAACAAACTTCAAGCTATTCCTGTTAACTTTGCTCAGCATCCAATTCACTTTCTGTTTTGACTGCGTGAAAAATATCCCAAACTGCTGTCAAAACCTTCTGCCCAATCTCTCCTCTCTCCCTTGGACACCCTCTCTGGGCAGGCACTGGGGGAGAGACTGCTCCCAGCTGAACTGTCCTGGGACTAAACACCTGCACTCTCAGGTCATACCAAGACCATGCTGGCACAAGCTAATCCTGGGTTTTTACAGGAGCATGTGCCCTTTGTGTAGAGTATGGAGTATTTCCATACGTCTCCATCGCAGCTTATGGATTTTGGGTGTATTTGGTTTATTCCTGGTAGAAGGGTTTATAACCCTTTTCAGTTTAACTCAGGAAAACAACCCATTTGAAATGCTGTCTAAATTCCTTCAGAAATAGCAGTGGATCAAATTAAAAGACAGAGTGCTGATTTATCCTAAAGGTGAAACAGGAAAGGGACACAAGCTGCCTTCCCATCCTCTGCAAAGGTGCTGAGCACAATCTCTTTGCCTCGGAAGGGCTGGTCTCACCACCACTGATACCAGCACAGGCAGAGCTTTCAGCTACAGCTGCTCTGGGAAGTGGATGCCTTATATTCAAGTTCTAGAAAACTAAGGAATACATTTATGAGCAGGGATTGTGCCTAGAGGGCTGAGCTAGACCTTATCCAGTTGAGGGTAGTGTCCACACTGCCCCTTCTGGGTACCGCCAAGCTTCCAGCCTCCCTGAAAAACCCTTCTTCTCAGTGCTTTCCTTCTTGAGTCTCTCTTGACACAAGGAGTGGAAGCAGGACTCAGCAACATCCCCCTCTGTCTGAACTTTAAAGGCAATTTTAGTGCTGTCTCAGGTGACAGCCTCCACCCTTACCCCTCTCCCGTCACTCCCTGAACTTGTGCTCATGTTTCTGCAGTTTTGCCCAAATGTCTGCACTGTACAAAATAATGTCATACCTCATGCCTTCAGTTTCCATTGACTGACCAAAGACACTGCTGAGGTTTCAGCTCTCACCCCCCTCCAGCCAGCAGCAGGCCAAGAGGAGATGGGAGATGCCTTTCTCTCCTCACCATGTTGGCTTCACCAGTGCTGAATCACCAGAGGTCTGGAAAAGGAGACCTGTAGAGCAAGGACACGTCAATTGTCCAAAACCTACTGCCACCCACAGAGGGCCTTCTGTCCACCAGAGAAGAGCAAATATGGAATTTTGAGATGAGATCACCTGTTCTGAGCATACACTGAAGACCAGGTTAACCAGTACTTGGTTTTGAGATGAGACAGTTCTTTTTCGTTTGTTGTATCAGCATTTGAGTTAATCAGAAGAATGGGAAGGGAAGGCCAGTCTACCTCAACAGGAGTCAGAGACGCCAGAAGGATGGTTCGTATGCAAACCTAGCTGCTGTTGGAATACTTCTGCATTCTGCCTTCTGTTTAATCACAATCAAGACTAGGGGTTAGTGGGCAACCTTGCAGAGCTGGCCATCTCCTACCTTTTGTGGTGCAGGCATAATTCCACTGAGGTAGCTCACATATTGCTTCTGTAGAGCAAGCATCACCTGGGCCTCCAGTGCTGTGGTGGAGGGGACACTTTTCTTGCAGGCAGTAGGCAAAGGGGAGGCTGAAAAGGCAGAGTCTGTCATAACACCCTCAAGAGCATGGTGAAGACAATGTGTTTGTTTTGGCCCCTGGGGCACAGCAGTGACACCCTTACAGCACAGCCACAGCAAAGCTGGGCCAGGGTGTGGGATGTGGCTTTGGGGTAGGGTGGTGAACACTTGAAAGGATGGGTGGGACACATCATGGGTTGGAGAGAAGCTGTACAAGTGAGAAACAAGAGCCCTCTGTTTTGTCTTAGGACTGTTACAAGTTCTGCAGAGGGTGAGCTCCTTTGAAAGGCATCTTGCTCTGAAATGCTGATGAAGAATTTTGGAAGCAAGCTAAGCCAAAAGTACTGGGAACTAGGAAATCCTTATTCACAGATTAAATTTTTATTTCATTGCCTATTTTAGCTGTATTCTCGTATCTCGTATTCTCTTGACATATTGATGGGGACATAAGGATGGGACACTGGAGACAGAGGTAGATACAGGTGGGGAGCTCAGCCAGGTGGCCAGCAGATCTGTGTTCACGTCTGCCCCATCCTCTCCTGTGTGGCCCCTTCATTTCTCCCCTGGAGACACCTCAAAGCAGAGCTATGAGGCTCAAGTCTTTACTACTGGTAGAACACCACATTATATTTATTTCATGCCTGTGGGATGCCAGGGATCTTCACTGTTCTGTGAACAATAGAAATGGTGGCTGTATTGGCTGCCTGAAAGGTGGATTAGTAATTGACAACCAGAAGCAATTACAAGGGATTTGCACCTTTGAGAACTGTTGAGGATTAAGTAAATAATAATTTATCCTCCTAGTTCTTCTTTGGAATAATTCATAGTTGTTGGCTGGCAGGGACATCTCTGAGATGGCCACCTGCCTCTGGCTGGCCTGGATACATTTCTGTGGTGTGACATAATCCCTACTGACCACACAGGGGCCATAATTAGCAACACAGCAGTTAATCCTCTTTCAGAGATGGGAAGAGACCTCTGGGTGAGGCCAGGAGGCTGCAAAATGCTTTTGGGCATCTTCAAGACAAAAAATGTTAAAGCAGTTGCTGTTATCTGCTGGTAAGTGGTAAGAGGACAGAAAAAGAACATAAAACAGGGAAAGCAGGGAAAACTTCTACTGGAGTTAGCTGGAAATGCATGAGGAAATAAATAGGTGTGGTGTTATTAAACAACAGATGCACAGGGGAGTCCAAAGCCTAAAAATCCCTTCATTATCCAGTTAAGGCATCAAAAAGCTGTGGCAAAAATATGAGATATCAGCCTAACGGGTCTGTTTATACAGACTTCTCTAAATAGTTCTCCAGTCAATCTTTTGCTTCTGCAAAATCTTTCTTTTTCCCTTGTGTTTTGATTCCTTTCATCTTAAAGGACACACTGCCATTTTCCAATCTGTAAATAAAACTCACAATGATAAAGGTCACAAGCTCAATCTCCAGGAAGAATTACCCTGCGGTGAAAGGTAAAGCCCATTTGGGGGTTGCCAGTGCTGGCCTTTGCATCCAATGATACCAAGGCCTGATGGACACTGCCCAGCTCTCTGCATCTGTTGAACTTGCATCAATATCTGATCATACCCCAGCCATTATCCTGTGCTTCAAAAACAGGACTTTTGGAGATTTCCTATGGGGTCAGGAGAGAGCATCATGGTGGGCAAAGCTACAGTGGGCATTGGCTGCTGTGGTAGAAATGTCCCTCACAGGCTGGGGGTGGGTTTTGCTGGCTGTGCATGGTGCATGTGTGTCTACACTCAAATGTATACTGGGTCCCTCCACTCGAAAGTCAGCACTGCTGGCAACTCCTGCCTGAATTCCACAAGAAAATATTTGGCAAATCACATGCTGACATGTTTATCTTGTTAGCTGTCAGGATGAGTAAGTGCAAAAGCTGAACGCTATCATTCAGCTTGAATGGAGCAATAGCTACCACTCATGAAATCTGACAGAATAAATACATTTTCACACATGATTTTTGTCAGACTCATATTAATCCTTTGTTCAGCTGCTGTCCTAAGTGACTTTAAATAGACCTGTGCTCATTGGCAACCCCAAACTCCAGCTCAGGGCTCCCACAGTGACTCTACACAACCCAAAGATGACAAAGTGATAGTGTTTCCTGCTCCTAAATGACAGATTGAGTTAGCTTCTGCCCTGGCATATACACATTTACATGTCTTCTAACATCTAATTTCACTGAAGCATCCCACAGAAAGCTCATATTTGGGCTTTTAACACTAATCCAATAAAAAAGCAATGCACCATTTCAAGACAGTTCAGGCATCAGCAGCCCCCTGCCTGCTCTCAGGCAGGCATTCATGGGAACTCCTCGTGGGAGTTCACACAGTGTGAGAAAATAGCGAGCGCATTGAATCTCATTCTGTGGCACAAATATTTCAGTGTGTTAGAGTACCTCAGAGCTAAGAAATCTCTGAAACATCAACATTTAGTTTCCTGCTTGATCTAAGCTGGCCTCGCCTGAGGCAGAGGTCAATAACATACAGCTTTGTTGTTTGCCAGAATTGAGAACAGCAGAGCTTGTCTGATCAGCTCTCTCTCCAGCAATATCAAAGTGCCTCATTCACATTAAAAATCATCAAGCTTTGGTCCATTTCCTCTCTGATATTGGCAGAAGTGCCAGCAGGAAAGGGAGAGGGTAGATTGAAGGTTTCCCCATCCCTAGTTTGGTTTGCTCTTTGCTTGCCCTAGTGGTGCCAGTGTACCCCATCCACAGCTGGGGTTTGTAAAGGGATGGCTTGAGCCATTCAGTGCAACATTTGCATATGAAGGACAAAGGTACTTAAAGCTGTGGCCAGACTTTCTGTGTTGAGCAGGTAAGGATAGGATTAGTTCAGAGGTTCATGCAATAGGATAAGGTCTGGAAATCAGCACAAGCTCTGGAAAGACAGAGGCGTCCCACAGCTCAGGAAGAAAAATGTGGCACATCAATGTGAAATGGCAGAGTGATGAAACTGGGGCTTTTAGCAGTGCTCTGCCCTATTTTAGCAGTGAGAAACACATGCCAGAGAGACCTTTTTTATTATCAGATCACATTCAGAGCACTTTAAGGGTACAAGACAAACGTGAATCAAGGAAAGGCAGAAGATGGTAATGTGACCTGCAGCTTCTCTCTTTCTGCATCTGCAGCATCCTATGTGCATTACATCTACAGGCTGCCTCTTCCTGTGTCCCTGCCTCATTTTCTGTGCAGGGTGAGTGACGCTGCCTGAACCTGCAGCTGTTCAATATTTATCTGCAGAGTTCAGTGTGTGGCCCTGCTGGCTGTACCACACAGCACTGACACCCTGCATCTCCTGGCTCCTACAGCACACAGTGCAGCAGGGGGCCAGCAGGTCCTTTTGCTCAACTTGCCTTGGCCCATGCTGGGTGCTGAAGGAGGTGGAAGGGAAGGATGTCTGTCTTCATTATTTAAAGATCTTGACCTTTTGAAATACCAGTCAATGAGAGGAGAGGCATTTTTTTTGGAAGGAGAGTTTTGCTGGTTTTGTTTGGAGTGTTTTTGTACTGAATGATATGTCAGAGAAAGGGGACGGTTCCTCCTGTTCTAAGGAGAGCATTCATGTGAAGCAGAGTGCTACAGGAAGCTCTCAGAGGCTTCCCATGTTCACCCACTTCAATAAATCCAAGACAGCACTGTCCCTCACATCAGTCTGATTTAAATTAGGGTAAAGTCCTGTGTAACATTGCTGTGGTAGATGACACTACAATTACCTCTTGTCCCCTTTTTCTCTCTGTTCTCAGAGAAAGGCGGTCAAATTATTCAGCTCAGCTTATGAATTGCAGGACTGAGCAGCACCTGTAATTTCACATCATTCAAACTAGCTTTTATCTCTCTTGACACAAATGCCAGACCCTCGTGTGCCCCTGAACTGGCTGCCGGCAAGAAACTGTGGCTGAGTGAGTTATGCCAGAGATCCTGGAGTCTGTCAGCCAGCACGGGCTTGCAGGGAAAGAACAGGTTATGTTGGGACAGGAGAGGAAATCTGATGTGAGTATTTATTTTCTAAGCTGAAGGGGCAATGGTTAATACAGCTGCCTGAGCCCAGGTCAATTCTCACTCAAGATTCAAGGTTTTATCTGGAATAAACAATAAAACCTGTAATTTCTCAAAGCACTATGATGACTAATGCATTTGTTCTCCTCTTCCAGTGAAATTATCTATATTTGCTTTTGATATAAAATTTTTCATAGGAAAAGATTTCCCCTTCAGTTGTGTTTTACTTGCATTTGTCACATGCATTTTACTGGCAGAAAATTCTTCTTTTTAAGCTGCACCTCTTCTCTTTCGTTCTGTTCTCATTACTTATTCAGAAAGCTCAGAAAATCTTACTAGAAGTACAGCCAGTTCACTGGCATTTGAGGAATGAGTGTCTTCCCAAGCAACCTAACATCTACATTTTCATTTGCAATTTAAGCCAGAAGAAACAACCTCCATCTTTAAATGCAGCTGTGCTTGCTGTTTTGCTGCTCCATGGTTAAGCCACCCCTGAGCCTTGGCCCAGCAGTTCTTCCATCCATGCACCACAGCTCATTTGAGCACCAGAGGGACCTGGTCCCTGAGTCAGAGCAGCCGCTCAGAGCACACCAGAAAAGGGCAGGTGCTTCTTGAGTGTTTCAGCAAACACCAGGAGAATGTGGCCAGGCTGCCAGTGCTTCTCTGGGATAACTGGGGCATCTTCAAAATCCCATGGTGTAGCTATTCCGGCTTGCAGGAAGGATACAGGGGAATTCCCAAGATGTTCAGAAGTTATTTTCGTACTTTACTCCATGCTCTGCAGATGTGTGGCTCAGAATTAATCCCAGGGGCAGAATTAATCCCGTTTCTTTTTCATAAATATTGTCAGCCAAAAGACTACATAACTAAAAAGCGCCATCAGCCCAGACAGGGGAAAGAGGGTGCTCTGCTGGTGGGGAGGAGGCCCAACTCTGTTTTCCACCTTTAAATGGTGTTGACTTGACCTCTTCAGCTATTCCTTCCTGTGTCTGCCCTTTTGAGGAGAAATCCCCAGTCACAGGAGGCTTCTGAAGGACAGAAATGTTATCTTGGACAGCCAGGGAAGACTTGGTATGCCAGGGTTGTCCATTTTCCCAACAGCTGAGTGCTTTGCTCTCTACAAGGCAGTAGTCCAAAGACTGGACTCCTGCCCCAAATTCTCCAAGCATCTCCAAGTTTTGAGTCTCTTGTGCTCAAAAAGCATTTTCTCTCTAAAATAAACAAATCTGTGAACCAGCAGTGGATGCACCCATCAGGGGAAGGGCTGTATCTCTCTGTGTGCTTCCAGCACAAGGGGAGGCAGCCTCAGCAGCATCCCGGCAGGCGGGTGGGTTGAAAAAGTCATCTTTGTTTCCTTAGCAATTTGTCCAACCAAAAGAAAAAGCTCCATTTGAAGCTTGTCAGGCCTTTCAGGAAAAACTTAACCATGCCAAGCAGAGCTTTTGGAGACTCAGAAGGAAGACTTGCAAGCTGGAGCAGCCAAGCACTGCCATTAATACTCTCAGACAGCCGTGGCTTCGGAGTCACCTCCCACTTCTTTGAACTGTTTTACTGGTGCTGAAGCTGCATCTGCCTAAGATAAACTGTGCAGTCCTGATCTAGCTGTGGGGTCCAGCAAACTTCAGAGAGAAGCCATTGTCATGCTTTGTCACATTAATTGAGCTAGCAAGTCCATGCTGCTGCCAAAAGTCCTTGTAAAATATACTGTAATTAGACAATTTTACAAAGCTTACAAATTGGTGGGGGGGGAGGGGGTGGGCAGGGAGAAGGGGGAGGGCTTGGGGTTTTTTGAAAGCTGCTGGATTATAACATCTCCTAACAGAGCAGTTACAGTTTAGCATTACAGTCTTGCTCAGTTTGCTGAATCTGGCCTTTAGGCTAATCCGTCAGCTGCCATTAATTTATGCAAACTGTGCAATCAGAAATATGTGGGTCATTTTCATAGAAAGTCCTAAGCAAGAGGAAAATGATCCATTTAATTTATATTTGATGCTCCCCAAATTCACCAGTTTTCACTAGCAGCCTGTGGTGTAAAGTGCCAAGGTTTGTATAAATATGCTCTTGTATAAATCTAGGGAGAGATCAGACAAAATGAAATCCCAGGCAAGTTCTGCCAAGACCCTCAGAATTTCTGCCCACAGTTCTTTCAAAAACAATGCTCAAAAGTATGTGTCCTGCTGCCACGTTCATCAGCAACATTGTGCATGCACATCCTTAGCCACTGCAGGAATCCTAATGCCTTTGCTTTTCACATTGTCTTTTTTTACAGAAGCTTCTCTTTAAATTTTTTTCTTTTCTCTCTTCCTTTCTTTTTTCTTTCCTTACTTCTTTTCTTTTTCTTGCACTTCAACCTAAACATAATAGGCAGATCCTCACTCAATTTGCTCCCACTTCCAAAGTATGGGAAGATCATCACCAGCTGTTGTTGCCGGCTTTACTCTCCTAAATTTCCTTGTATAAGGCATAAATAGCATGTTAGATTTAAGGTTTGGCAATACTGTATTTTGGTTCAGGAAAAAGAAAGGAAACTCCCAGCTCCCAGCATTCTGTTAGGTTTTTCTGTGCAAGTAAAGGCATTTAGTGACAGGGAAGATTTTGGAAAGACAGCTCACCCTTTGAAAGACAACTCCCACTACTGGTGTGCAAGAGGAAACTTAACAAGGAGTAAATAAATAATTAAATAAATAAAGGAAAACTTTCTCTACCAAATCAGGAGATAGTTGATGATTTATTTAGCTATTGTGTACTTTGAGCATGTGAGAAACCCCTGAGGTTTTGGAGGGACCACCAGGGTAACAGCTCATGGAGGTGTGTCCAAGGTCACTGCTGGCCCTTTGCTGCCATGGGTGGCAGGAGCAAAGCCACCATGCAGGAGGAGATGAAAGCTGTCACCTGTTTACACTGCAAGTTCACAGGCTGCCACCTCAAAGGAGCCACCAGGCACTCCCAGAGCACTTTGTGGAGCTGAGCAGTAACCTGATTTTGCGATTGTGCTTTTTTCCTACTTGTTTTTATGCAGTCAGTGTACTCTGAAACAAGAGTCTCCCACCCTGACTACACTGGACTATCACCCACAGCAATGGGCTGGAGTCCTGCTGTGCCTGTAAAGTGTCACAAGATCACATCCAGAAATTGCAGCCCAGCTCTAACATGGGTTTTGATCAAGTGCAGAGACTCTGGATTCAGAGCAATGAATTTTTGTCCTTCTCAGTATGGAGGAAAGATGTTCCCTGAACTGCTGTGGGTTTAACGTAACTGTGTTTAACATAACTCTTGTTATCTCTCTGCTGATAAGAATTGCCCCATGTTTGTCTGTCCTCATCTGCATCTGCCTCCTGACCTCCCTGACATCCCAGCACTGCTTGGGTTTGCTTCTGGTGGTGGAAGAGACTGTTCTGCTGGAGGCACCTCTGATACAGGGTTTTTCAAAGCAATGCAGTGCCCACGCTTTATCATCATAGTATGGATGGAGTTGCTAAGCTCTTTTCTGTCTTCTTGTTGCCCTTCTGCAAAACTGCGAAATCATTAACATGTTAATCATTTTCTAAATTGGAAAGGACGTTTTAATTGAATTTGCTCTCCAAGTGGATATGGAAAAAGAGAACAGCATTACAGCAGTTAGTAATGAAAGGCTATTAGCTCTTGCTCTTCCCCTGATACACTACATATAAAATTCACTACATATAAAATTGGATTCCACTTGCTGGTGGATTGGTGGCCATAGAGAAGAAAGCAATGTCAGTTTTCAGCTGCCTTCACAGACCACTAGCTTCATTGCAATGAAAACCTAAGACACACATTGAACAAACTGGAGGAGAGATGTGCGTGTAATAAAATGATCTTCAGAGACAATGGTCCTAGAGTCCTCTGTTCGGGGACCACTGACCTTGTGTCCTTGATCCTCCTCAAAAATTAGCAATGGTGATGTCCTGGCAGTCTCCTGGCCATGATGAGGAAGGCTGAGTGTGAATTAGGTCTGATTTGGAGCCAGGGGGGTCTCCAGCAGTTGTCCCTGTCACTGCACTAGGAGCTTTGGTGAAAGGCTGGACATGGGCTCCTGGTGTTGTGGCTTTGCAGCATCCCTGTCCCAGGGCTCCCTGTGCAGCTGCCTGAGCACTGTGCTGATGGGAACAAGCTGTCAGTGTGCTTTATTATTTCCATAGGCAGCTACTAATCATCCTGTTTCTCTTAATTCTGTTATTTTCAGGGGCGCAAGAGGAACATTAAGCAAATAATAAACTTCTTATGAGTAAGGAGGATTAGAGTCAAATGCTCAAACAAAGGACTGTGGGGATTTAGGGAAAATAATATTTTCCATTTTTCTTACTTCTACACTAAACCCCAGGGCAAAAATCTCAGACAGCTCATTTTGCAACTTTAAAGGAGCTTCAGCAGTTTTATTTCATCTCAAGTGTGGTAGAAGGAAAACTTGTGAACAGGGATCCAGACAAAGCCATTGAAGTTCAGTTCAATCACGTGCTTTGGAGAAAAACTCTGTGATACAAAAAGAAATGTTTTCAAAACCATCTAAAATATTATGTTGGAGTCCCACACCATGCTGGGAACCTGCCCTTTACAGCTACTTTGTGGCTTTTGAAAATGTTAGCCATACAATTTTATGGGGGTTTTTCTCCATCACTCAAGACCAGGAGATATTAAAGGGGAAGTGAGAGGATTGTCCTTACAAAGCACCTCTGAAGATGGACACAGCAACAGAGCCAACAGGGGGAAGGTGGGAAGGAAAGAAGGAAACACATTTTTTCCTAGAGAGGGACATCTCACCCAAAACCAAAGGCTCCTTACAGCCTACAAACATGCTCTGTCTACAAAAGTCAACCTGCACTTTATTCTCAAAGGAATATAGCTGATATCAGAAAGTCAAGGGAAGACATTCCTAAATAAATAATTTTTAGTAATTTCCATATTCATCAGGTGGTGGATTGATGTAGAATTATGACTCCATAGCTGAGGAGCTTTCAGTTGTCATACATGTGTCAGCAGAAAGAGTAACAACTATATGTGATGGGGGTGAACGGAGGATGACCTGGGATAACAAGGAGTTTCTGACTAACTGAGGTCTGTGGAAGAGTTTTGAAATGGGCATTCACACACCTTCACTTACTACTGTCAGGCCTCAGTTGCCATTCCTTCCCCATCCTGAGTTTTTTCCTTTCATGATGCTGCCCAAGAGAAGTTCAATGCACAATACTTAAATGCACAAAAGAAAGTTTAAAAAGTGAAGAAGGAGTTTGAGAATGTCCTATCCTGCCAAAAGGATGAGCTGTGTTCTGGAAAAGGAGGCACGGGATTATCAGCAAAAGAAAAAGATGGAAGAGATTCTTTCTTTGTCTTTTGGAGTCCTGACTGCCTTAGTGTTTTTCTTCCTGCCTTTGCATAATGGCACTGGAAGCCTGAAATGCTTTTATTACTGTTGGAAATGCTGAGCCTGAACATGGGAGACGTGGGACAATGGAGGTACTACAGAGCAGAAGCTGTGAATCCTGACACCAAGTGAGTTGCCAGAGCTTGTCATGAATAATGTAAGAATAGCTCCAGTCCTTTTCCTGCCCATGTGGAGAGATTTGAATGAATTCAGTGCTAATGTGGTCTCTGAGAACATATGCTGCCAACTGTATTTTCATGGGGTGGAGTGGGAAAACTTAAAATAAGCCATCAAAGTTAAACTGCTTCCCATTTCTCTGTAAGATGGTTACTGCCAAGCAAAAATGCACATAGGATGTAAAGATCCCTTTTTCTTGGCAGAACAATTGCAGGTAACGTCGTCAGTGCAGGATGCTGATGCTGCAGCGAGAGCTCCTCTGCATCCCCCCTGCAGGCGCCACTCAGTAGGGATGATATTCACACCCCCTGTCACAAATGAACCGTGAGCAGCACTGCTGCTGGGGCACATAGAGTGCTGATGGGGCACACAGAGTGCTGATGGGGCACACAGAGTGCTGCTGGGGCACAGACGGTGCTGCTGGGGCACAGAGAGTGATACTGGGGCACACAGAGTTCTGTTGGGCCACAGAGAGCTCTGTTGGGGCACACAGCGTGCTGCTGGGGCATAGAGAGTGCTGATGGGGCACAGAGAGTGCTACTGGTGAACAGAGAGTGATACTGGGCCACAGAGAGCTCTGCTGGGGCACACAGTGTGCTGCTGGGGCATAGAGAGTGCTGCTGGGGCACAGACAGTGCTGCTGGGGCATAGAGAGTGCTGCTGGGGTACACAGAGTGCTGCTGGGGCACAGACAGTGCTGCTGGGGCACAGAGAGTGCTGCTGGCACAGCCACAGCTCTGCTGCAGCACACAACAGGCACTCTGCCCTGCTCCACTGCATGGGAGAGAATGGACAATGGAACAAAATGGAAAAAATCAAGGGAGACTAAGGAAGGTGGACGATGTCATCACAGGTGACTTTGGCAGAGCAGCATTTGGGCTAATTGCTGTCACAGCAATTGGCCAGCAGCTCCCATACTGAAGTGCCCACATTCTGGCTGTGCAGAGGATCAATTGTGTTTATGCAGTGAGACCCTGCAGTGCTGCCTTCAGGCTGTGCTGTTGCAATGGCACATGCAGGGAGAATTGAGGCTGGAGGAAAAAGGTGGTGCTCTCCCTCATGGTCCCATGGATGCATCAGAAACTTCTCAGTATTCACCAGCCAGCTTATTCATACAAACTGAGGAGGATTTCACAAAATTCAGCTTGTTATTGCTCTCACTGACTGAACTCTGTAGCAAATCCCAATCAATTCACACAGTTTAAGCAAAATCAGAGTTGGAGTGGTGTATTGATTCTTTAATGATGCATAATGAACTAGCAAACTTGAACAATACATTCAGGATCAATATCAGCTACAACAGACAGCCACAGTCCAGCCACAAGTGGTAACAGGCAACTACAGATTTCTAAATTACCTTCTGTAACTGGTACAAACATGCACAGGCACACAGCCCCCTTCCAGCTTGTGGGGATCACACACACCCCTCCTCATCTGGGCAGGTGGGACCTCTGCCTGCACAGGGAGGTGTGGGTGTCCCTGTGCAATCCTGCCCTGTCCCAAACCCCTGGCACCCCAGATGTGGGTGAGCAGCCCACCCTGGGAACTGGCCCTCCTAAACACACAGTGTAGGTTCCTGTGGTGCACCCGTCCTGAAGGGGACATTTTGGGATCCCCAAGACATCTCCTCTGCCAAAATCCATTTTGCAGTGTGGACTTGTGATGATAAAATTAAGGTCAATTTTTGCATGTCATTGTGCAAAATGATTTCCCAGTTAGCACAACTGCATAACCACTAGGAAAGCCTAGAACCACTTTGTGTTCAGGCCCTTGAGCATTACAATAGCAGTGGAAGGGTTTATCAAATGATCTACCAAAGAATAACACCAAGGGCTGCTTTGTAGCAACCCCTTCTAGCCTCAGAGGGAAAGTTCTCTCCACGCTGTCCAGTATTTGCAGGGTTTTCTTCTTCTGTTTTGGTCATACCCTTAAAGTAGTCTCCATGAGACTTGTGTTACACACTGTTGCTGCTAAAGTGAAAAATGTGTCTCTGTCTGTCAGAACTTCAATTACTGTTACTGCAATATGACAATTTGGAAAGAGTTGCTCACCTAGGACATCGTGTCGGGCCATAGATGGCCGTGTGTCAGCGTGCACTGGGCCTGCTCAGCTGTGTGTTGGTATAACAGGCTTCTGTGGAAAGTCATCTTTTAATGCTCTGTACCAGTCTTAAGTGTGAGAGTCTTACCCTGAGGGGGTAAGAAAGCAGAGCCCTCACTGCCCCCCCTCACAGAGGTGAGAGCACTGCAGTTTGAGAGATTGTGGAAAGGTCTGACCCATATGGATAGAATTCCTCTCATCATTCATCTGCCATCTTTACAGACACCTCTTTTCTGCTATAAATATGTTTTCCAATCCTGGGTTATGGATTATAAGCTTTTAACTCTGAAACCAAGATAAATTTTAACAGGTTTTAAGCTCTGACATCTGATTCTTCAGTGGGCCCAGAGTCAGAAAGTCAAACAAACCACAGCACAGCCCTTTCTGCAAAGATGTTGGGTTGTGGTTAATGGAAACAGCAGAGCTTGCAGTACATTTGTACTGCCTTGGCCAAGTTCTACAGCTTGTTAAAGTCAGTGGTGGTGGAGAAGAAAATCACCTGATCTCTAGAAAGCTTCAGCTCACTGTCCAGAGTTTATTTTAGAAACACTTGCAAAAGTCAACTCAGCACACTTTAGCATCAAGATCTCCATCTTGAATGAGGAATTCAAGGGTAGTGAATTTTGGAACAGAATTAAATGTTACAGCAGGAAAAATCATGCTGCAATAAAAGCTTGAATAAGTGCTCCCTTTTCCATGAGCCTTGTCTGAGTGGGAAACAACTTCTCCTCTGTTGTTTTTAGGGAGCAGGGTCACTTAAGACCGATGTCTAAGCGTCTTCTCTAAGCAAAAAAACATTTTACAAGCATAGGTAATTAATTAAATTTAACTTTAAAATTAATTTAAATTTGTAGTTCATTTAATCCTGGGTTTGCTTCCAAGAAGGCAGGGGAGGCAAAACTCATTTTGTTTGTCTGTTTCATTGTGATTCCTGTGGGCTAATTGCATTGGAGAGTCTGAGGTAATTCAAATAGTACCAGGAGCACAGTGGCTAAAGAGCATCATATTTCACAGACAAGAATGAAGAAATTCACTCTAGACTTGAGTCTTGAGAGTGGAAAACCAGGAGAAATTCACGGGAGCCACTCCACTATAAACATCTTGACTTGTGTCTACACAGTAATAGATGTTACAGGCTTTTAAAAAATAGATAATAAATTTGAAAATGTCTTTCCTTGTGTTTTGAAGAGACTAGTTGTTCACTGATTCAAATGAACTAAAGTCAATAAAATATGTCAATGAGAAGGAAGATCAGCAGTGTTATCAAATCATTTAAGATTTGTACCAAGTCCTAGTCTGGGATTTAAGTGAAAAATGTATTTAAAAGGAGCTATTAAATTGAAGTCAAACTATGTAGATTAAGCATTGGTTTACTTTTTAAGGGAAACATCCTATATTATAATAGATTTGTTGACTCTAAATACTTTTGTAAAGTATTTTGTGAAGGCTAAAAGTGGCTGTCCAAGGAAAATTTGTAGTATCCTGGTATCTGACAGTGCCAGAAATACAAAGTGTTGTTAAAGTACAGCTTTGGTTTCTGAAATATCACTGCTTTATTTTATTCAGCTGGGAATAGCACAAGAACACATTTAACTCACTGCCTGGAAGTCAGTATCTCTAACTGTCCTGAAAGATAATCTGATGTGATTTAAAATTCCATGCCTTTTTTTCTGCACCAAAATTGATCAACTCTACTTGGTGAAGATTGCTGCCAAACCAATGTATAAATGATTGTCTAACCAGAAACACTTTGAAAAAAAGTTTCATTTAAAAGTCCAGATTACCCTTGGGGTCTCCCTTGCAGTAAATATAGAGACTTTCTGGTGATGTCAAATATACATAATTTCAGCTGAGCTTACTGCGCAGGTGGCAAAATCTTTTCAGTTTCTGTCTGTACAAGATGTGCTATGTGAACCCTTCAGAATGAAGCAGGCCCTGGCACCAAACATGATCTAAGCATCTCTGACATCTTTACTCCAGGCTTAAGTTTCTTGCAAGTCTTCCTAACATCTGGTTAGGACAGCTAACATGTGTCTGTATTAGTTCTGTACATCTTCTGTAGACTGAAATGCCACCAGCCAAGAAAAACAACTTTGTGCTTTATCACTTGCACTTCTCTTCACTGTGAGGCCCTTGAGTGATGCTTGGCTTTTGGATATGGGTGAAAAGAGAGGAGTTCAGGACAAATTTGTGAGCCACATGAAGGAATACTGTCGTGACTTCTCAGTCTGCTGAGATTAGTCTTAGACAACTTGCTACAAAAACATCTTGGCTGATAAACACGAGCCCTGGCAATTATGGGGCTTCCATTCATTCCAAAATTCCGTCTGGAATTTCTAGCAAAAGGACTTCTAGGATGGACCATTTCTAATTTAAAGTGAGCAGACTAGTGACCATAAATAGTCCGATGGTACATGGGTGATGAATGACCAAGCAAGCATACTGTGGTCTTTATATGTATACAGTAAACTCAGTGCTCTGCCTTTTGATTACACAAAGAGCAGCCCTATCCCTCAGCATGATACTAACTGATCATACACTTAACTGAAAGAAAGAGCTGATAGAAGTCTTTCTCTCTCAGTGATCCAAATATCCTATTTCTCAAATGTTCCAAATACCTTGCTTCCCCCAGGGCTTCACTAATACTGGAATTCATTTGCAAACTGAATCCCAGTAATAAGCCTTGCCACCAAATGCTATTTGCAGCAAAGCAAATATCCATAATAAAATGTAGAGCACTAACCAAATTGTAAAAGGGAATAAAATTTATTACAGAAGTTTAAAATAGCAACTTTATGGAGTTCAGATTTATCTAGTGATGTAAATCAATTTAATTTAGTAGGATTATGTGTCAGAAATATAGCCTAATACATCTAGGCTTACCAAATGTTGATACTTACCAAAGACCTAATCTTTTGTTAATTTTCCTGATGTGTATTAACAAATTCTGTATTATTGGAAGCTATTTCTTGTGTATGTTCTATGTGGAATGCTGCATAAATAAAATCTTGATTTTTCTCTTCAGTTAGCTACCTATTTATTTCTGCTTTATTTGTGTGATGACACAGAATGCTGGCAGCAATATAGATAAATGGTAACATATTTCTCTAAATAATGAAAATAAATGTGTATCATTCACAGCGAAGAAAAGCCCTTTTTCCCCATGATCTTACTTTATTTTTAAAAATTATGTGTTTACTGAAGTTTATCTGAGACAGAGTGAACTGATTGAAAGGACACATCTAGAGGGCTGAGTGATGTTCAGTGACAGCAGGTACTCAAGGGGTCCCCTGCAAAGGAGTGGTGTCCATGCTGGAATAATCCTTCTGCCCAATTCCACCCCTTTGCTGCAAAACCTACGTGGTATTTCCAGGAATCACATTTGTGTCCCAGATCAGTGATTAAAGCGTAGTTGCATGTGCCGGGAAATGGAAATCTTCTGTTATCCTTCTCAGTTCAAGAAGCTGTTTTTGGCATCTGTTAAAAGGAATGGTGAGTTCTGCCCAGGTTGAAAAGCAGCTTACAAAGCAGCTGGATGCAGTGGCTGAGCAGGAGGAGGAACAATGTGCTCCCCACAAGGGATGTGAACACCGCAGCAACCTGTACAGAAGGCTGTAACAAGGTTTCAGGAAAGTGATGTTTCTTTTGATTAAGAGCTGAATCTGAGGGTTCTGAGACTGGAAAGGAGCTGAATAGACATGATTTTTGTGTGTTCCACTTATGAGGAACAACTTTATCTAATGTCATTAATAAAACTGACAGGGAGCCAGGACTCCTTTGGTTGTAAATTCAACTCCATCTCTAAGCTGGTCAACAGAGGATTCTGACTCTGCCACATAACGCTAAGATTGAAGTAGGAGCTGCCATATAGACAGGGCTTGGACAAATGTATTCACAGAAACTAAATAGCCCCTAATTTTCAGTCTCCTGGTTATCCTTTGACAGCTCTTCACTCTGGAGTCTGTCAGCCAAGCTGAAACCCTGGTGAGATCCATTAGCATCTTCAAGTTGCTGTCTGTAATGGTGGGGCCCACCTCTACCCATAAAAAGTCAGAGAGTACTTGAGGAGACAGAGTCAGAGCCAAGGAGCAAGGTTGCACTTCCTCAGGTTGGTGTGAAACCTACTCTGCACCCTCTTTGCTTTTCCCTGCCCACGAGCAGAGTGAAGCTTATGAGGTGTGGTGAAGCTCACAGAGAGGTCCTCTCCTGCTGCACCACGAATATCCCAGGGAAGGGATGCCTTTGAGATACCATCCTGGATCTGCCTCACAGGAGAGGGCACTCCCACAGCTCTGTGTCAGTCCTAAACAGCAGCATGGATGGATTGTTGTATGCTGACTTCACTGCCGTGCCAAGCAGCCTGCTCCACTCCTGCCTGCCTCTCTGGAGCTGCCTGCAAGGACTGGCTGAAGGTCTGGCAGCCTGGCTCTGTTACCCAGCAGTGGTATTTGCCTCTTTCATGGGATGTGACAGCCTTACACCATGCTCACAGCACCAGCTATTTCCTTCAATGCCACTTGGGCTGGTGGGGTTACTAATAGCTGCATGGCAAACATCACCCTGCTCCTTGGGTGTTAAAAGGCTGATGCCTTCTAGGTGGTTAGATACTGTCTGACATGCTGCCCCATGCTACTTGGGTAGATTCTTATTCTGCAGTGATACAGGCAATGATCAGCAGTACAGCTACTTTACTGCTTCAATCTTTCACCACTTATCTTCTCCTAGAAAAACAATTTGCACATCTTTGCTCAGCTGATTTCCCCAAACTTACCTGAGAGCCTTATCTGTGTTAAGTCAATACACAACAGTATGAAAATTTAAACAGAAAGACACTTCGCTTGCTATTTAATTTGAGACAGGGAAAAGGGGGGTTATTAGATAATTTACAGGATTCAGAATGGAGGGCAAATCAATTCTTGATATAAGTTCATGGTTCAGCAGCAATGGATGAATTCTGCCTAGCAACAGGCAAAACTGTTGATAAAGCTGAAAAGCCAGTGGGTGGCTAGTGATGAGTTTCAAGGTGTGGGGAGAAATCAGTGTCCAGTTGCTAGGTGATACATGCTTAGCAGACTATTCTGAACAGGTGATGGTGTTTTGCTTTTGTTTTAGCAACTATGATTACATCTAACAAATTACAAGCATGCATGTGAACACAGTTTTCTCTCTTCCTCTGCTTCTCCTGAATGAAGAATTCATTTTTTTTTTTTTTTTAGCCAGTCTGCTCTTTCTTGTTACTCTCTACAGTTAATGGACGCTAAGCAAGAACCTCATAGTGGCTGAAGAAGAAGTTTTGTGTAAGCGATGGAGACCAGAGCATCTCCAGCTGGGCAAGGGAGGGGATTGTCCTGCTCTGCACTGGGCTGGGGCAGCCTCACCTCAAATGTTGTGTGCAGTTTTGGGCACCACAATATAAGAGAGACATAAAGCTGCTCGAGAATGCCCATGAAAGGCCACGAGGATGGTGCAGGGCCTTGAGGGAAGCTGAGTGAGGAGCGGCTGAGGTCACTTCGTCTGTTCAGCCTGGAGGAGACTGAGAGGAGACCTCATTGCTGTCTGCAACTTCCTCATGAGGGGAAGAGGAGGGGCAGGCACTGATCTCCTCTCTGTGGTGACCAGTGACAGGACCCAAGGTAATGGCCTGAAGTCTGGGGAGGTTTAGGTAGGAAAAAGTTCTTCACCCAGAGGGTGGTTGGGCACTGAAACAGCTCCCCAAGGAAGGGGCCACAGCACCAAGCCTGACAGAGTTCAAGAAGTGTTTGGACAATGCTCTTGGGCACATGGTGTGACTCTTGGGAATGGTCCTGTGCAAGGCCAGGAGTTGGACTTGATGATCCTTGTGGGTCCTTTCCAACTCAGCGCATTCTGTGATTCTGTGAAAATAAACAATATTCTTCTCACTGTGCCAGGCATCACCGCCAATCAACACAATTTACATGCATTTACACTTCATGTATGTGCTTCTACTTCCTTCATTTGCAGGCAGAACTGAACATCAGTCCTGAGTTGTTTGAGCTTCTGCCAGTAGGGGGTTAAATTTTTTTTTGTTGTTGTTAATTGAGTGGCCATTTAACTGCTACAGCATTCTAAATCTATTCATTTATTAAGTAATGCCTTAACTCTGGAACTGTTCAACATTGATCTGATTAGTGTAGTTGTAATAATTCAAAATTTCTTATAGGGAAAAAGGAGTACAAACAAAATCAAGGCATATGCTCCGATTCCTTATCATCTTGCTTGGCTTTCTCCACATGGTCATGGGACACAGAGAACTGTGTCTGTCTCTTCCCAAGGCTGTGCTTTGGGAGGTAATGCCTGTGAGAGATACTTTTGGCAGAAAACTCCACACATCTCCTGGATTAACCTGACATCCTTGTGTCCAGCAGCTCATCTCTTTTGTCACCAAGGTTAGTGTAGCAGGGCACCTCAGCCCCCTCCCTGCCCCCAAGAGCTTATCTGCTGTTATTTAACTGGTCTGATAACTCAAACAGGACAAGCTGTCTTGCAGTGAGTTATTTTGGTGCCATGGGGTTAACACTGGTGTGGCATCTCTCCCAGCTGCCAGGAAACATCTTACTATTGAAGTGAGGTCTGGCAAGATAAGCTGGATTTCTGACTGACATCCACTCACTTTACAACTATAAAAGCCACACCAAACTTCCACAAAGTAGAAATCTTCTATGCATTTTCCAGAAAATGTGTGGAATTTCTTCCATTAGTAAGGATGCTGCTTCACGGTTGCTCCCCAGGGGTTAAGGGAAGGAATCTGTGCACATTATCATCATTTTGGTGGGAAGGTACATTCAATCCTTAATCAGAACTATTTCTTTTGCTAGCTTTAATATAGGTACCTTGATATAATGTACTGTTTTATGTTATCCTGTAATCTACTAATAATTCTTTAGTTTTATACTTACAGTAAGTCATTCTGATTAAGATATTTAATTTGTTACCTCTTGGCTATCTAATAAATAATTCATTTTTTAAATAGATCTGATTTGCCGTTATTAAAACTTGCAAGCCAGAGTGATACCTTAAATTTAACTTGTTGCCAAAATAGGCTAAGGCAGGGCTTGACTGAAGCTTCCACTCTTCCCATGACAGTTAGAAACCATGCTTTTGGCACAGCTTCCCTGGCACCTGCTTGAGATTTAATCCAAAAGCAGTATTTGACTTTCTAAACTACCAAACATTATTATCTCTGTTTACAAAAAGGCCTATTTCCTGTGCATACTTAAAGTTTAACGTGGAAAATGTAATATGACAAAGAGCAGCAGTATGCTGATACTTCTCCTTAGGATAGAATATGGCTTAAACATTCCTTTTATATCTTTGAAGATACAAATGTGCCTTGATAATTGCTATGCTATTGAACCAGCTTCTGGTTTTTTGTTCTCAAGTTCATCCCCACAAATAGCTTTCTCATGTTTCAGGCTAAGATTCACTACATCACAGGAAACAACCTGCTGACAGGCAGAGCACTGTTAATCAGAGCAGGAAAGTGGTGAGCTGCTCCTCATTCAGCAGCTGTGGCAAACTGCCTGGGCAATGTCCAGGGCTGCCAATGGCATGCAAACATCCCTGCAGCACGGCCTGCTGACCCACCCCAAAATGGTTAGTGGCTGCTCAGGAGTTTGAGTCAGAATCCCAGATGGACTTGGGTTTTACCTGCTCAGTTGTGTAGTGGGGTCAGCTAAAGGGTGAAAGAAGGACAGCCCTAGGAGGGACCCTCTCCTCATGCCTGCCCACTGCCTTAACCCCTTCCTCAGCAGCAGGGGCAAAATGGCTTTGCAATAGCACACAGGACTGACCTTCTCTGTGTGCATCTCCTCAACCACATGCACCACCCCAGCAGCTGCATATTCCTTTGGCTTCTCTCATCCCTCTCCCATCCCTGTCCCAGCTCTTCCCACGGGTCAGCAGCTGCTTTAGTGACTCCTGAACTGCAATAAGGCAAAATCCTACCTAAATAAGGGACACAGCTGCTGACAAGGAAGGAGAATATGTCTATGCTCTGTTTGGGATTTATTTGCGAATATCCAAGGCTTATAGCTCATGTTTCCCTTTTGCTGTCATTGCTATCCTCATCTGCACTGGACAGAGAATTCCTAAAAAGCCCTCCAGAATTGCATGCTGGTCCCAGGCAGAGCACACACCACCATAAACCAGCCCAACAACCCATAGCCAGCAAGCCAAATGCTTGTATTTGTTTGTCCATGCTCCAGAGGATCAACAGGAAAACTCTTGTAGGAAATAAATGTGTTAGAGGTTTGCCCTTAAGCATTCTGATGAAAATTATCTTGCTCAAATGGTGTCAGTCTAGGAAACCTGCAGGTTGGTTTTGTATATGTTCAATATCCAATTTTGTCTGATAACCTCTTGTCTCTCTGCAGTCCTTGGGCTCCACAGGCTGTGCCTGTCCCTCTGAGTGGAGCTGTGTGGATGCACGGCACAGTCCTGTGGCCAAGGACCAGGGCACTGCTCACTGTCAGTGAGCCCATGGCAGGGGGGATGTGTCAGTGATGTTTGGCACACCCTGTCCCCTGAGGCAGGGCTGGGCAAGGGCCAGGAGAGGGCCTGGTGGTTGGCATGGCCAAAACTGGAGCTGCTGAACGTGAGGGTTAAAGAGTATGAACAGGTGAAGGAGAGTGCTCCATGCAAGCCCAACCCAAGTTCTATTTTACAAATCAGTCCAGATGTCCCTTCTTTGCAGCTACTACGGCTTCTACCTATAGCTGGCTGAAATTTCTTGCATAGAAAGTTTCCTTATTAAAATTATGTATTATTTTTTTCCACTGGAAGATGCTAATTCAGGTGAAAACATTTAGATTTTCTTAGGAAATTTTTGAAAACAATGGCTTAATTTTAAACATTTACAGCATTAAGCACTTCCAGCTCAGGAAAAAACGAAAGGAATCCTTACAGTCAAAACGCTTTTCCCCTGTTTTGAATTCATTCTTAATTTCCTGAAGAAAAAAGAGATGCTTCATTTGGCATTTTTCACTTTACATTTCTACTGAGAGAATGTCAGTTTTCCAAATAGCTTTGGGTTTTCTTCTGAGAAATTGTCAGACGTAACTTACAATTTACATGAAACTCTCATCTTCAACAGACATGATGTAAGATCCTTTAACTGTGAAAGAGGAATTGGTTTTGCCTGAATTACAAGCACATTAAAAAGACTTTTCTCTTGCTTGGGCATCCAGTACTTTATATCTTATTCAGAAAAAAATATCCAACTCACATAACAGATGCAGAGCTGGCGTAGTAACATCATTGTTTAGGCTTGAGACCACCAAATGGGATCGATTTTAAGCAATCAATATCCAGAGCTAATAAATATTGAAAGTGTTTTTAACAACTCATGAATTCAAAATTTGTAGTGCTTTTCATGCAAAACATATGCAACTATGCTTCAGCTCTAAGACTTCTTTCCCTGGTTGTTGGGCTTGTACCAAAACCAAAGACCCTCAGTACGAATTCTGTGTGCCTTAGGTCACCCTGTGTCTTTCAGGGACACACCCTAGTCTTGTGACTTCCCTTCATTTACAGCAGAGATTCTTAGAACCCTCTTCTCCTCTTTCCACTTCAGCTGAAGCTGTAATCAGTGGTTGTGAAGCCCAAGA
This sequence comes from Eopsaltria australis, assembly GCA_034509425.1. Taxonomy (NCBI): domain Eukaryota; kingdom Metazoa; phylum Chordata; class Aves; order Passeriformes; family Petroicidae; genus Eopsaltria; species Eopsaltria australis. Next base: position 7,371,987 of record JAVTVJ010000056.1, read on the forward strand.
CTTTTATTAGCCCAAATTAGACTGGTGCATTGCTCTGCTTTTTCTTGTCAAGGGATTGACAAACTTTTCCTCAATTCCCTTCTCCCCTAATGAGCTCAGAGCAGTGGGAAAAAACCCAAAGGCACTGAGGCCAGCCACACTCCCGGGATTGCCATTTCCATGCAAATACACCAGGATCTAGAAATGCCAATCTAACAACACCAGAAGTGTTTTCCTGTCTAACATGCTGGGACCAGTTTCAGCATCCTGTAATTCCCTCTGCTTAAGCTGAATTACTCCAGGGTAAATGTGGCTCCCAATAATATATCAAAACAAGCTGGCTGAGTTCTAATATCTACAGACTCTGGAAAAAATAATAAAGGAAAAGTATTTAGAGGAAGATGATGTAACTGTGGTAGCTACTTTTTCTCAGGAAAAATATCCTAATTTATCAGAAATAATGAGTTTATTTAATGTTACTGTATCCTAAAAATCTAGAATGAAAATTGCCCAGTCTTTTTTTTTAAATAACAAGGCCACTGATCTATGGAAAATTTATATGGTCTATAAGACTACAGTTTCTGGAAGGAGGAGAGGGGATGTAGATATAAGGCCAACAGGCATAATTTTACAAAAATCAACAGCACAAAAAATCATTACTTCAGTAAAGGGAAGGGGTGCTTCTGAGTATAGGGCAATTGCAGGATGAGCAATAAAAGGAAAATTAAGACTATTGCAGTAGAGGCATTGCTCTTCTGCTTGCCCAAGAGGAAAGGGCAGGTTTCCTCAGACAGGTTTGTGTTTGGACACCAAACAAACTGAAAGGGACCCTGTGGGCAGTCTCAGGTCTCCTGGATCATCCTGCCTTGCTGGAGCACACATCTCAGTTGGCTGCTCCCTGAGGACATTTCTCCTTAAGAGACAAGGCAGTCCTGACATCCTGGAGGGTCTGTAAAAAGGCAGTGGTTTTCCGTTGAAGCTTGAGGTTAGCAGGATCTCTGGTGGAGCTTTTAAAGCCATCCCCTTTCCCTGCTGGCATTGGAAAGGGTTGTCCTGCAAGGACAGCAATTACACAGGCTCCCTGGTGAGCAAAGGGCATTCAGGAATATATTCCTGGAAGAGCAGGAATTACGTACACCTTCAACCCACCACAGAAACAGCTCAAACCCAACCCTTCTGCACGCAGATTTTCCACTGCCAGGGATCTCATGATCGCTTGTGCCTGCAGCATTACATCACTGAGCTGAATCCGGCCCACGGCCAAACTGCTCGTGGTTTAATGTAATGAGACATTACTCTTTCAGCTGCAGTGGAGTGATGACCTTGAATGACGGCAGGACTACTAATCTGCAGAGAGTTTATGTGCAGTTCTAAATCAGATTAACATTTTCTGTGTATTTGGGTGTTTGGTAATGGCCTATCATTTCACTTTCCAAAAGGGGACTGAAATGGTCAGGGTGATTTCTACAGAGCATGCAAAGTCATAAAACCAGAGGTGGTATGGGATACCTGCAGAGAACACATTGCCCCAGAAACACTGTACTACTCTTTTGTACCAAATCCCTTGTTTTGAAAGAAGACTTCAGAATTTTTGGTGTATCAGATATATCAGAAAGACAGTGAACAGTCCAAAATAGATACCACTCACAGCATAAACTATTTGCCCAATCTGCCACCAATAATAACTTGCATCTTGGTTGTGAACAGCAGTGGTTGTGCTTAATTGTTTAGGTTACAAAACCTTCAGCTCAGCTCTTGTCTCTTGAGAATATTTTTTCTTTTAAATAAAATCTGCTTGGTGGTTCTGTGGTCATTGATGCAGGGTTGCCCTTCCAATTAGTTTCCAAAAACAAAATTAGTTTTGCTGAGCATTGCTCAGTTCTCGAGACTTAAAGACCAATAATTGTGGTTTGCTACTTATAATGTGATGTGCTATACAACTGTGTAGCAGCAATATATCACAAAAAAGGACACCCAAACAGCTGCTGTCCTGTGACAGCTAAAGGCCATGTATAGCAATCCCACAAGTGATACTTGCATTTCCCATGGGAGTTGAGTAGGTAGTTTGATAAGCTGCTCTGCAAAGCATCCTAAAGCTTTCAGGGAAAGACCACGTTTAATTTTTGCAGTAATGCTATGATCTCAGGAAGTTATAGTCGTGGTGAACTGAGGTGACGGGAGCTTTAATCTGGCTGCTGTGTAAACAGTCACTGCCACTGGCTGGTGTGGCATAATTTGGATTACTGACCCCACATTTGCATGGTGGGCACAGCACAGACCTACAGGAGGCAGCACATGGGCCTCTTCTTGTTGGTGTTGGAGCACTGTATGAGCCATTGGCTGTCTGAATATGGCACCTTCTCATAGGAAAGGAAAAAAGACAGATGCTTATGCTGGAACCCTCCATTTATATTGGTTGCAAGCTTTCTACTTTGTATTTATAATGGAAAAGTGCAACACTTGGAAAAGATCAGATTGAACCTGAGACTGGAACTACTACTACTCCTCCATGCCCTCTGCCACTCCTGGCTAGGAAAATGCCTTTTTTTCTTGAAAAATTTTAAAAGGGATTGTTACCTCTACCACCTCTACCATTTTCACTCTTTGCACCTTGCCAATAGACAATCCCAACACATTGTCTCCCAGCTCAATAGAGAGGACTGCACCTGCCTGATACTGAGCAAGCTCCCAGGGAATGGGAACTGCTCTGCCCAGCCTTCAGCTCTGCTTAGCAGAAGTATCTGGATTTTCTTCTCCCTGTCTTATGAGTTGAGCACTTTTTTAAAGGTTTTTGATTCAGATGAATGATTGCTTTTTAAAGTAAAAAAATCCTAAATCCCTAAACATGGGGAATCAGACAAAATTTTGTGTCTTAATGTTGCATTTGGACATGTACAACCAGTAGTGGCCCAGCCCTTTTTCTTCTTTCTTTGCCTTATACCTTTTGTTCTATATGTACCTTTCCAGTGACAGCAATTTTGTCATATGTACTAGCACCAAAATTGCTGCCCTAGAATTTTGTAAAAGGTAGCTCTGAAGATGGAGAATCTCACTCAATAAAACTGTAAAAACATTTCCTATGAAGTTTCTAGTTACCTTCCAGCAGCTCTTGACAGAACTACTTCAGTTCCAGGGAATTTTTTTTACTGCATATCCTATTGTCTAAATTAATGGTAAACCTGACACAGGAAAGGGAATGACCTGAGGAAGATTGATTTCTGTGTTGCAAGAAGGACATATAAATACTCTTCCTTCACTCACATGCTCTTGAAAGAGTGTGATGGACCATGGAGAGAACAGACCTGGGAGGTATTTTGTCTTGCCGTGTGACAGGGGTCACATTCTGCTTTCTTCTAACATGCAGGAATGAACATTGTTAGCTTAGAGAAAACAGTGCTGTCAACCCTTTTTTCTGCATCCATCCCTTCTGCTTCTATGAGAGACTCCTTAAATATTTTTTTCCATTTTTTCTACCTGGGCTCCCCCCTCATTTTTAAAGGGGGATTGTATATAACCTACTAGCTCTAAATGTAAACAATAGGCACAACACAGGACAGCCAAGCTACAGAGGAAGAGAAATCTTTCTGTGGCTGAGTGATCAAACATTTGCATGATTAAACCACTGCTTTGTGTTTCTCCCTTGCTGCCCTCAACAGCCTTTGGACTCTTCAGCCTTTCACATGCAACTTTGACTTTTTTTCTTAAAAAATATGCTGACACTTGCTTTGACAACAATATCTTCTGAGCCACATAATGGTTGAAAGCTCAGTTAGCCTAAAGCAAGTTGAGATTCTTGGCTTGAAGACTGTGCTAAATGGAAGCCAAAGACCTCAGTCCTAACCAAGGTGCTGCAATTTAGCTCTCTACATTTCTATTTCACTGCAGTCTTGTAGTTTTCATTTCAAAGCAGGCTTGATTTCCCCTCACAGCCCAGATTTAAAAACAAAATCAGTGTTTTGTTGTTAGAGAATGATAGCATTGGGGATATTTCTCTCAGGTGTAGAAAATCCTTCTGTTGGCCCCTTCCTGAGCAGAGCCCTTTCCTGATTCAGAGGGAAATTTAAAATACCTCTCTCAGTTTATTCTAGGGTCTGTGGTCATTTCAAGGGTCTTTAAGAGGATGCATGAGCTTGCATAAGACCTGAAGCATTATGCCTGAGCCTGAAGCACTTCACAGGAGCTGGGGAGAGGGTGTTTAACATCTCACAGCCACCCTGGGCAGCTTCTGTTGAGCTTCAGTGCCTTTGGGGCTCTGTTTACAAAAGAGTGAAATCCCCAGTTTCCAATTTGAGCGCCACTAGTCATTTGTAACCTTAGAAAGCACAGTGTAGCCAAACATGAAATTTGCTCCTTTTTCATTTCCACTCCACCAACCCCCCTCTTCCGCTCTCCTTTGAACTGTTCTCACCACTTGCCAGTGTAGTACAGCTTGTTAACTGGCTGCCATCCTGATTTTTCACAAGTTTGCCACGTTGCAGTGACAAGACCATGTCGGGGCCCAGATGCTTCAGAGTAAATAAATAGCACATCTGGGATTTGGAAAAGGGCCAGCTCTATATTATGGAAAAAGCTGGTGTGGAAACACATCCAAAGAATACACAGCTGGAAATTGTTAACTTGGGAAAGAAAGGGGGGGGGAAAGAAGAAAAAGGAGACAAAAATTCAGGCATTACTACTGCTTGAGATCTTGTGCATTATAATTGCTGAGAAACAGAAACTCAGTTTACACAGCAGTTAAATTAATAGCATTCCTTAAAAATTGATAGTTTATAATAATTGACCTCAAGCAACATAAAGGCAGCACAGGGTGGGAAGCTTGACTCCTCACTGTCTGGCTCTCTTGGATGTGTTTGGTAACTTCCCAGCTATTTCACAGGCGAGCTGGTGGGAGGATGTTGGTGGTAGAGGGATGCGACTGCCCTTCTGGAGCCACGCTGCTGAGAACTGCAGCAGTTTCCCAGGCCCCTGAGCTGCCTGTGTCACCCAGGGTGTGCGGCCCAGAAATGCACACTGGAAGGAGGCTGAAATGAAGGCAGCCGTGCTCACAGCATCGCTCCCGCAGGCAGAGGGGCAGCGCCACTGGTGGATGATTCAGGAGGGTGAATCAGCAGCAGCCACAGAGGGGGCTGCTCCCACCCACTCTCTGACCCAAAATCATGTGCTGCTTCCACCAAAGGAAGAGTTTCAGCAAGGTAAAACTAGGACAGGCGAGGCAAGAAGGAACCCAAAATAGATTCAAATTGTACCTTTGGACTTTTTTGTTTTGGACAAGGATCTCCTCATTAAAAATAAATAAATAAATAAATAAATAAAAGCAAGCCTAAGCAACAAAGCCTTCAGACAGTGAAACTACTGTGAGCAATTATTTTAAGCGCTGCTCCAAGGGAGGCATGCATCCTACAGGAAGGCTCCTACTTTTCATATGGGCACCAGTCCTCGTGAGAGCTATTGATGGAATGCTAGAGGCTGTCACAGTTCTCATGCTCAGAGATCTCTTCTCCTTCCTGTAACTCTTTAATAGCTTGGGATGATCCTCTTTTTCACAGATGAGATAAGCATTGACTTCAGCTTAGAGACAGGAAAGCCAAAACACCATACCATACCAAGGTATCCTTGATCCTAAGACAATGCAGCAGCCTGTGCTTCTGCAGTAGGTTCATCACACATTGGAGAGAAGAAAGCATTTTTTCACTTACTTTTTTTTCTTTCTTGTTTGCCAGGCTTCCTTTCCTGGTACACATTAATTTGGATTTATCATTGCATAAATGAAAAATGAAGCAAGCCCAGATTTCTAGGCCAAATTATACCGACTTGGGCACTTTTGAATCTGTTGTTGCCTATGTATAAAATAGGGCTAATCTGCAGTAGTGTTAGATAATGTTTTACCATATGTTTTCTTGTATGTTTAAGAAGCCCTTTATTGTGCCAGACCAGATGCCATTTCATTTCCTGCATGCCTCATAGTGATGCCTGATTATTTCCTAGTACTTATTTTGTTTACCCTAACAACACTCTGTTTTCATTTTATGGTTAAGAAATAGGATATTTTGGCAAAGTCCTTAAAGGATTTTGGGCAGAAGAACCTAAGGACTGTCTCTAAAAGTCTCCAGAGCTACAGACATGGTGTGCAGTGAAGAGATGTGTTTGGTGTCCCTGTCCCTAGCACAGAGCATGGCAAGGACAGACAGTATTTCCCTTGCAGACAGCCCTGCCCACGTTTTTGCTATGCCCTCATTTATCCCTCATTTAACCCTATGCCCCTATTACCTTAACCTAGGCAAGTGCTTGGTTGATTGCATGGAGAACAAACCTAAAGCCTGAGGCAAAGAGTGTGGCATCTTGAGACAGTCAGAGTTAGATCAAGCAAACCATGTTGAGCATGTCCATGTCAGCAAGCCAGGGCTGTTTGCTTGCCCTGCCACAGGGTGTTCTGTCCTTTTTCTGTGTATTACGAATGATTCCAGCAGCAGTTACAGTTTTTACGATGGTCCTTTCTTAAAAGCCCCATGAAGAGCAGGCATTAGCTGCTCTACAGACACAGTAGGTCAGACACCAGAATGTTGGGTCCAGTTACGTAATTGAGAATTAACTGAAAGAAATTGTATGGCCTGGGAAATACAGGAAATGCATACCATAAAACAAATCTGCCGGAATTTCTGAAGCTGTGTTAATCCAACCAAAACAAAATAACCCACAGAAGGCTGGAGGCAAGTCCTGACTTCCCAAACACTCAGCTCCCTCTTCCTCTGAGCTGTTTTCAAAGTGACCATACTCATTTTCTCTGAGAAAGATCTGGGGTACTCACCCTGGGGAGAGGATGTAGGAGGAAAGTCCAGAGTCGAGAACGTCTCCTTGCAGTGCTGTGTCCATTTGATCTTACTGCAGCATCAGAGTTGCTACTTACTTGGCAGCAAGGTTTTTACGGATCATCTTAAAAGGGTCCAGGCCCTCCCTCGGGGAATTCAAACCTGAGTTCCATGTCACCAATTATGTAAGCTTTATATTTATTACCCAATAGTCATTGCAAGAGAGCAGCTGTGACTCTGGCACCAGGAGGACACTCCTGCCCCAGCCACACAGTAGCTCAGCCCAGGGCTAACAGAGGAGCTGGGAGCTGTGTTGAGGAGCAGACAGATACAGTGGGTCAACAACTGGTTGCACAGCTGGTGCTGACTACATGGATTTGTTTTCTACAAACTCTTTGAGAATTGGGGACTTTGAGGGGCAGTCAACAGGCTTGCCAACCCAATGAGAGTTCTTTAAATGTGGGGCAATGCAGAAGGAGATGATCATACCATGCCAGGTGAGGAGGAGGTGGACCAACCTGCTGAGCAGAGGATGCAGAGTGATGTAGACAATGGAGACCTCATAAACACCAAAATAAAGGTGAAGGGAGTCCACCACTGGGTCCTTCCCTCCCACAGCTAGTAGGAGTAGGGAGACACATAGCATGGGAGATATGATCCTGCTGCTGTTATGCCAGGCACTGCAGGATGAGCATTGCCCTTCGCACATGATGGGCCATGGTGAAGCTCCTGGCTCTTAGTCTGTCTCCTAGGGCACCCCCTTACACAGTCATCTGTTGGCATGCTCAGTCTGCCTTGTTGCTGTAGGAAGACATGGAAAACTGAAGCACATGTTAGGAGTCTCAACACGTGGTGAGCCAGAGTAATAGGGCATGTGCAGCCCCATGCCAGGATTAGGACTTTGTGGAAGTTCTAGAATAAGGGCAAGGAGTTACAGAACTAACTGGGAAGTGTGTGTGACCATTGGGCTAGCCATCCTACCCATGAAGGTTTTATGGAGATCAACAAGGACCATCAGGATGCTGAAGGTGATACAGCCATAAAAGCCTTGTGAACACAATGTGGGCTCATGAATCCTGTCAGTATCATCACTTCCTAGCAAAGGAATTGCCTCTGATCCCCTCAGGGGGTTGGTATTATAGCTATGCCAGGGACCTGCAAGATGGCATCACTGCCTGCTGCACCATAGCAAATAATCTGTCAAAAATGGTTGGGTGTTCCCAAGTTCAAAGGACCATGAACGCCTCTTTCTTGGTGGGTAGAGGTGCCCAGAAGGCAGCACACTGGATGACAGGTTACACCTTGGACCAGTCTGAGTGAATATGAACATCCTCAATTACTTGCTAGTTGTTCAGCTGGGGGGACAAGCTCTGCTCTCTGAGAAGAGGAACCTGTCCAGGCTGTGTCTTTCTTCAGCTCCAAAGCTCTCAGGTATTTCTTCTCCTGCCACTCCTGCAGCATTATCTCCTCCAGACTGGGAAGATCAGCCTACCAGAAGTCCTCTCCACAGCCCAGAGAAGGAGAGCAGCCAGATGCTGGGCACTGTGGGAGCCAGGGGACAGGCAGTGGTGGTGGCAAGGGCATGGTGGAAGGGGGCATATTGTCACACTGAGTGCCAGGTGTGCTTCAGAGCTGAATGGAGAATGCATGGGCTGATGAGTGCATGAAATGCCTGTGCTTGCAGAGGAGATGCTGCAGATGATGTGCTCTGTGAAACACTGGGGAACCTGCTCTGTGCCAGACAGCTCTAACCTTGACTATTAACTACACATGCAGTTTGGCAAAGATCTCAGTGGGATTCTGTGCTGTCATCACAAAAGCCAAGAATGGATTTGATTTTCCAAATAATTAATTTTAAGGAGTAGAACTTCTTTAAATATTAAATTTTTGTGTGTGTGTAAATAACTCTTACACAGTAACGGACTTGATTTTTTTTCTCTGTGAATCCTCACATAGTAAAAATAAAAATAGTTTTACTTAGTACAGCTAACTGTAAACAATTGAAAAGCCCAAATACAAAAACCTGTGACTTTGGTAGAGCAAGAGTTCAGGTTAGAGCCATCTAGAAACTTCAGGGATAGTTTTACATTAGTGATGCTTTTTCCAGATGCTGACTGTTTACAGAGGTGGTCCAGATTGTACTGGTCTGCGTGTGTTTCACAAAATGAACTACAATTCTCTAGTGAAAGCTTGAGGTTTGGAGCATTTGCAGCTAGTTAAACTACTGAAGTAAAACAAAAAGCTGAAGTCACGGACCCCACAAGCAATGGGTCAGTGCCTGTCAGTCTGAACTTGCCTGTGCTTATTTGAAAATATGCCTTCAGCCCATCTGGCTTTGCAAGCTTTGTTTGTTTGTTTGTTTGTTTGTCTGTTGGGCTTTTCTTCTTGCTGCAGCACATTTGTTGCTTCTTAAGGAAAATGTGACTTTAGAATTAGTACATAATGGAAAATGTTACGTCAAGTATTTCCTTGTGCTTTCAGTTTAATCTTTTAAAGATGATTTACTATATACCAATTGTTTTTATTAAAAAGAGAGAGGTCCCTATTTCTAAGTTTCTCCAGAGCTGTACTTTGTTTGTGTAACAAAGTCTGGTATGATATTACTGTCTGAACAGTCTTTTAAAGTATCACTTTTTTAAATGTCCTGTTTATGGTGTTTGGTTTTTTCAACAAGATAGGTTAGGACTTCTGTGAAACACAGACAAAATAATTCTGGATAAAAAACCTCAGGTTTTCTTAAGATTTGTTTCCCTCCTATCCTCTCAAGATGTCAGCACAAAACACTCTACATCCCTGAACTTGGCCTCAAAGGGTGCACATTTTCTCCTCAGGCGGGAGGCTGGAAATCTTGGAAGAGGGGTCAGCAGAGGGATGGGACCATCAACTGCTCCTGTTTCCAGAGGCTGTCAAGACCAACCCCTGCCCAGGTGGGAAATAGCTGGTTCTTCACAGCTTGAGAGCATCCCACACAATGCAAAATCAGAGTGCCTGTCAGAAGCACTGAGCATTCCCAGTCGACTGAAAAACGTCCAATCTTGTCCCAGTTTACTAGAAGGACAAGAAAGATGGAAATTGCAAGCCTTTCAGTCTCACTTCAGTAACTGGTAAAATTATGGAGATTATTTTGGGAGGTAATGAAAAACACCTGAAGGACAATGCAGTCATTGGGCACAGCCAGCATGGCTTCATGAGGGGAAAGTCCTGCTTGTCAAACTTAATTTCCTTTTATGACAAGGTAACCCACCCAGCTGATCAAGAGAAGTCAGTAGATGTAATCTCTTTAAATTTCAGTAAAGCTTTTGATGTTGTCTCTCTCAGGATCCTTCTGGACAAAATGTCCAGCACACAGATGGAAAGACGCATCATGCGACGGGTGAGCAACTGGCTCAGGGTCAGGCAGAAAGGGTTACAGTGAAAGGGTGACATCAGGTTGGGGCCCTGTCGCTAGTGGGGTTCTGCAGGCTCCCATCCTCAGCCCAGTTCTCTTCAACATCTTCACTACCAACTTGGATACAGAACTTGAAGGGATACTAAGTTTGCAGATGATAGTGATTTGGGAGCTGTTGAGTCTTTCAAGGGCAGAGAAGTCCTGCAAAGTGACTTTGATAAATTCCACAGGTGGTCAATGATCAACTGTATGAAGTTTGGCAAAGACACATGTGGATTCTGCACCTGGGATGGGGCAATCCTGGATGTACAGACAGGCTGGGGAATGAGAGGCTGGAGAGCAGCACCACAGAAAGGGATCTGGGGTTCCCGGGCAGTGGAAAGTTGAATGTGAGTCAGCAGTGCCCTGGCAGCCAGGAGGGACAACCCTGTCCTGGGGTGCATCAGGCACAGCATCACCAGCTGGGCAAGGGAGGGGATTGTCCCCTCTGCTCAGCATTGGGGCTGCCTCACCTTCAATGTTGCGTGCAGTTTTGGGCACCACGATACAAGAGAGACATAAAACTATTGCAGACTGTCCAATGAAGGGACACAAAGATGGTGAATGGCCTTGAGGGAACACCATAGGAGGAGCGTCTGAGGTCACTTGTTCTGTTCAGCCTGGAGAAGAGGAGAGTGAGGGGAGACCTCATTGCAGTCACAACTTCCTCATGAGGGGAAGAGGAGGGGCAGGCACTGATCTCCTCTTTTTCGTGCCCAGTGATAGGACCCAAGGGAATGGAAGTTGTGTCAGAGGAGGTTTAGGCTGGATATTAGGAAAATGGGATTTTCACCCAGAGGGTGGTTGGGCACTGGAACAGCTCCCCAGGGAAGTGATCGCAGCACCAAGCCTGACAGAGCTCAAGAAGTGTTTGGACAATGCTCCCAGGCACGTGGTATGACTTTTGGGGTGATCCTGTGCAAGGCCAGGAGTTGGACTCAGTGATCCTTGTGGGTCCCTTACAACTCAGCATATCCTGTGATTCTCTGATTTTAGACCCACGGCTTTGGAGCAATTTTCACATGACCATTTGACAGGTTACATCAGTCTGTCTCTGGCATGCTCAAACAACTGGGACTATGTCTCTCCCCAGACATAGTCCCAGTTGTTGACCAGACGCTCTCCTGGCCAAATAAAATGGTCATCCTTGCCAGATTTTGAATATATTATGTATCTGTATTTTTCCCATCTACAGTCCCCTATTCATTAGTATATGTTGAGTGCCAGTGTTAATTACTTTCTCATTCATTGAGGTAGAAGAGGTCATCACAGGCTGCATGGTGGTCTAGAGCACTTGTCTGGGTTTCTACCAGGACCCTTTTTGGATTTCAGGAATGTACATTTCCCAGAGACGATCTGTCAACTTCTTGTGAAGGCTTGCAAGTTTTTGTAGGTCAGAGTAGTGGAGGAGTTTTGCCAGTTGGGTAATTAATTTCTGGTTTTAAGATTAAACTTTTCTCTTGTTTCTCTACCATATACATGTATTAGATGTCTGAAAATGTCTTGGATCAACACAAGCCTCTTACTAGCATTGTATGTTAACTCACCGTTGTATCTGCACCTGCACCATCTGTGACTCTATTACATTTACTTTTCATCTTGTCTTTTGTAGCTTGAGATGGAAATTTCCCCCCCTGTTGACAGCCTGACCCTACCACTGAATGGCTTTATGAGGATAGTGGTTCAACTTCCCAGTGAACTTCTGATTTCACAGGCACAGAGTTATTAGAGATCATATTCACTGGCTATTTCTTCAAGTTATATATATAAAAACCTTGTAGAAACATTCAGTTGAAGGTATAGGGTTTGGGGACTTTTTTTAAGTTTCATGGTCTGAATAAGAAAAAGAAAAGAGGACAGATATTACACTAAAGTTGAACTGAAACAATGTTTTGGGGGACTGGTGAAATTAACAGAAATATTTTCTTATGTTATCAAATTTTCTAATTTTACTAAACTGTTTAACTTAGGTTGGTTTCTTTTAATATTTCATAATACAAGCTGAAAAGTTTCATTAGGAAAACAGCTGTGGGAAGCATTATAGCAGTTGCAGATACAAATCCTTCACATCAAAATAGTTCTGCATTGACAGCTTTATTCCCTCCTCAAGTCTTCTTGGCTCAAAAAACTTTCACCAAACTAACTCAAACCAAAATCAGACTCACTGATATTCCCTTTGTTGTATGTTCACTACTAATTTTTTTATATATAACCTCTGATAAATAAGTAGCACCTCTGATACAGACATAGCATTCCTCTAACAAGCATCATAGTACAGAAATGTCTTGGTTTTGCGTTAACCTTTTCTTGAGTTTTTTGCGTCTGCTACTATTAATTCCTGGTAGGTGTTAGAAACCTTTCTTTCAGTGCTGAAATCTTGCACTGAGCCCATGATGGTTCCCCACTAAGTATTCAGTGTACAGCTTTTTGTGATTAGCACTGCTTTTTGTGTGTATTTCCCAGAGTGCTAATCAAAACAAATGGAAATACTAGGCAAAACCATTGCCACTAAGGAACAGAAAGATCTGCTCCTATGTCTTGCCTGTCCTGCACAGGAATTAAGTTCTGTTTTAAGGGGTAACTGGCTTCTGCTGCACCAGGCAACTCTCCATCACCACCTCGCTGCTGTCACTGGGGCATTGTCAGGCACTAATTTGAACACCAATTCTATTCCTTCTGAAGTTCTTTTTCAAAGGGAATACTTGTTTCTGGACATTTTATTTTATTTGCTCAGTCTTAACTCTCTTCTTTTTAATGCTTATTGGTCCATGCTTGCTTTGCTTTCTTCTTTCAAATAAGAACACCCTCTTTTTGATCTTCTGGGGGGTTTTTTCAGTCAGATATTCGTATCTGAACTGGAATGGACATCCCTATGTGGCTAAATATTCATGGTTCACTCTTTTAGCAATCTACTGACAGCAAAGCAGTTAAGTAAATATTTCTGGAGGCTATAGGATTCTTTTCAGAGGGAGAAGAGTCCTTTCTTCTTTATAAAATTAAAGAAGAAACCAGAAAATCCAAGAAGAAAGAGGGAAAATATTTTCTTTCTTGCTAAGCCTAAATATATATATATATGTGTGTGTGTATAAATATCTATATATTATATACACACACACATATATATGTGACATTTTTCAAGGATTTCTGTGCTCCTGGAAGAGCATCTTACAAAAAGTTTTCCAAGTCTGTGTCCTTCCAGGACATACTGAATTCTCCCCTTATGAAGGACAAACTAACAATGTGTTGAGATGCAAACTCAGTCACCAAGCTCTCATTTCCATATCTGGCAGTGACAATACCTTATTTTCCTTTCCCTGATACACTGATAAACAGTCAAGATAAAGAGAATTATATTCTGAAGAGTCATTCCCTGACAAAATCCACAGTGTTTTGGATCCCAAACCACTCCCTACTTAAATCCTTTTTCCCCTTTTAATTTAGCTATATCCTCAAGCCCTGAAAATTTAATTAGAACAGCTTGGTACTCTGAAATTTCACTGGTCTTCCTGTATCACTTAAGGGTTGCTGGACGTTTAAAGAAATGCTGTTCTGCTTTACCACGTGTAGTGGTACTAATGGGAAACTATGAATAAAATATTTATTGAAAATCATGCTCATTTTTTCTCTGTTGTTAATATTAATACCTTTATCTCTGGACCTCATACAAAAATACAGTATTGGCCATGGTACATGGCACAACTAGCAGCAGGAATACAACTGAATACCACTTGAGGACAGTTCCAGCCTCCCCCTCTAAAATATGGCCAAACACTCAGAGCCACAGGGTCAGGCTTACTGGTGTGTGCCCCTCTGGCCATGTTCTTCATCTCCTTTTCCAAAGACTGGCCCAATGGGAAAGGACATTTTCATGTGTTTCCACCCTCCTTTCCTCATTACCCATTTTGGCTGCCTTCTTTCCTTCAGCATTTCTTTACCTTCCAACAGCTCTGTCACTTTTTGTAAGGAAAATTAGACACGTGCAGATGTAAAATGGTGACATTTGCTAGGTTACCTGTGAACATCTGGAGGAGGCAGTGTTTGTGCAGCATCATCCCAAGACAGTCCAATAGAACAAAGTTACCAATTTGGTGCCCTGTGGCCCGCAACAGGACAATCTTTATAGACCCACAACTCCTCTTTTTGTCTCTCCCCTTGTTTGTCCCGAGTACCAGTAATGATGTTTGACAGCACTGCAGGGCCAGGTGTCTCCCCAGAATCCTGCTGGGTGTGTAGGGCACCATGGTCAGGCTACTGGGAGGAAGAGGAGTTCCACAATACTCACCTGGCACGAAATTAATGGGGAGAAATCTCAGCCTCTGAAGAGCAGGTTCAGTTCAGGATTACAAGCAGATATTTGAGAGAAGAACATCACACTCAAAACCAGCTCAAAATGCTTTTTTTCCCCACTGTTTTGCTTGTTCTCCAGCTCAGGAATTCAGTAGAACTCAATCATTCAATGAATGCCAGGCAGGAGCCACAACTCAATCCACAGCTTTGCAGTTCACTGGAAATCTCCTTTTAGAGGCATGTATTCCCATGAACACAAAGGAGAACTTGTGTTCCCCTGAACTGAAGATATCAGTTCCAAACCACACCTTGGACCATTCTGGCTGCAAGAAAAAACCTCCAGAAAAAGTACTAATGCCAGGCAAGGTGTCACACTCCACAAGGATGTAAAACAATAACTTCAGGCCTGGGGAACTGCCCTGCATCATGGGGCATTAGCCCAAAACTTTTATTCAGATTGCAATGCCTATCTTGATGGAAAAGGGAAATCCAGCGAGAGACAAAAACTAATAAAACAAAAGAAATTCAATGAGTTGTTCCTCCAAGCTGATCACATATCTTCACAGGTAAGTCTCTGAAACCTGTGATTACTACAACTGGTCTTTCTGAAATCAGTGAAACACACTCCTGCAGACACATCCATGTACAACCTTCTGTGTTCTGCTGTAAGCTGCATCTTTTTGCAGGGTTGTGAGATAAACATTAAAAAAATATTATGTAATGAGTAAAAAACTATTCCCACGTCATTCCCTGTCATTCATGAAGTTGTTTGGACACTTTCAGCAGCAAAAGAAGCCACACCTTGCTCTGCCAGCTCAAAAAGTCTAGAGCTGTCAAGGTAACGGAACATGGGAATTAGCATATAGGACATTTGATTTATCACCCCTAAAACACTGTTGGTATTCCTAAATGGAGTGCTCATAAGATTGAAATACAGGATTTTGACATTCTTACTTTCTCACATAGCTTTCTGCCTTTCTGGAGATGGAAGCATAATTAGACTTAATCTACATTTGTTCAAAAGGAAACTATTTATTCTTGTCAGAAAAATCAGAGAAAGGAAGACCTGAAGAAATATTAAAGTTGTAAAAAGGTTTGATCAACTGGAATGAGATAAGCCCTTCAGTCTGATGAAAAGTCTGGAAAAACAAGAAACAGTCTAAAAACTAGGAAATTAAGAGTGAAAGGGGAATTCAGGCACAGCTATTTCAATCAAAAAGTAATAAGCATGTGGAATAAATTATTGCTAGGTGAAGCTATTGAAGCAAAGAAGAGGAATGAATTTAAAAGACAGCTAGACATCTTTATGGAGAGAGCAAAAACTTCATATTTTCCCTACTTATATTCTTTGGGTTAGATCCAGGACTTAGTGTCTAAAAAAAGGACCTAGGAGGGCTTGAACTGCTTAAATCCAGAAATGCATCCAAAAAGTCCTAACTGACTACTGCAAATGCTAGAAACACCAGCGTTACACAGTGCCAAACATACTGAGACCTAGGACAGGGTCTCCATGTCCCCTAGGGCTGGCTCAGTCCATCCCAGAGCATGGTGCTGGCTCCCACCCCAGTCCAGATTTGAGCCAGTGTTTGCCAGGGGCCTGATGCAAAGCCTGGTGTTGCAGCATGCCAAATGCAAGGCAGGGCACCAGGTCCCACACAAAACAGAGCAGCAGCTGCCACTTGACTTGAAAATTATGGAGGTGTAGTGCAAATCTGTGCTATCTTTGATACAGTGCTTTGATACATGATTCATCATGGGATGAATGTGGAGGACTCTCTGGGGTTTTTTTTTCTGGATGGGACTGGAATCTGAATGTCCTGAGTATAAGAGGAAAGGCTGAATCCCTTTTCTCCAAGGGGGATTAGTCATGCAAAAGAGCATTTCAGACTCACTCAGTCAGAGACAAAGTATGAATCTGCATGAGTATATCCTACTAGGTGGGCAGATGGGAAAAATTCCCATACAGTGGTTGCTCTTTCTCAGGATTGTTGCTATTTTTTGTATCATACCATCTGGTTACATTATTTTTTATTACTCTGGGATACTTCTACCCTGGCTGATAAAAATACTCTTATCACACAAGTTTTCAAAAAAGCTCATTCCATTATCCCTTGAGAGCAGCTTCAAGCTGCCTGTGGAGGACACCACAGGGAGACTGTGAGGTGGCTGTGGCTCACTATCTGGAAGATATGAGTGAACTGGGCAACGTAAGCCTCGGATCATAAATACATGTTGGGCTCTGACTAACATTTACAAAAGCCAAAAAGAGACTGTGGAATTGATTCCAGAAACTTTTAGGACATTTCAAGCTGTCTGCAAGATGTCCCCTTCTGTCCCCCCTACTCCCCACCCACTTAAATTGCAATCATATGTTAGCAGAGTGACTCCAACAGGCTACGACAAAGAACCATCTTGTCCTTCATTTAGGCTGAGTCACCCATCACTCAGCTGTTGGGACAGATTTTAATCTGGGTGCTGGGATTGCATGCACTGTGCATCTGAAGTGGAGCTGGAGGCAAACAGAGGCAGACAGAGGAAACTAGGAGAGGCTGTGTGCAGCTCTGCAAGGCTGCCAGCCAGGATAGGGGGTCCAAGGAACACCCTCCTGACAGGCAGAGAGCACCCCAGGAAGGCAGCACCCCATTCCTGACTTCCTGTGACTCAAATTTCACTGTGTAATCCCTGCAAGACCACAGGTGGAAAGTGAAGTGTGCAACTGGAGCTATTTTTCAATGAGACCCAGGTGCTGAGGGAGTGAAACCTGTCTAAGGTTTAAACTGATTTGCATACTACTTGCCTTAGTGCTGAAAAAAAAATCACCTTGGAAAGATTTGTACTGATAAGAAAGTATCCTGTTAAATTAGTACTGATAAGCACTCTGCACTGATTTTCTGAATTAACTCTACATGACCCCAAAAAAAATGTGCTCAGTGATGTAATTGTATTGTGCTTGGATCTCTCTAATAAGACTTTCTCCTTTACATCTAGTTCAGAAGTCAAGTGAATGCTGTTAACACTGCAGAAAACAGGGCAAGAGGCAGGGTTGGAATAGGGCTGGCACCTGGCTAGGACTGGGTCATCATCTGGAGGGAGATCTTGATTGAAGAAAAAGGCAGAAGCTGTTGAGAAACAGAGACTCATCTGGTAAAGCAGGTGGGCAAGCATTCCTGCCAAACTGCAAAACACAGCAGGATGCTATTTTTAAAGCACAGAAGGTAGTTAAATTTGGAGGAAAGATAAGAAATTTCTTCTGAAACACCCAATTTCCGTTTTGTTTCTTTTAAAGAATTTGTAATGCTTCTATATCCAAATTTCTGTTATAGAATGGTGAGTGATTGCTCATATAAAGATCATGGTTTACGTAAAGGATGCAGAGGCAAAAATCTGCTCATATCTAATCCTGGCTCTGAGACTGATACAAGCTTTGACCTTGAACACATCACTTAACCTCAAAGGAACAACTTGAGGATTCATTAGCTGGTCCTTGAGGAGTGCTTTGAAGATGAAAAAGGCTTTATAAGTGGCAAATATTATTATGTGTTCTGGGACCTGGAAATATTCAATGTTTGTATATATAATCATTTACAGAGGATTTGCTACATGAAAGAAACCGTAAATTTTGCTGAAAATTGCTGGAGTGAAGATAAGAACTGCCTTTTCCAATTGAGAAGATTTTTCATTGCAGTCTTCCTCTTTGTTTCCATAGAGCCTTTACGACATGAGACAGGGATGACTGTTTTGCTTGTTTCAAAGGGAGCAGTTGCATTTATCACTTGTTGGTCAATGAGTGCAAGGGTGGAGGAGAAGGTTTAAAGGGAATGTGCTCCTGAGCTACACAGTGTAGGTGCACGGTGTGGGCTCATCCCCACCAGGAGGTTGGCTAGCCTGTGTGAGGTGTATTCCACAGAGACCCAGTGCAGGAGGAATGCCAATCAGCACTCACCAAAGCTACAGTGCCCTGTTGAGAGCAGATATTAAAGTAAGCAAGAGCAGGGAAGCATTGACTGTAAGGAGGTGTTTGGCTGCATAGGCTTCAAAGGAAGATTATGTGTTAGGATCATATAAGGATTTCCCTTTTGAATCAGCTTTCAAAGAAGAAGGCAGCTGCACAGAGCTGGTCTATGCTGGATATCATAAAACAGATTTGTATAAATGTATGAACAGGTTTAGGTGGCATGATATCTTCAACAAAATGGGACTGAACTCTAATCCAGGAGGTGTCTCACCTTCACAGGTCCTGCCTTTCCCTACATCATTCAAGTCAGTGATAGTGCTATTGACAGCAGCAGCAAGTTTGTGTGCTGATAAAAGAGAAGAATTGTCACGGAAGGGGTAATTATTTAGGGGTAACCTAATCCAGCAGTGAGCTGGGCTAGAGTGTGGTATTGATTATCTTGCTGAGCCTGCATCCCACTGACAAGAAAGATTGCAATGCTCTCAGAGGCAGAACTTCCTTGTGCAGCTATTAAAGATCTATCAAAGACAAATCTGCTTCTGGACCATGTACTCTTAATGAATTTATATTATTGTTGATACAGCATGCATGGTGTCTACAGGCTATGAGTGCCCAATGAGCACTTGAGCTTGCTGCTTCCATATAAATCAATTTCAGGCATGTTTTCCCCTTAATCTGTGTGAAATTGGCTGGCTCAAATCCTATATTCTCCACTTAATCAAATTGCTTATTGAAATCAATGGAGATTCTGACAGAGTAAGGACCACCTTGTTTTTCCCATCACCTCTGCTACAGTCATGCGTATTTGTATTCATGAGTGCAAAGAAATGAAAATTACACAAAGACTTCCAAGCATACAAGGAACAGAAACAAATGAAACTGTATATTCAAAAGGTGAGGACACTGAACATTGCTTCTCAATGAGAGTTTTTCAGCTTTTTGCTTGTCTGACAATAGCTGATTTGCTATGAGTTCAAGAAACGGGGAGAAAAGCAAGAACATTTTACATACCAGAATAAAATGCTCTCTTGAACATGAGAGGGTTTTGTTTCTCACCCAAGTATGAGCCCCTTCTGCCTCCAGAGAATCCACTCAGAAATGGGCCATCAGGACCTTCCAGTAAACAGTTATTTGGGGATCATGGTGGAAATGCAAAGCTGCAGTTAGGACAAGTAGGCATACTCTTGTTTCAATCTAAAGGAAACCTGAATTTCTGGACAAAATGGAAACAGTATCTGGAAACTCCTCATGAAGTTCTTCTGTTCTCTCTCATCTCACGGTATTTTCTCACTGACCAGCACCAGAATAACATTCCCACAAAGTCATCTTTTTCTGCTCCCCATATTGTCTGGAAGACTTGTGTGTTTCCCATTGGGCACAATTACCAGCACTAGGGTAAGTGTTTGGGCTCCATACATCCCTATTCTATCCCCAGATATCTGACAGGTTGTGAAGTGCTCTGCTGAGGAATGCTCTCAAGCAGGTACCTGCTCTTCCCAGAACCGTGAGACTCTCAGCCTCTCCAAGGGATTCGATTATGGAATGAAAAGTGCAGATCCATAACAGAGTGAGGTTATCTCAACTTACCTCATCACAATGGGAATTGGTGGGGGAATCATATTGTGCACAGCAGGACCTGTGAGTAATCCAGCATCTGGCACAAACAAACAGTAATACCTGATCTGGTTGGAAAGAGAACTGAAGCATGAGAACATTTAATTATCTGCACTATCTTTAGAACATCCCAAAGTATTTTTGTACTTCCTGTTACCTCTGTAGCAGAGACTTCATTTTTCCATGTAAAATATTTTAATTACGTAAAATGCTCAATTAGAACCTTAATTTCCATTTTAGAAAATAAATACACCATGCAAATCACTGAGTTGCTCTTTATTTCTCTAACAATTGTCTCAAACCTTTCAATAGATGCTCCCAGTTCTCTTCCCATTAACAATGTCTGTGGGGATCTTGAACATCAGACTTATTACTGCTGTTCTCTGCAGCTTTATATAAAGGAGAAAAACCCAGGTCCTCTGCCAGACCTTCCTTCCCCCAGCTTCTCCCTAGAATATCTTTCCTGCAGACATCCTGGATGCCAGCCAGATTGCTGGTTGGAAAGGTCTATGTTATAGGAACTGATTTTGGCAGTCAAAAAATGGATATGATGTAGTGAAATTTGTATTAGAGCAAATCTAGTAAAAAAGGAAAGCACCCACTCTGGACAAAGGTGGGATCATATGAAGCAACCAAGATTACCAAGAGTGGGATAAGCAAATCTTGGATTTATAGAGGCAAGGAAGTGAATGGGGAAAGGAGACAGGTCAGAAAGGTAGAGAGCTGGGGGAGAACATGTTGGGTTTGGGGGCAGAGGGAGGGAGGATGGGGCAGCAGGGGCTCAGGGCACTGCCAGAATGGAGATGAATGCAGCAGGAAGAAGATTCAAGAGAGCTCCCAGGGGCTTGGGGTGTGAAATACATTTGGAGGCTGTGACTACAGCTCCTTGCTGTGGGGAAGAGAAGTCTCCATGTTCCCAAGAGTGGATTGAAGTGTGGGACAAGCTAAATGACTTGGTGTGAGGATCCAGAATCCACTGGCATATTTTTACATAGAAAACTGTGGTTTGACCACACAGACACTGCCTTTTTTTCAGCAGATCTGGAATCCTGATTTTCAAGATCATACTCACTCTCCAAATCACTTTCGGTGTAAAATTTGCAATGGAATAAAAACCCATAGAAACTCATCTTTAGCCTTCTTCCACAAGCTGTTGTACTGTAGCTACAGTCACTCTAGAAATCTGTGGCCACACTACATGCCAGCTGAATGCCTGCTACCTGTGGTTCTCCTTAGAGCCCCAGCATGGGAGCTGTGTCATAGCAATGTACTCTTGCAGAAGAAATCCCTCCAGCACTTCAGCTTGTCTACGCAGCATGATGCAACAGCATACACAGAAATCTGAACAAGCCTTGGCTCTCTCTCAGGGGCTCTTAAAGAAATGATGCCATTTTAGCAGCACCTTTTGCTTGACTCCAGCTTCCCACCTCTCTGCAGAGCCAGCATCCTGCACAGAGGTTGATCTGTAATGTACTAACACTGCCTGCAGCTGGCTGGCAGGGCAGGTATCTCTGCCTGGGGTGGGGTGGGGTGGGGCAAATGAACCCTCCCTGCAGACAAAAGGCTGAGCTCAAGCTGCAGAGGCTGGCAGCACTGAGTTGCTGTGTCTGTGTCCAGCTGCCAGCAGGGATAGTCACAACAGCCAGGGACATTGATGGAGAAGATGCCAGAGGTGACAAGCAAAACCAGAAAGCCTGTGATGGTCTCAGCAAGGCTGGGGTGAAGCCTGGTGGAGTGGGCAGTCACAACAGAGAATGGTTGAAAACAGAAAAAAACAGAAACCTCTCTTTGTGAATGAATGTATGGCTTCTGTGGAAAGGTTCAAGGAAACATATGAAAACTAATGAATCCTAGCTACAGCTCTAGGCATTATTGTAGCACCATGTGTTATACTACTGCAAGCCTCTTGCTATGCAAATCTGAGAGCAGTAGGCATCAATCTGTTTGGGGATGAAATTATAAATAAGCAGATAACCAGTACATGAATAAAACAAATTGAAACCACCCTGCATATCAAAGGAATCTGTGATAAGTGACATGTTTTCATGTGGGTGATTGGAAAAAGGAAAGAAAAAAAAGCCAAAGAAATTTAAAATAACAAGATGTCAGGCAAGCTAGAGTTGAATGCAATAGGATTAAACACTTCTTGATGTAATATCACTGTCTTCCCAGGACTTATACCTGAGACTGACTTGGCCCTCTTATTTAATTACATGCTGATAGACCATCGTGAGACCTCATGGGAAATCTTGCAAGATCTTGTGACAGATATTAAATTAGCATTTGCCTTCACCGTAAATATAATCTGATCAAAAACATTTCATGTGTGCAAAGAAGCCAAGTTACAAAAAGAATAGTTCAGCCACAGAAAGAAATAACACCTATAAAATCAGTCATTGTGGAAGAAAAGAGGTAAATGATCGGATTTTTTTTCTTTGAAAATGCAGAACAAAAGGCTTATTCCTTACACGACACCAGAGTCTTATTGAAATGTGGATGCAGTTTCTCAATTATTTTAATGGGAGCTACTATCCAAAGAATTGATAGTGATGTTGTCTGGTCTTCTACAGCAAGCCAGTTGTTTCCTCTTCCTCCCTTCTGCTTGCCCCAGGGTCTGTACAGCTGGAGCTGATCCAGCCTAAAGCACATCTCTCTCAGGTACCTTCTGAGTGGGAGCCATTCCCACAGCTGACTCCCTGCATGGAGGCAGGAGAAAAGACATCACACGTGCCTTTTTTGGTGAAGCTGAGCTTCAGTACTTGTGTCAGGGTCCCATGTTGCAGTACCAGGGTGTAAAATAGAAATTTACCTGGAGAGCTGTAAGACACAGAGAATGACTTCAGAGAAAAAAATGCAAAATCAGGACAAATAGGAGCTTCTAGGAGTTCCTCCTCTACAATCTACCCATTCAGAGCATTTAAAGGTTCCTAGACCTGTTCCTTGCAAGCTCCCTGCTCCTTCCTTGTCAAGGCAAGGCAGCAGGGGGTACTCGAGGTTGTGTGGTTTCAGAGCTGCTGGCAAGCAGTTCTGAGTTGAGTCCTGAATCCCAAACAGATGTCCCACTTACAAAGCACTCTCCTTGGCAGAGGTGAAAAGGACACAGGGAGAGGGGTGCGTGCTCTATGGCAGCATTACTGGTGAAGCCCATGACCAGCAGGGGAAGGACAGAAGGGGTGACCCTTTAGATATTTCCATTCTTTTTTTTCTTCTGTGAGTTTAATATTGGACAAATGCTAAACACTGGGGCATTTATCCAAACTAGACATTCAACCCTTTCAAGCTTTTCTCATCAATGGGGATATAACTCCTGACAATGGGGATATAACAATGACTTAGCTTCCCCAAGAACAAACACATAAAATAAATAAAGGTGCTGTTGAGTTTCTGTTACAACCTGGCCAGTTCCTAGTAGGAGGGCAGTAAAGATTTTCCACAGAGTAAGCAGTGAACCAAAAGAACCCTACTTCTTTCTGATGTGTCATATGATTGCATAAATGCATTCAATGCTATTGGAATTGCTTGTAAACAGAAGAAAAGCAAACGGGGGGAAAAGGGAATGTTAAAGGACAGTGACTATGGAAAGTAAGTGGAAATTACTTTTAAAACAGATAAAAAATGAGCAGACATAGCAAAACTGTTAAATATGCAGTTTCAGACTCTAACATCAAGTTATCTTTAATAAGTTGCCTTTTTGTTTCTTTCTCATTTTCTTGTGTTGTTTCTTTATGATTTAGTCATTATGAGATGTTCAGTCAGACTTCCTAAAAACATGAAGTGAGGACTCCAAAGGGGAGCCGAGTTAAAGTTTGGAAGAAATCTGTGTTTCTTTTCTCTCCACACTTCCAGGAACCATACAGGTTTTTCTTCAGGATTTATTTCTGTGTAAAATAGAAGTTACCCACAATCCATATTTTCCTTTAAGCTGGAGAAGAAAGCTCAGAAATCTAGGATAGTTTCTGTGTCTGTTGAAAGGAGTGCTATGGAGCAGCTCAAGTAGCTCCAATGAAAGGTAGATAAAGTGTTTTCATTAATTGCACATATGCTGCCATAGTGATATAAATCACTGAATAGGGCCTGCTTTGGAATTCGGAAGGCAAGAGTCTCAGTTGCAAGTCCAGAATATCTGATGGGATGGAGAAAACATATTTCCCTTAAATCATCTTAATATCATATTAGTATATTTGGCAAATTTTAAAGAAACCTCTGGGTTTCTCTAAATGCCAGTCAGTTTTGCATGGTCCCAGAGGTCAGGCCAGGTGATGGCTTTCCGAGGCTTTGGAGCATCCAGGTCATGTTTCTTCTCTCCTGTGTGGGAATTTGGGAGGGCACAGTTCAAAGCTCCCAAGCTTTAATACCCCACCTCTGTCACAGCTTTGTTTTCAACATGCAGGTCTCATGTCACCTCTTCTAGGATGAAGAACAGCACAAGGACAGACAAAGGGCAGTGAGATTCCCAGCATCTGTCCTCCAAGATTACAGTGTTATTTTCTCTGTTATGTGATGTTTGAGGTCTGGTCTAGCTGACTCTACAAATAGTTACCTAATCTGATTGAAAAAGGGAGGTTGAATTTGCTTTCAGGAGTTGTGTCAATCTTTTCTTGAGCTGTGCTGAAAGGTTTTATCTCCTGGGGTATGATGAAAGAATTGTGTGTGTCTGCTCTCCTCCACAAGGAGGAACTCCTCAAAGGTCCAGGGAATGGTTTTCTTTGAAGGAAGTGAAGATTCAGTGAGTAATTTCAGGTTTTAGACATGATCAAGTACTTAAGAAATTATCAACCACTGCTCCCTCTAGATTTCAGGATAAGGTGATGGGACAGCAAAACACAACTGCTGGGAAAGAAAATTATGTCTTTGTAAAAAGACCTGAGTTGGCCTGATCACAGTGGGTATCATATATTCACTCTTCCTTACCATAAGTCTGCATGATCTCCCCCTCAGTTACATTTTTGGGATGCTAGACACCATGAATGAAGATTTGGAGAGGAATGAGACTGAATGAAGATTTGGAGAGGAATGAGACAGTGAAAAGTACATGAATATGATTTCTTATGTGGCTCACTGTTGCACCAAGAGCAGAGAAATCTGGCAGAAAATAAACCTCCTTATGTTCCAGCTGGTCCTCAGAGATCAGACAGACTGGATTAAATTCTTATTAGAACCAACTGGGCACTGTAAGTCTGCTAACATTCAGTAAAGACCCAGATGCATAAATTGTGTGGGTTACACTGTAAGCCTGGTCTCATTCACAGTCAGATTCTTAAGCAGTGCAGTTGACCTGCAACACTGTAACTCTGACCGAGTTCAAGAAGAACTTTCATGATCCAGATTCATGAATAGTGTGGTTTATCAGATCAACAAGTTATAGATTCTTGTTAGATTAGTGGTGATAAATTCACAAGGCTTACAAAATATAAGCATGTAACACTATGAACAAGTGCTCCTGCGATTACTCTGATGCACTTGGAGAAGCAAATCTTACCAAAGAGGCATCTCTGCTTTGAGGAGGAGGGAGGAGCAAGCCCATTGCCCCATCTGCAAGGTGGTCATGGTCTCATCCTCTGCCGGGAAGGATTTCCAATGCTGAATTTATACTTTTGGGAGAAGGGGAGGTGAGACTATAGTCAAATATTCTGTTACTGATGCCATAAATGGCAGGGAGTGAGGGGTGGGAGGGCATGAAGCCACTTTTTATGTAATTGAGGAACATAAGGAGTTACAAAGAGCGGGATTATAGAGGTTGTGGGGTTTGTTTAAGGGCAGAACAGAACGGTGACACCTTCCTATCACTTTCTCTGCTACCTGGCCAATTGCAGTGATAATACACCCTAATGTATCATCCCCATCACAGACCATCACACCCAGGGTAACCCCTTCACCACATATCTCATGGCTGTAGATCTCATTCCTACACTCTCATAGGTATTTTCTTGGCTGTAGGTGTGAGGAAAGATTGTCAAGTAAGATGGTGTTAGGGAACTTTTCCTGTTCCTAGGAAAAAATCAGGCAAACTCAATAGTCTTTTTACATAGTCTTTTATCCTTTGTTCCTGCACTTTGCCTTTGAAATCAATTTTCCTGATAGACTTCTCACTGTCATGATTTGTATACTCACTTGAGGTTTTGCCAATTGCAAAAGATTTTACTATCCAAAGTTTTCTACACCTTTTTGCCACACATATTCTTATTATATAAGTAGTAAATTGCCCTATCCTTTCAAGGCCTTAGTCTGTTATTAATAGTTTTGTTTTATACATGTAATTTAAAAACCAGAACATTCTTTGTGCACATACTCACCATACAGGCTTGTAGTCCCCAAGTCTTTATACAGGAGAAATGCCAGAATGTTTAAAAGAATAATTTTCTTTAAGAAAACATATAGTGTGATCTTTCATTATTTCTGTTTCAAGAAGGGTTTGCTTTGAAATCCTGAATACATACTAACACATGACTAGTCTCTACCACACTGTTTTTGAACTTCTGCAAGACGTATATAAAGACAGAATATTAGAAGTTTAGATCTGATTTTAAACCCATTTTTACAGAAAGAAAATTAAAAAGCTGACAAAGACATTTCAAGGTCAGTAAGTCATTGTGAATTCTGTGTGTGAGCACTAGCACTGCTGACATTGTGCAGCATGTATATCCTTGCCTCGTGCCACAAGTCAGATCAGGGCTGCACCCTCTCTGCTGGCTTCATGCTAAGGGTTACCTGTAAGAGTAAAAATCTATCTAAGCTAATTGAAAAAGAAGCAAAGTGATTAATGGCCAATGACATCCATCAAAAGAGAGAATACTTTCTTGAATAATTAAATTGAATCCCCATAATGTCATTCATTATAAAACACATTGAACAAATTCAGCTTTGAAAAATTGCTTTGACAAATGGCATGATTCCTTCTTGTAATAATATATGCTACAGGAACCATATATTCTAGAAACATTGCTATCAAGCACAGTGATACACACACTGTAAGAATTTCACTCCCATCCAGAGGAACTCCCGAAGGTCAGTGTGCCTGTGACTGAAAATGTAGCCCCATTGCAGTAACAGGAATTTTAACATTGACTTCAATGGAAACTTGCTTTCCCTCATATATTTTCAGAGGTAATTGAGCCTAACATGATGAATAGACCATCTGTACAGTCATGAGTCTTAGCCACAGAAAACATTTAGAACTAATAGAAAAGGAAGTTGTAGGACCTTTTTGAACCAAGCTCCAAAGGGCTGGTATTTCACTGTCACAGGTAATAGAGAGAACTTCTGATATCTAGGAAGAACAAGTATGTTTAATAAAGGAAGTTGAAAAATACTCAGTTCTTCCTAGAAAGATTCAACATCCTGTTAAAAAAAGAACATGATTCAATTCAAGTAAAGTGCTCTCAATATACATGTGTGTGTCTGTGTAGTTTGGCATGAATTATTGCACATCTTTTCAAAAAAAATACTCCTGATCTGGAAAAGAATCCCCATTTATTTACAGTTCTAAATCAACAGATTATTTATCAACCATATAAATAAAGGTGATTCCACAGAATACCAAGATGAAAATAGCTATGGGGTTTTTTACTTCTGTCATTAACTTCTTTATTTTATTTTCTTCATTATAAACATAATATTCAGACATTTATTTGACTTATGGTAGTATCTTCCTCCTAGAAGGTTCTTTTATTTCTATAGGTTTTACTTTAGAATGTAATTTGGCTTTTGTCCACTTTCGTGAGGAACTTTTAATAGGATGGTATTATTTTTACAGACATGTTAAATATTAATCCAACCAGCACATAGTTTATGTTATCCCAAAATAGAACTTCCTGAAGGGAACTACTGCAGTTTCTTCTCAGAGTATACTTTTTTCTGACTTGCCCCGGTAAGGAAGAAAATTTCACGTGAGCATATTTTCAGAAAGTTGCCCTTATTCATAATCTTTTATTTTACTTGCCTTCTTTTTTTGTCCATCTGAATAGTTATTGAGCTATTGACTAATATTGCTACCATTTTTTAATTGCTCCATGCAGGCAGGCAAGTTGGCTGTAGTTAGGAAAAATTATCTGCTTCTCTTTCGTGTCAGGACTCTTCATGCCACTGTTGTGGGGCAGTGGGCTCTTGGCTGCGTCTCTAGAAGAAAGCAGGGCAGTTCCCAAGTGGCTGCAGGAGAGCCCTCTGGAGCAGAGGCAGTGCAAGGCAGTCCTGGGCTTTATAAAACCCTATGGCAAACAGTGGATTATCTCAGACTGCAGCTGGAGAACTGCTAGAGAAAGCAGCTGTAGAACACAAGGCTGACATGCCAGCAGGAAGGAATTGGTAACGTCACTTAATATTGCATTAACAAGCACTAAGGGGAGCACAGAAGAGCAGAAAAGTGTTAAGTATCTAGAAACATCCTAAAAGCAGCTGAAGGACCCCTGAGATGTGGGAGAAGAAGGCCTGGAAGCAGCAGGGGGAAATGAGGGCACTTGATGCCTCCTTTTGTAACTGGGAAGGAGACCCGACACAGCCTTCAGCATCCATGAAGAGAAGGGATGCCACAGGCAGTGCTGGCTCTGTGCTGGCTCAGACCAAGTGCTGGGGCTGGTCATGGCACCCAGCACCCTTACAGATGGTGCTCTTTCACCCGATGGTGCTGCTTGCCATCCATTCACATCTGCTGATTGAGGAATTGCTGCAAGGTCATCTCAAAGCAGAGAGTGCACCTGCATTGAAATGTTCATCCTGGTCTCCTGGTCTCTGTCAGGCAGGGTAGAGCTGGGTGCTCCTACCTGGGAGCAATGCTGTGGTTGGGACTCAGCAGCTGCTCCATCCCCCTCTGCTGCCAAACCTCCGATCCATCCAACCATGGCTGTTCATAGTGTGGCACTGTACTGTGGGGAGTTCTGAATGTTCCCTTCCTTGTGGCTTCTGTCTCTCATGTGTCCCACCAAAAATCAAAATAAAACCAACATAAAACCCATCCTACAATAAGGTATCCCTTCCTCCCTGTAGGGTCCATCTCTCATGCTGGAGAAGGTAGTTAAAATATGTGGTGTAGTGGGTAACATTAAAGGGATATAATACCCTGTAATTTTGCAACCTTAGTTTTGTAGATTTAATCTGAATGTTGCCGATTGCAATGCATTTTTTTGTGAACCTGCTGCATTTAAATATGGAGCTAGTAATTTAGAGAGTTGAGTAGATGTTTAGCAGTGCAGGGAAACACACATAACTGACACCTGCTTTATACAAACCTCACACTCTGTGTACAGGCAAAGTTACAGAGGCATTTGAGATCTTTGTTTTTATTACATAAACACTCGAACAGGAGAAAAACCTGCCTTGATAGGCTGATTTGGAAGTATTTTTAAATATCCTGCAGACATGTAAATTTTGGAAACTCCACAGCAAACAGTGGCTTCCGTATTAAACATACAGGAATCCCTGTGTTTAAAAAATATGAAGGCTGTGATACAAATCAACATGTGTCAGGAAGCTAAAAGTTAGGATGCTGCTAAAGCCTCCACCTCAGCTCAGGTCCTGGTTGCTCAACACAATGCAGAGCACAACCCTCACTACATCAGTCACCTAACAATGGATTTCTCCTCAAGTGTTTCTTGCTGCCATGAGGGTTTGTGCCCCAACTCCAAAATTGTATAAGCAGCTATTTCAGTGTTTATGTCTGCAGAATTTATCCCAATATTAAAGTGGAAGTACAATTTGGTGGTAGCATGTATGGAGACATGTCCTAATAAGGTGGTATGTCAGTCATTTCTTAGAGTAACCAATTTAACCTCTTTGAACTTTTTGTAAACAGATGCTTGAATGCACCATGGAGCTGCTGTGGCTGAAATCCTACTGTAAATATTGTTTTCTCACTGGAGAACATTGCTAGGTTTGCAGTCACAGCGAAGATGTTACTTGGCAATAAAATCATGATCTGAATTACAATCCAATGTCATTATATCATCTGCAACATCTGTAGTCAGGATATATTTGGCATTTCAAGGTTGGGAGGAGGGAGAAAGCATCCTCAATAACACAGCAGTGCTGGTGCTTGGGAAGAGCCACAGGAGATTTAGGTTGCCTCCAAACACAATGCTGCTTTCAAATGCTTATTGTGTGGTGGGGAATGGCCTCTGGAAACTATTTTAGAAACAACAACACAAAACATCCCTGTTTTGGGAAAACTTAGGACAGTAATTGCAGGATCCACGAAGGAGCACAAATAGCAAATCATAGTGATACTGCTGAATGCAAGGGAGCAATGGTTTCAGGTCATGCACAGCAAGCAACAAGGCTTCAGAGGGCCTTCAGGACAGAACTGGGATCATCTGTGCAGGAGGATAATTGTAGAAGAGGCTGTGCCTATATTAGACTAAAACAAAAACCCCATTCATCTTTTGGTATTCTGCCTCTGCTTGCTCCTGTCCTATGTCCGAATCAAAGGAACTAAAAGCCCACTCCTGTTCCTTTGGATTTATTGCTGCAGTGGGATTTCTTCCTCCTGCAGTCAGAGATAAGATTTTATTTTTGCTTGAGGCTCTTAGATTATAAGGCTGGCTTTGTGCTCATCATTCTGTGTCATTCATGCCTGTTGCTCACTCCATCCTAATGAATAACAAGGAAAAGAGAGTGACTTGTAAGCCTAAACCCACCACCGTGACGATTCCTCGTTAGCGGCCATTAAGGTATATTGAGTTTCTCTCCTGACTAGAGAGCAGTTATTATCATGCCATTTACTTCATTTTCCTGGTGTCTATTTTGAGTGGCAGCTGCAATATACATTTTATAAGGCTCACTTCATTTCTGACCACTGTTAGCAAAAGCAGAATAGCAGAGCATGTACAAAGAAAAAGGGGAAGGAATGAGCTGTCAGAGAGTGAAGATGAGAGACTCCCCCTGATCCTCAGCCATGCTGCTGTCAAACAGGAGCCTGATATACAGCAGATTTTTAAAGAAATTCATCTATAACCCTTGGGGTAGAACATCTCTGCAAGCAGCTTGAGTCACCTAATCCACATATGTTATGCTCTTGGTTTTCCAGGCATACCAGAATTAAAAGCATATTTTATACGTATTTTCTACTGAGCCCATTTATTTTTTTCCTTGTGATGTTGCTTGGAAGATGCAAGCCTCCAAAGCTGAGAGATCTGGCAAAACATACCTACAGAGGTGCAAGGATGTTACAGCACGACGAAGAGAAAATGAGGCTCTGGCATAATAGATAAGGGGGGAATGAAGATGCTGCTTTCAATTAAGCATACTTTTCAAATAATACTTAATGTTTTGCTGCTGGGTAAAATAGCTTAATTATTTCTGATGCTTGTTGACAGCTGTAGAATTGAATGAATGGAGAACAATTTGCTTTCTCAAAGATGCCCAGGTAAAAGGAAAATAAGAAACAGTGATAGCTCCATTCTTCACAACTATATTTTTTTTAGCGGAAACATAATGCTCTGGAGGATAAAGCAAAAGCCAGCTTGTTAGTCACAAGTGAATTACTAGGAAAGTTTTATCACATTTTTTTTTTAATGAACAGCCATTAAGACTACCATCCTAGCCATGAAGCTTCAAGGATCTTGCCAATCCCAGCTCTTTACAGCAGTCTCCTTCTCTCAGTGTTCAGATGCACAATGTTCAGCCTTACCTAGCAAATAAAAGTTAGAGCAAAACTCCCAAGTAACTAAAACATCAAATGTGAAGAATAGCATAGGAGGACTCTAGGAGTCAATACAGTTGATCTCTTCCTGAAGTATAACCATCTTTATTTATATTATTTTGAGTAAGTGCTTCTCTAGACCCTGTGTAGGGAAGGTCAGGGGTGGACATGTCACATCTGGCTTGCTGCAAAGAGGATTTTCCTAAGTCATCTCTGTGGTGACTCAGCCACATTGCTTCCTTTCCACTCCCAGTTAATTCTCCTACTCTTCAAATACAGTTCTTACGTACCTAGAGAATATTCGTGACCTCCCCTCGTGCTTCTCACTTTGGACTAAGCTTTACCAAGTCAGTCCTGAAGCAAACAGCTGGTCCTTCATGCTGGTCTCTGCCAGCTGTTCCTGTCTGGGGGTCTCTTGCACAGCGGTATCTGACAGCCCCCCTGGTAATGAATCCAGCAGAGATCTGTTTATCTAGGAACTGACACACTGATCTGTTACTTACTGTTCTGCAAGGAGGAAAGTGGCTGCTTAGTATCTGTGTCCTGCCTCTCTCCTTTCCTCCAGACTCCAGAGTACTTGGACCGTGCTCTTGTTACTTTCCCCGAAGTCGGGCCGAGGCAGTTCTTATGGCACAGAGGGAGCACACGCCGAGAACGTGGTCTGATTGCTGCATTTGGGGTTACTCCAGCACACAGCTCTGCCACCTGCACTGACCAGCCTCGAAGGGAGGGGCACTTTCTCTGCAAGCACTTGGTGACAGTGCTGTGAGGGACAGAGCTGCCTGCCTTGTGGGGAGGTGCCAGTAGCACAGCACTGCTGGGCAGCCCCTCTGTCTCTGAGCAATTGTGGCTCTCACAGGGGAAGATCTGGCATGAAGTCGCTGCCAGCTATCCACCACAAGAGGGTCTTGGCAGCTCTGCCCACAGAGATGCAGCTGGGAGCAGAGACCTGCATTTTTTCCTTTATAATGGTATTTTGCAGTCTCAATGGCTGTCAGCATAGAGGGAAACTCAGAAACCAGGAAACTAAGGCATGGATATTGTTCTATATATGCATGTGTGCACATGGCATTTGCATGTCTCTTTCAATTTAAGAAGTTTAGTATCTTTAATGAGACCAACTTTACTACAAACTAGTGGTGCTCTTAATCAGACTGTGTATTTTAACCTGAAGTTCCTTTATATTTATCACATTCCCTTGTTCTGACACCACAGTAAATCAAAAATAAGAAGGAAAGATGGAAGTAGATATTTGAAATGCATTACCTTGAGTGTATCTTTTTCTCCGTGCAATTTTTCAAAAGTATCACTCTGAAGGTACACAGGGCAGCCAATAAGCTGAACAGCTGCTTAAAGTAGGATTTAATGTTTGTGGGATTGTCACAAACAGGCAGTGGCTCATAATGAAAAGACTCAGATTTTGAACTGCATTGCAATCAGACAAATGGCCTCAAATGAAAAACAGGGCTGTGAAACTGTGCAGTGTTGTGGGTGGCCTAAGTTCTGTGTTCCTATAGTTCTATAATTACCATATATTCTTACAGCTAGCTCTAGTAACATAAGTAATGATCTCTTGCCTTTTCTGAATCAAACACCCAGTATAACTGAATTAAAGCTAGATTTCTATGTGTATTATATATTTTTTAAAGAATTGTATTGATGAGAGCTCAGTAATTTCATAATTATTATCTCTAGTGAACATAATATTTCTGTTAATAGGATTTCCTTTTCTCAGATTCATTCAATGTCTTCAAGTATTCAGTGTGTGTCTTTCTCATATTCTAATTCTATAAATGGACTGTTAATCTCTCAGCATGCTCAATATTTTGAATTTTCAAATAAAGCCCAATAGACTGTATTGTATTGAGCCTCTTTTGTGCCAATATAAGTATGTAAGTATTTCTGCATGAAGATTTGTTTGAGAGATTTCATGTTTGGTAAGTACTCTTAGATAGGCCTTTGAAATCCATTTCCCTCATCACAAAACACAAATGTAATATTGCAGTTATACACACAGATAAAATTGAGCAATATATGTAGGAAATACTGCACACTCAAAGTTATGCTGAGCTTCAGAGTTATTTACAGCAACTTTTGTCATTTGTCACCTCATAAATCTTGAGCATTTGCTGATGGAGAGCAGGCAGGGAGCAAAGAAGCAGCATGTTTTTCTCTTTAGGGTGCTTTGGGGTGTCACTGACTGGCTGGACATTGACAAATGTGGGGTCAGGGCCAGGCACTGCCAGCCCAAGGCTGGGACAGGGAAAAGGCTCTCCTCGGCCTCTGACCTGTGGCTGTGCCAAAGGGGTCAGGACAGGAGGTACCAGTGGGTGGCAAGAGTTTCTGGTGGGTCTCAAGGGTCAACAACAGCACAGCCTCCAGCAGAGTGCATTTTTCCCTAACTCAGTAAGTTTTCACAATCTAGAGGCTTCACTATTATGATGCAATTTTCATTGATAGTCCTTTTTTCCTCTAGCCATTTATTTTACTGGCAGAAGGGTTTTTTTCCCTCTGCCAGCAGAAGCTGACTTACTCAGAGATATGGCAACAGGACCTGCATTAGGAGAGTTTTTGAGCAACCCCTTTCATAGCAATCATTTTCACTCATGAGCTCTTAACACTCCTAAATTTCACCTGCACTGTCACTACTACCTATTTTGACAGTGGATCTGAGTTAGGACTCGAGCTCTTTGGGCCATCTCTGCCAAGAGCAGAGCAGCAAGAGGTCCTGCACACCTCAGGGCTGAACATCCTTGTGCAGCCACCTGTCCACAGCAGCTGCAGAGACAGCCCCCAGGAACTCAGCTCTGAAACCAGTTAAGTCATCAAGTGAAGCTCTCTAATTTGGGCCTAGGATCTCAGTGCTTGCATTGTTAGGTGATGGACCATATTCCAGATTGCTGGGACCCCAGCACTGAAGGTGTTCTGGCTGAAAGTCTGTTATTTAAGGTTTATTGCTTAATATACAGCTATACTGTTTTGGAGAGCTGAAATTGCATTTTCTTCACAGTCTTGTGCTTTGGTGGGCTTGTTCAAGATTTCGTCAGTGCAGTGTTGGGGTTCTGTGAGGTTGCACTTCTAGATAAGCCTGAAGAAGTAAGTATGCATTCTTCTTCCCTTTGCACATACCTTTTTTTAACATTTCTCCTTACAGCCTGTCAGACAGGGCAATCAAGAATCCAGCTTTACCATCTGATTTAATTGTATTCAGCTTGCAGAGGTGTCTGTGCATTCACAGCAGCAGTCAGTAATGAAAACTGCAGTCTCTGGATCAGCCCCCTCCAGGTGTCTGAGGTAATCAAACATCTACCAGTATTTTTCTGGAGATAGCCTGAAGAGCCAAGAGGAGGCAGGATGTGTTTCAGGGTGGCATTTGCTTCTGTTTGCCAGGACTTGCAGCCCATGTGGACTCCCCCAGGGCCGAAGGCTCACTTCAGTACAGACAGTGCATAAAAGGATGCAGAACTGATAACATCAACAGCAGTGTGGAGGAACTAGCAAGCCATGCCAGCACAGAAACTGCAGTGCACATAGGTATTGTGTTTGGAGGCTCCTGCTCTGGCAGACAGTGCCACGGCTCTTCAGGAGCTACTTAGGAGTGCAAAGACCATAAGGAGTAGCACTGCACTGTTTCCAAAGTTCCTTGCCCAGTGTGTCTATGATGGTTGCATTATTTGGCATGTGGAGGTGTGTCTTCACCTCACTCTGGAAATAGTGGGAGCTGGAGGCAGAAAGCTCCAAAGACCTGCTGAGTCTAATGATGTGCGTAATCAAGCATCTGGAATCCCATGTTCAGTGTTGTAGAGTTTGCGGGTCGGTTTCGGACAGTCGGGACAGACGAGAGATCTCTGAAGTCGGGTCGTAGAGCATGAAGTTTATTCTGAAAAGGCGTAGGTGTAAGAGACCTGTTAGGGGCTGCCAGACACAGCCCGGAGCAGGTCAGAGAGGCAGGAGAGGAGAGAAGAGATCAAAGAGAAAAGGAGAAGAGAGCTAAGAGCGAGGATCTAAGAGAGCGAGCTTGTCGCTTACAATACAATAAATCATCTTCTGTGTTGAATATTCTAATTTTCATTAACCAATCTAGAACAAACTACAAATCTTATAACATTTGCATACAGCCTATGAGAACTATTGCATTACTATACAGTGTTATATTTTAAACCCTAAAAGCTGCTTTTTGGACCCTCTGCCAAGTTGGTAGGGTCTGCTCTGACCCTTGGACCTGTCTGCAAGCAGAGGGTATTGTTTAATCAAAGGGGGGATTACCTGCAGTGGCCATGCCATTGTTTTCCAGTTGTTCAGTAACTGGGGTTTGGTATCTCAAAGCTTGTCTTCATTTCAATCTCGCTTATAGTTTCTACATTCTCAGCATCTTTTGCTAGGTAATCATATTTATAAGGCTTTCCTATTTCATCTTCCCCAACAAGTGTGAAATTTCAAACATAATTTAGTATGCTGTAGGAAAACTCCTCCCATGAAGAAACAGACACATGGATGATCCCCCTTTCCCCTCTCCTTGGGACTGGGTCCAGAGTAAAATCCCAGTTCTGTGCCCTGTAGAATATCACAGCTCCTCCCTGCGTGGCTATTCACCTTCTTGATTGTTTTTCATGAACATGTCATCTCCCTTCACCAAGTTCCCAGTATTTCTGCAGACATCTTTCCATTCCAGTATCCTCTTTCCAGGTATCAGTTTTGGGTATATGGTCCTGACATGGGATTTTCTATGGAAGTAGTGAGCCCATCTGTGTTCTTTGGGTATTTCTAGTCTTTGCCTAGTGGCTCTGTGAACTGGCACTGTCGACCACTCTGGAGATGGGACAGTGGCTTTGCTAAATCTAAACCTTTATTGCAGAGTGCTCCTGTCTCTTATTTTGCAATGTCAGACTGCAGTTTCAGCTGTGTCCAAGTCCAAAGTGCTTTTTCTTCAATAGTCAGTTCCGACAGTAGCAGATGACACTGCAAAGTGTCAGCGTGCTGAGCAGAAAAGCAAAGTACAGCCACGGCTGTGCACACAGTACCTTGCTGCTTTCACATCTCTCCTGCTCACTTTCTGAGTCACAGCACTCTGTGTAAATGGAAATAAAAAGCACTAACAGGAGTCAAGCCAGCAGAGGCAGGTTGGCTGCAGCACAGTGCCCGTCCTCGGCACTGCTTCATGGATCAACAAAAGCACCAGGCAAGCTCCAGCTGCAGATGCTTCACCCTTATCAATGAAGTGCAAAGCAAGAAGCACTTTATTGAATTTTCCAGATGCAGGGATTAATAAGAATTCTGCAAAGCATTTTGCCTGGTCCAGTGGAGTACTCCACAGGTGGAGAGTACAGAAGTGGAATAATAAAACAAACCAAGCCGTTTTTCTTAAACAGGGTCACTTCTCTGATCACAACCGCACCACTCCTTTACACTGATTGTCCACTTCACAAGGCAAACACATTCCTCTCTCTGCATCCTCTCTCTGCTCTGCATTCACTTTGTCCCTCCTGCTAAGCATCTGGTGCAGACAGCAAACCATAAACCATGCTGTGTCTGCTGGAATTCAGATGCCTCAGCCTAGTGACTGGTGCAGAAAATGGAATGAGCACCTTGTAGCTCACAGGCATTTGGGGTCAGCAAGCTGCCGATTCACTGTCTTTGGAAAGCAGAACACCGTGGCTGCCTGGTGGGGAAGAGCAGACATAATTGCAGGAAGTCAACTAATTCATGCAAAATGAAGCTAATCATTAATGGTGGGGTACACAGCCATTCTTCTGCAGTGCTTAACAATTATTTCTAAGACATGTTTCAAGGCCAACATGGAACAAGATGTGTGGTTGAGTAGCTGGAGCAGAAAGAATCTCGTTGGGTGAGCTGATTTCCATTCCCTTCCCTGCCCCTACTCCTTCAGCTGAAGCAAGTCTCCCCTCTCAGGTTGTCAGAATAGTGTCACTGGTTACTGATAAGCATGTTGATATTAAAAGCAGAAATTCAAAGGATCAAATCTGGCTGGGGTTTCTGCTCACTAGATAATACTGCAGTTCAACTCCTCAGTGCCTGTGTTTGTCCCAGAGAGTGAGAAACCCAGAGACCTGACTGTAATCAGGGACACTACCACCCTGATCACAATTGCAGTCAATCTCTGTTCTTGTTATGAGTGATAAAGATTCAGAAAAAGGGGATTCCTGACAGGTGAGAGAACCAGAGTAGCTTTGTCCCAACACATTTCAGGTCTGCTTTATCTTTGCTTCACTTCTTCAATTGTTGCAAGCACAGTTCAGCATGGGGTGCTGCTGCATGGGAGAGATGTTTCCTTCTGACTAACTCCTATTTCCCAGTAAAAGTGTTCAGAAGAAGAGCTTGGCAAAAGAAGATAGCAAAGACCAAAACGGTCCTGGACATAACAAGTTCCTGGTGAGGGAGCAGTGAATGACAGGGAGAAACACAAATATAAAGAGGGGTAAGGTTTGGACACTGACACAAAGATGAAATCCTTGTATCTTGTCTCAGTGTCTCAACATCCTACATGCTACTATAAGCAACTCAGCTCTCCATATGTGTTTGTGCCTGTGTATGATGTTTCATTCACATTCAGCTTGTGTTTTAAGGGGTTTTCTGTCTTCTTTCATGGGAAAAAAAAAGTCCTAAAATTAAATCTTCACTTGGCACTTTTATTGGCAAGCACCTGGCACTAACACAACAAATATGCTGAAAGACACCAATATTTAAGTTATGAACAGGTAGGATATGACAGTGCCTTTCTGGTGGGTGCCTTGCTTATAAAACCACACAAATACTTCCTGGAGAATAAATTACCTAGCCAATTTCCTCTGTTTTCCTGTTTGTAAATTGTTTCTAAGTAGCTCATGTTTCTCTTGAATGCACTTTTGGTAAATACATCAGGCTATGGAAAAGCAGTTTATTGTGACTGCTCGGTGTTTTAAGACTCAAGCTGGTTTCAATCATTTTAATTTTATACAAAAGCTATTTCTATTTTCTGGGTGGATAAAAGTACCACAGAGCCTCGTTTCTGGTGTGAAAACTCATTCCTAGAAGTGCCACATTTGTGTGTGACTATTTAATAATTTTCATTTAAAAGAATTTCGTCCATAAAATAATTCTGTCTTAAGGAGCCCAGTAACCCCAGTTTAAAGGCTATGCAAGCTCCAGGAAACAGTAGATGAAACTTGGAGATTCAGGAATGGCTGTTTATCACCAAATCTGTACAGTGATCTTCATGGCCTCTTTGGAGCCACTTCAGTGCTCCATGTAGCTCTCAGGAGCCCCAGTCCAAAGCATGAATGACACCAGGCCAGAACAAACTAAAGGCTGGGACACCGGCCACACGTCTCTGGGTGTGGAAAGAGTGGGGAGGATATGATTCCCATGAAGATGGCTAAACCAGACCTTTCACATTCACAGACTATCCCAGCCCCCTGAGAACCATTGCTGTGCTATTTGGAAAGGATCTTGCCAAGCAGCCACTGCTTTCAGTAAGACCTGACCCATGCAGGCTCACAGCAGAGCCTCTCCTGTGTTTCTCTCCCAGGTGTTTACAGAACAGATCAGTAAGGGTATATCCTCTCCTGCAGAGTTTGTTTTCTCTTCCTTACCTTTCTAAGCAGACAAAGCAACAGTTCCAGCTGCCCCAAGGTGCCTGTGGGCACTCTGCTCTCACAGAGGATACTGAATGGGGCTCCTTCAGGCAGAGCATGGCTGAATAGAAAGACCACAAATGATCCCTTTAAAATGTATCATTGTGGTGTAGGTGCCCTTTAGCCATACAGCTCAACCTCCTCCACAAACATCAGACAGGCTTTACAGTACAAGACGGGCCTGCTAATTAGGAGACACTGCAGGTGCAACTACTCCTGTCATTGCCCTTGCTGACCTGGGCCATTTACACACACAGCACGTTTAACATCACAGACCTGAGCTGCCCCAGCCAGCAGTGCCAGGTCCTGATCCACTGGAGCGTGTCATCCAGGGATGTGCCTGCTCCTTTATCCTGCAGGGTACTTGTGACAGCGCTGCAATGTGGAGCTTGGGACTTAAAACCAGCAACGTGGGGTGGGACAAGATTTTCTCTGGTGCTTATGTGAGAGGAGGTGTAACTGTAGCAGTTGGGTACAAACTGATCTGCAGCTTCAGATTCTCACCAGAGGCACACAGAGGTTTTAGTGCTATTTTAGCAATAAGCATCTGAGATGTTGAAATTTTTGCTATTTCATGTA
Organism: Eopsaltria australis; assembly: GCA_034509425.1. Classification (NCBI taxonomy): domain Eukaryota; kingdom Metazoa; phylum Chordata; class Aves; order Passeriformes; family Petroicidae; genus Eopsaltria; species Eopsaltria australis. The sequence goes on from JAVTVJ010000056.1 coordinate 7,411,894, forward strand.
GCTGTTTGGAAAGCAAATTTTTATAGTGTTGAAAAACATACAAGTTCTAACAATGTCTAATCCAGTCATCCCCAAAACTTGCTAAACACAGCAACCAATGTCCAAGAATATTTTAACTAGAATGTAAGACTATTTCTTTGAATAAAAACTGAAGTGGCTTTATTGGTATTCGTTAAGCCACTCAGCTGCATTCCACAAACATTTGTGTTTACCATAATGCTTGTAAAAAGGAAAAAATGTTGTAAACATTCAAGTAAATTTGGATTTATACAAAAACTTTTGCCTTCAAAATATTAAAGTAGCTGCCTTAAAATGTCTCCCTTGATTTAAAAGGGATCCACTGAGGGAATAAAAATACTGTATAACACTAAGCATCAGTGGTAAAAAAAAATCTAAATAACCCTATTGCCTTTGGTGTAGTTATTCCAGTTTTATAGACATCTGCTGAAACCAGATCTGAGCTTTTATTTTTATAGGCCTCTGGTTTTTTATCCAGAATGTCTTTCAGAGAAAACACTTTGAATCAAGTTCTGTTCTGTTTGTTTATTCTGTGCTTTATAGAACTGTTGAGAATGATTTAATCTGTGCGTGATCGTGGGACTGAAGATAATGTAATAATAAGGCTTACTAAAATCACATCAAAGAAAATTATGTTATACTGTGAAGTCAGGAAAAAAATGCTACTTTATCTCAGAAAATGTCTCATTTTCAGTTAAGTTTGCCAGAGTGACAAGTATAGACTGATGTGGTGTGTGGACTCACGTTATTTGCAGCCTCAGCACTTGTCTCTGCACTTTTTCTCTAGGTCCTTGGGTCACCCTAAAGCCACTGGCTCCTGGGTCACCCTACTTTCACTCTACTGTGATCCCTTCCAGCCTGGGTCAGCTGTCTGGAAACCTTACATCTTCCAGGAGCTGTAGCTGCAGGACATCTCAGCATTGCTGACTTCCTCAAGAACTGGAGACATATTTTCTAGCCTTTAAGGTATGAAACCAAGATGTTAAAATCTCTGCAAGCCATAGTTCTTCCAGTGGAAAAAAACCTTCCCAACACAGCAGGGAGCCACAGAAACTATTGTACTTCTTGGTATGGTATCTAATCACTCCTGTGGCAAGGAACCAGCAGTCCAAAAAGATCTGGGAGAATAAACTCAAGGTGTCAGTGGCTGACCTGGGTTAGATGAGGCTCCTTCAACTGACCCAAACTACTGAATAACAGCAGAATGACCCTTGGAAATGAGGGTGCAGACCAGGAATCCTTAGGAGAAACTTGTCTCCATTTCATTAATGAAATACGGGCCAAAAGTTTCCAGCACAATCAACATCTGAAACACTTGTTCCACAGGAAATTTAAAAATTCCTTAGGATGGATTTTCTGAATTTGGAATAAAGTTTTTCATTCTGACAGAGTTTCTTATTAAATGTGGGTACCTCAGTTTGAATCGAAATATTCCTTTAACAAGCAATTCTGAAAAACAACACCTATCCTTTCTTCCTTTACCCAAATTTCCTTACTCTTGTCTGTGACCACAGACAAAATGGTCAATGTTGTGCCTCTGCTCCACTACTAATTTTGCTGTGTCTCTTTGTGATAATGGTATCACAATGTGAAGAAGGGATTACGTACCAAATTCAGAGATTTTGGCATGAGACACCTTCAAGTGACTACAGCATCTTGAGGAAAGTAGCTTGAGAGCCTGACTGCAATGAGCAGGTTTTCTTCAGGTGACAGACTGCAGATTCTGGCTTCCTCCATGAGAAGTGAATGCATTTGGCCATGAAGTGTACAAAATTTCCACAAGTGTTAAATTTTCTTATTTTTACAGGCCAGGATACTTGACTACAGGCTGAGGTGTAACATTTAACCCAGGCTCCTGTTCTGGAAAAGTAGGAAAGAGGAACTGTGGAGGGAAATCTGCAAGAATTTTCTTGTTCAAATACTGGGAGGGGAACAATTGCTCAAATCAGTCATCTTTAGAGAGCTGCAGCATGTGCCTAGGTTGTAGCTGGTCGGATGTACTCTCTGGTCCATGAAGACTCCAAATCCAGAGCTCACCTTCTGCATTTTAGGTGTGTTGATCACCAAGGGAGATGCTGAATCTGATCCTGAAGACCAGGAGCTGGAATAAATCACTGCACTATGTTTCCCACTTGGCCACTGGAAAAACAGCCTGGATTGAATTGGAGCTAAATTATCTACCTGTCTTTCCTGCACTGGTCATTGACCTCGCTTTTGAAAAGTCAGTAAGTGTAGAGAGTCAGTCACCACAGCAAGAGAAAGCTGCAAAACAGAACTCAGTAATAATTCTTTTCCTTGAGTTAGAGACTTTCAATCCCTTTATCAAAGTACTTGCAATTCTCATTTCAAAGTCATGGAAATAATAACTAATACTGAGTAAAAATAATTAGATATATTTAATCAAAAGTAAGAAAATGTGGTAAATAGCCACTGGCAATGAAATTTCTGATTACCTAACCATGCCAGAACAGGCAGTTAACAAAGCATAGTTACTATTCCAGATTTCACGTTCCCAAGTGAAAACTGTAGCAAATACAAAATGGGTCAATGAATAGTACATTATGAAGTTTCTTTGGAGAACTTTTAAATCAGATCCTGTGGCATGTGACTGCATCTGTGTATTCTTTAGTGGCCAGGACATGCAGTCAGTCAGGAGGTTAAGGAAAAAACCCTGCTCTTAACCTCAAGTCATTAACACTTGTTTGATGAACTGAATCATGAGGGTTGGTTGTGCTTCGGTGAGCTGTAAACAAAACCCCTTGTGTAAATATTCAGTCAGGTAAGAAGTAAATTCACTGCAGCTGCATTTCTGCCATTTCCATCCATTCACATGTGTGCTATAGCCACTGCATTTCAGGGTCACCTAAAATGAGTATTAAACTTGAAAACAGGTGTCATTCCACAGACAACAAGCAGTAACCTTTGTAAAGGTATTTTTGTATCTGACCAAAGATTTGGTGCAAACTAGTCAAATTCTATGATATGTCACAACATGGAAACCAGCAAACTTTGAATATGGCAAGTTACAAAGAGTTCTTCTGTCTGGAAACAGTGCTCACCAACCAATCCTATCTGTACTTGTCACCACAGTGTCTGTGCACATGGCCTCCATGGGCAAATCATGCTGGGAAGTCTGAGCAAGGCAACCAGTGAAGCAACAAAAGACCTTTCTCATGAGAGAATGGAAATTATCTGTTTTGCTGACAGTCACCTATTTCTGATAGAAATCCTGGTAGGACCAAATCTTTGAAAAATATTTGGCTACAGAGAGGGGAAGATGCTTTTCAGCATCTCTGGGAAGAAGTCTGCATGGTAGGAATCACAAAGATGAGTTTAAGACTGTTCTTACAGATTAAAACCATGGTCCCAAGCACCTCAATACCTTTTCTTCACTTGTTAAATAAGGCATAAGAATTACCAACAGCACTGGGAAGAGAAGAGCATCTCATCCTCCAACCTGTCAGCTGCACACTATATATGTTAGGAGAAATGGTTTGGGATCAAGAGCTGTTGATCTGCCCTCTACACATCAAATGCTCTGCTCCTTTTACACATTAAATGGTTTGGTTTCCTAATTGGGTTAAGAATGATACGGCTGTCAGCTAAGGCATGGGACTTTGACTTTGTATTTCCCATCTCCTCATTTTTAACTGTATCTTGAACTACTCTTGCTTTCAATGGGAAAAATAACTTACTTGCATATTTAAGGAAGCAAAACTGAAAGTTAAAAAAAAAATTAACAACCAACGTTTATATATTTCTGCTAGTTATTTGCATTACTGTAGTATAAAAGGATAGGAAAAGAAGGAAGAAATGGCTGGTTTAATCTAAGCTCCCCACTAACATCATATCAAGGTTAATCAAAAGATCTCAGTAGGGATTCCTCCTATAGTCTGCCCTTATTACCATTTTAGGGTTACTCTGCAGGAGTTCTGCTGTGTTTTTCATCCTTACTCAGAGGCAGCAGTTTTTTCTCTATGTACAGTACCACTTAATAGATTGAGGATGTAAGGAATTTCCTGAAATGTAAACAGAATAATGTAGTAGAGAGAGAGTAGACCATTACTTTCAATACATTTCCACTAAATGCATCTCAATTCTTACACCATTTTAATTTCACTCACAATTTTCTGTCTGCTAATTCCTGATTATGTCAGGATTATGTCCTTTTCCATTTCATTATTTTCTCCTATTTCTTTCACTTTTCTTTTGACCCTTCATTCCCCCTTGATTCCTTTGTATTTCAATTGTATGCCATGATTTTCTTCTGCCCCTAGTTCTTTTCATTGCACTCTCTTTTATTAGCTTTTTCCTCTGTGTCTTCTTGTTGTCCTCTTCTTTGTCTTCACATCCTTCTCTTTTTAGCAAATTGCCACATTGGCGAGAATTACTGGGGAAGATTAGAGATGGATGTCCTTCGAGGATAGTGGAATTTATCAACAGTCAGGTCTACAAATGAAAGCCAGTTTCTATACAGAAAAAAAAAAAAAAAAAAAAAAAAAAAAAAAAAAAAAAAAAAAAAAAAAAAAAAAAAAAGCTGAAAATGCTAGAAAAGAGAGAATTGTTTAAAGATGGGAAGTCAGCTTAGAAGTCAAGGTAATAGGCTCTACTTTGGCTCTACTGCAGGCTTGATGGGTGACCTTGAGCAAATTATGCAACCTACATGTGCCAGGATGAGCAATTTACCTACCTGCTAAAATTACCATAACAATATTTCTGTCTTAGGAGTGCTGCAAAGTTTAATTAAGCTTGGTAAGCACTCAAACATTCTTCATTTAGTAAAATTACCGTCATTATGCATTAACCCACCATGACATTTTTCAGGCAGTAGGTGTCTTATCTTCTCTGTTCTGGACTTGAGTATAACAGTATCCTTCAGCTACATTTAGCCAATAATTAAGTGGTTTTGGAAAATATATTAATTAGAGCTGGAATTATAGCAATTTCTTGAAATCTCTAAAATACATTTGAATGTCACGCAACCCCTGAACAGACATGCAGCTGCAGAACCCACCCGTTTCTTTGCCATAACACAAATTCCTCAACTGACTGCATACATCTGCCTTCAACCCACCTTTCCTTAGCATGGGACGTCTCTCCAAGAGGCTGAGATGTTACTTAATCACTGACACCAATAAATTCAGCGACTCCATGTGGAAAAGGCTGCTCTGAGACAAATTTGTCCCATGTAACCTCTCCAAAAATTCCTTTGAATCTGATGGGATGCCTCAGCCTCCATGGCACACCTGTGCCACTTTTTCCGTGACAGTTTCAGCCCAGGAACAAGACAGCAGCCTGCCATGCTTGTTACAGAGGGCATGACTGCAGGTCATGGGACTGTGTCACCCAGGCTGTGGGGCTTTCGTACCATCCAGGCAGCAGGGCCACAGGACTGTCACCCAGGCTGTCTGAAGTGGCCAGGAGCACCACAGCTCTGTCTGTGTAGCTGTTTTGTCAGTAATGTTATAATATATAATATAATAAAAAAAATTATAACAAAGTTTAGTTTCATGTGAGAGTCAGGATAGTGGCAACACTTCAAACTTAGGCTTGATTTCCACTTTGTCTTGTGTAAGCACCTATTCATGGTAATTCAACTACACGCATCAGAGAGAGGACTAGATTTTAACACAGCTTTGCACAAGGGTTTTGCACAAATGAAATCCAGCAAATTCTTTTTATCAGAAGTGGATACACCTCTTTTGATTTATTTCTGATACCACGCCCCTGAAGATATTTCCAAGTTACCTCTTTCTGCAAAGATACGGATAAGATCTCATTTCTGAGACTCTCGGCTGACACGGCTTTCTTACAAATCCCTCCTCCCTGAAAAGGGAAGCTAAAGCCTACTCTCCTATGCATCTCAAAGAGAAATTCAGTACCTTTTTGTCTGACTGTTTATCATTTCTTGCAAATACTCAAATCCATTTCCTTTGGAAAAGTTTGTCTTTGTATGACAGGCATACAAATAGGTTTTATTATAGTACTCTATTCACTGGTACAGCTTAGCCTGGAGATAAAAAGGAATTCATTTTCTAGATTTTTCCCAAATGTCAGCTCTATATTATCAGAGTTCTTAACTCAAGAAGAATGGGCAAATGAAAAAAAAAAATGAACCCATATATTATATCTGACTTTGTGTGAGTGACCAAGAGGCTGAATTTACCCCCCAGTGAACTGAATCAAAGTAGAATCAGGATTGCAAGATTAGGCAGAAAACCACCGAGTCATCTGAATTTCAATAATAGTAACTTAGACCCTGCAATCTTTTAAATATTAATGGTGAACTCCGCTCACTGACTTAACCATACTGCTGTGTATGCCCTAAAGGTCAGAAAAATTGGATTTCCTTTTCCCTCCTGTTTTTTTCCTTTAGCAATCTTTGACACATATATCCAAGAATTTTTTTAGAAAAACAAACCAAACCAAAAAATCACCTTTATCACACTAGAACATTTCTACCCCTGTAAAGCAAAGCGGTTTCTCATGACAGTAAAGAATCAGTAGATAATAACCTCCTGATTGTTCTCTTTCCTATTGTTTTTTGCTGAGACTTGAAGGAAACCAAGCAGTGCAGGAGCCTCTTCAGACATGATTGCTGTAACTGCTCTTGCCACCTTGGCCATTACCTGTCAATGTGTGATTTGGTTTTGTAGGACTATTATCCTAAAATCAGGACCAGATCCCAGCTGATTGCTTCTTTAAAGGAGGGCATCCATGATGGTTTCTCCTATCCTATCCCTATCCAGTTGGTACCCCTGCTATGGGAAACTTATCCCCACTTTCCAAATTTTCCAAATTTCACTTTGCAGTCGTTTGCCCACATCTCAAGATACTTCTTCAAATTGTGCTGACTGGGAGGTACTCCAACAGTATGATTTGTGGCATCAGAGTGGTTTAGATGTGTCAGCAACTGCAGAGGTTGTGCTGATTATCAGCGATAGATAGAAGATGGGTAGAAAGCTTCATATAGTCAATCAAAGTCAAGGTAAATATGTTTAGAAACAGAGTTGCAAAAATAAAGTAAAATCCCCTCTACCTGAGGATTCATGCTGCCTGCTTCTTCCCTCTTGGTGTCTCATCTTCAAGAGTAGGACTGAGGAAGCAAGATGTGGCTCTTGCTGCAGTGAAGGCACATGTGTAGCTCGTGGCTCCAGGAGTGTGTTGGTCCAGGCATGGATTGGATGATTACGCAGGCTGGGCAGCTCACAGGTTCTGCTCTGAAAAGGAAGCCTAACTCTTATCTTGTTAAACAACTGTATGCATTGCTGTCTTTCAGTGCAAAAAAGATATAAAATTACACTCCCAGGAACCCCCTCTTTTCATCTCATTACTGAGCTCCAGAGAAATTGCTTCAACTAAAAGTACAAGCTTAGTGTAAGTTTAATTGACTGTAATGAACATGATGTACACAAGCCCTGGTCCTCACAGGGGACTTCAACCACCCCAACATCTGTTGAAAAGACAAAACAGCTAGGCCCAGGCAAGCCAGAGTGCTCCTGGAATGCATTCATAGTAACTTCCTTCTCCAAGTGGTAGAGAAATCTGTGAGGAGAGGTGCTGTGCTGGACCTTGTGCTCACCGACCAGGAGGTGCTAGTGGAGAATGTGAAGCTCAAGGGCAGCCTTGGCTGCAGTGATCATGAAATGATCAGATCCTTAGGGCTGTGAGGAGGGTGTACAGCAATCTCACTACCTTGGACTTCAGGAGAGAAGACTTTGGCATCTTCAGAGATTTAATTGTTAGAGTACCATGGGATACAGCCCTGGAGGGAAGAGGGGCCCAAGAAAGATGGTTCATATTCAAGGATCACCTGCTCTAAGGCCAGGAGTGAGCTTCCCAACAAAGAGGAAGGCAAAAATAACAGGAGACCTATGTGGATGAGCAAGGAGTTCCTGGACAAAACTCAAACACAGAAAGAAAATCTACAGACAGTGGAAGTAAGGACAGGCAACTTGGAAGGAATATAAAGAAATTGTCTGAGAAGTCAGGGATCAGGTTAGGAAAACTAAATACCTGATAGAATTCAATTTGGCCAGGGATGCCAAGCTTCTATAGGTATGTTGGAAATAAAATAAAAACTAGGGAAAATGTCTTTTTTTCATTTCAGTGAGCTAGAAGAAGTTTATCAAGTATTCTATGTTTTCTGACAAAAAAATACACAGAAATTTGCATTAAAAATGCATTTTGTAGAGTTGTTTGTGTTGCCTTTGTTATTGTATCATTAGAGCTAAAGTAATTTTGGTTTTGTTGTGAGGAAGCAATGGAATTCTTACATACTCTTCAAGCTCTTTTTGTCCTTTAGCTTTTCTTTTCTCTAAGGATCAGAAATTAGGAAGCAGTGCTCTCAGAGGCCCACAGGTATAGGTGGAAGTTGTCCCACACAGGCACTGTCCTGTTTTGCAAGATCCTGATGAAATGGTGGCCTTGGAAAAGGGCAGGAGGTGCCTCCACATATTTGGAGAGGCAGATGACTAAACAGGCTGAAAGAACCTGAGAACATCTCTCAGGCCTGCCCCCAAGAAACCTGAAATCCATGCAACCTGAGATTCTGGGTCATACTGATGATCTTTGTTTCCTTTTAACTCCACTGAATGTGGTGAATAAGACAGTGCTGCTGGCTAAGAGTAGCATTTTCTGCTGCGTGCCTTTCTTTTATAAAGATCACCATTTGAGTCTGAAAAATGGAAATGCTTCAGACACATGGCAGTACTCCAGTAGAAGACTTTTATGCAAGCCTTTGAGTATATCTATGTGTGTACATACACATGGAGAAATTAGAGGCAGAGAAAGAGGCTTTTAAATATATTCTATATCATTCTCACTCTTTATGAAGTCTAATCTGTAAAGGATCATTGAACTATAAGCCATTGCTATAACAAAGTTATGAAATTTTGATCTAGAAGAAGCTATGCCTGGATAGCTTCAAGACTAATTTGTGGCTTTTAAATTTTTACTGACCATTAAAAAACTGGTTAAACTTTTTTTTTCCCCCAGAAAGTTCCACTATTTTTATCAGCTCGACTTCTGAATAAAGTAAATGTCTCCACTATTTATTCTTAAGGCAGTGTTTGTGGTGGAAACATAAACATATGGACTTAGATTCTGCATTAAATGTAAAACTCCAGAAGTTAGGCATGATTTTGAAAGCTCAGTGAACCCTAATAGTAATTTTATTCTGCCCTGAGCTGTGCACAAAACCCAAGTACTAACCTGAATTTTGCATTTCAGTAGATGACAGTATCTAAAAGTGTCTAACTCCCTGTTGTGAATCCATCCAGCTAAGGACAGAAAATTTATAAAAAGCCCCTCATTGCATATGATGGAATCTATTTGCCTCATAATTGTAGTCCTGGTTCTATAAAGAGACCCCCAGCAGTTGCTAATTGCATCTAGAAACCTCATTACATTACACCAATTGGATTTTTAATTAGAAATGCAGATGGTAACTCATTTATTACTGTTGTAAGATCCAACTGGGAAAGAAATTTCAATTCGTTTTGGATGCATTCACCTTTTGGATGCTGGAAGAGAATGAGAAATGAGAATGGTAAAACTGTCTTTCAATAAAGATGTATTACTGCACCAAGGCTGAAGGTCACAAGAAGTGAAAAGAAGAAGCACCTTTGAAGCCAGTTTCAGAAAAATAAAGAGCCCTACAAAGAGTTCTGCTGGGGAATTGAAAAGTGAAAAGCTGGCCAAAATGATTTTGTGGAGTTATTAATATTCCCTTCTCCGTTCTTTTGAATAGAATGAGGGTGAGGATCTCAGCCTACAGCTGAAATTCACTTGTGCCTATATTCCTTTTCTCATTGTACAGAAAAGGAGACCATAATGCCCTTCTTTACACTGACAGAACCACAGAGCCTGTTAAGTCTCTGTAGTAGTGCTGTGAGCTGATGTACCCAGTGCCAGCCCACATCCTGCTCCTCATCAGGGCCGTGGCAGGACCCAGCGTCTCCTGATGACACAGCTGATGAGGTTACAGTCTTGCACCTTCAGGGACTGGTCACCACAACCCAGACCATCAGTTTTCTCTGTTTGCCTTGTCCTTTCAGACTATAAATTCTTCAGGAAAGTGGATTCACTTTCTCTGTGTTTCCTCAGCCTGGAACAAAGCAGACCTTGACACAGACAGCAAGCTCAACCACTACAGCATAGCTCTTCTCTCTGGAGCTTTAAGTGCTTCACCCCCTTTTTTTGTTCAGCTGAGGCTTTTCATTTCATTTGTTTTGTTTAGAATCATTTGCTCTGTTTCTTCTGCTTGTATGCCATCAGGAAAAAGAAAAGAGTTGTTCTTTCACTGTAATGGAGTCACTTGAAAATAAAATGCCATTAGCTGGTGTCAACCTGAAGAGGCGAGCGCTATCAGCATTTTGGATACTTTGTACAGCAGCTGAACTGCTTCCACCACAGACACATTTGTGTGTGTGAATCTCTGTCAAGTGGTCCTAATAATAAGTCTTTTTGCCTGAAAATTGTGTGAGCACAGAGCTAGTCTCAGATCAGAAAAGAGTAACACAGCAACAAGGACACAGATTCTCTTAAAGTCTTCTGTTACCCTTCAGGAAAGTGCAACCTTTCCTCTTCTCACATTTTTTTCACAGTAATGCTACCATTTCTACTGAGAGTTTGGGTGTTTAAAAAGAGTTAAAACCTTTTACTTCAATTTATAATGTGAATTATTAGAATTACAGTTGTGCTTTCAGAAATACGTCTAATCTTTTACAAGTAAATGTCAGAGCTTGCTACACATTATTCTGGATAAGTGAATGGTTCTCATGCTTTCTTTCTATGAAACCAGAAAATTAAATACAGGCACCAGATAAGGAGCTAATCCTGCTACAGCTGGAGAGAGAGCATTTTCTTTTCTCTCTGAGTAAGATGGGAGCAGGAATAGCCTCACTGGCTTCCAAAGAGCCATTTCCTTTAATTGTTAGTTAGGCATGCTACTTCACATCAGGAAAAGTTGAAAATGCCATATATAATTTATCTCATTTGATGAATCGTGTTTTAAGACCCTGGTGTTAATTGCTTTAACATGAGCAAATTTAAACCATCCAGCCTGCCTTTTTGTATTATATTTTTCCTGTTTTTTTCTCCTAATAATAAATAAAGTAATAAATAAATTGTCAATCTACTTGGTGTAAAGTTTCACTCCAGCACAGGTTTACTGAACGCACGCCTACTGCTAAGATACTATTTTGCTGTTCTGATAGAAAAAAATTGCTTAAAAAAGCCAAATTATGAACTTCTGGAACAAAGTCTGTTAGCACCAGCATGGTAGTCTTGCTATATTTTGACAGCTGTATTCACCACACTATTTGTCAGTTGTTCCTGAGGTATTGCAGATCAAGGAGACTCTCTCCTATGTCCTTGGAGCTCAGAGGTAATCAAGGTAGTATCAAAGAGTATCAATTGCCATCCAGACCAGCTCCCCAAGGGGAAGAATGAGAGGTGACTGAAAAGCAGAAAGAAAGGAAATCATGGCAAATGGAAGATTGATCTTTTTGTCTATTGTACTTTCTATTTTATTTGTATTGCACAGGGGGGTCAGGGTACAGTGGGATGATCAGGGCTGTGCGTAGAAACAGGATCTTATCTGTGGGATCCCTACTCCTCAGTCATCAGGCAGTGAATGGCTCAGGAGGGCTCCAGGAGAAGCGACTGCCATAGGGTGCATAAAGCTGGATGCTGCCTTGGAGAACTGGGCTGGTGCAGCATTCTACTTATGGGCTTATAGATTGCATGATCCTCATTTTTGGACACCCAGCACGAAACTCCAGGAGGTTTAATGAAAAAAACTGAGATAAATTATTCTGCATTTAAAGAAATACGTTTAGAATCCTAACAAATATTGAATTGCATTTTTATAAAGCTTCTGCCACTTGACAAACAAGCATGTTTACTAGCCTCTCTTGTGGAAACTATGCACCTTGGACCTAGAGGCTGCATTAGTCAGTTAAGAAGAAAGCTATGGAGTTCAGGTAAGTGAGCATTTTTACAGATTTGTCATGCCTGTTGCCCTGATTTCCCAAAAAGGCACCATCACAAAAAACACTGTTCCTCTATGTGCTTGTCACGATTATCATCCTGCATCAATGAAGTCAATCCATCAGCTAATATCTCTCTTTCTCTCTGAACAGCTCAGCAAAAGCAAGAAAATATTAAGCACAGAAATTACTACTGAGTACATAGGTATGAATTGTTAGAATGTTGCTTTGGAACTGTATATCAGGGTAATTTTGGAGATGTAAAAAATTGTCATGTACTTTAAAAACTCACTGATGCACATTGACTTGAGTTACTAGCAATAAGTGGAGAAAGAAACTTAGTTCAGGTGCTACTGTACTATCCCAGCTACAAAAACTAGAAAAAAAGTGAATGGATACCCTTTTGGTGTACCTATCTCCATGTATACAAGGCACATAACTGCAGGTAAGCAATTACATATGGTCTTTTACTTTACAAGTTTCAACATCAGAACAATTATTTTTAACTTTGAAGGCAAGGATCACCATGGAAACATAATGAGGTATGAGAGCGATCTGACTGATTGTCAATGTTATAGCAAAGGAAGATTGACATGAAAGGCAAAGATAAAATTCATGCTGTTCTCAGGCACAGTTTCTCTAGCAGCTGAATCATTTGGTTTCATTTTCCAGATACTAATGTTACATGAGATTTTCTTGTCCTTATTCAAGAAGAATGCACTGCAGAGGTCACATTTTCTCTCTGACACATTGCCAGACACAGGGATGGTAAAAGCACTGAGGAATTTTCTGTTTAGGTAACAGAAGGATAAACCCAAAAGAAAAGATGTATGTCTTGGTTACGTGCAACCCTGCTACAGTTCTGTGCATTAGTTTGATCTTACAGAATCACAGAATCAGGTTGGAAACGACCTCCAAGGTCATCAAGTCCAAACTTTGACTGAACACCACTGTGCCAACAAAACTACCATTAAGTGCCAATTCCAGCCATTTCTTGAACATTTCCAGAAATGGTGACTCCACCACCTCCTTTAACTGTCTATTCCAACTCTTAACCACCCTTTCTGTGGAGAAATTCTTCCTGATGTCCAACCTGAATCTCCCCAGCACTGCTTGACATCATTTCCTCTTGTCCTGTCACTTGAGAGGACAACCCAACTTCCTCCTGGCTGCAGCCTCCAGTCAGGGATTTGTGGAGAATGATAAAGTCTCTCCCAGGCCTCCCCTTCTCCAAACTAAGCAACAAGAGCTCCCTCGGCTGCTGTTCACAGGATTTGTGCTCCAGACCCTTCCCCAGCTCCATTGCCCTTCTCTGGACTCGCTCCAGCCCCTCAATGTCCTTCCTGAATTGAGGGACCCAGAACTGGACACAGCACTCGAGGTGTGGCCTCACCAGTGCCCAGTGCAGGGGGACAATCCCTGCCCTGCTCCTGCTGGCCACACCATTGCTGATACAGGCCAGGATTCCTTCCTGGCCACCTGGGCTCACTGCTGGCTAGTCTTCTCAATACTAAAGCTAGATGAAGTGTTGCCCACATTTCTCTGTGGAAAAACAGAAGGTACTTGTAACCTTCAAATGCTTTGCAAATGCATTCTGGTTTTGTCAAGTTTTCAGTGCATGGGAAGGTCTAGAATGGAAAAAGTCCTGGCAGAATAGTTATTTCAGCTGCTCATTTGGAAATTAACTTCTGTTTTGGAATGTCAAACCATTTCATTTTTGCTTATAATATACTCACAGCATTTAAAGAAAATATTTTCATCCATAGTGAATAAAATACTTATTTCCATCTGAAACTGTATTTTTCACTTTCTTGTTCACATTAAAAAACCCAACAATCTTTGACTATTTTAAATTTGGCCTGATCTTACTGCCTTGAACTAGAATTGTAAAGGAAAGAAGTAATTGTTTCCTTTTCTTGAATTCAGCATTTCAAGTGCAAACCTTCATTTTCTGCTCTTGCTATAAGGTAAATTTATACATCTTATGAAAGAAAACTTTCCAGTTTCACATGAAAGTTTTAACTTAAGAAGATGCCTTAATTTCTGTGAACAACTAAACAGGGGACTAATGCTATTAACCTGCCTGCAATCTGGAATCTTGTAAAGAGGGTTGGTTTTGCCTGTTTGCTCTGAGCTGCCAGTTCAGCCCTGGCTTGCTTTGTCCCATGGCTCCCTCTAGCTCATGCCCTTCTGTTCAATTGCTGACTCCCTCATTCACTGGCACTTAAAAAAAAATCTCAAGCATATGAGCATATTTTTCTTCATTCCACAGTGTTTCCTTTTCTATTTATTTGTTGACCTATTTTTACCAAACCTACTTATTATTCTGGACAATTTTTCAGCTCCCAAAGCACTGGGTACATGCTAAGGCTTTAAGCTGGCCGAGAGCTACAGTTGGCATAGGCAGAAACAAGGTTCAGGAACTCAATTTTCAGTCCTTACTCTATGACTTTAGGCCAAAGAGTCTGATGTAAAGTGGTCACAGGACAACAAAATGATCACTTTTAAGACAGTTCAAGTATGACAGTGATGCAGATGTTAAAATAAGCCTTGACCACAAGGGTCCTTCATGTCGTGACTGTTTCTGTTTTTCTCTTTAACAAGCAAAGAACAAACTCCCATTACCTCACTGAAAAGCCCATAGGGAGCCAAGCCTGATGTTATATCAACTGTGGATATTCAGTGGCTTATTTCTGTGGTATGGAGACCTATGGGATAGTGCACATTCTTCCTGCAACAACGCCTTCATCCCTTTCTTTGTGCCGAGTCCATCACCATGTGACTAACAGTGGAATGCCTCGCAGGGGAAAGGCTCGTGGCTGCTCTGTGTCTGACCCATGTCCGTTCTGTCAGGAAGGCCAGACAGAGAGCACCCATGGACTTTGCAGTGCGGCCTCTTAGGAGCACAAGTGGCTTTTTTGCTCTCTTCGTAATTGCTATACCAAAGAAGAACCTAGAGTGCGAATCCTGGGGTAAATCTCTGCCATGGTTCAATGGGAGCACAGCAGAAGGAGCTGCAGGGCATCTACAAGGCACTTAGAGGACAATGGGAAAAGGAGAGAAGAAATAAAAATAGGGAAAATAGAAATACCAAGACAAAAACAACTGTGTAGTCAAAAAGTATCCTGTGGGAAATATTTATGTACAGAAACTGGGGGAGAAGATTGGTCATAACCAGTAATGACTGGTCCAATCATCAGCAAACACTGCAAGCTGCCAGCCACTGAAGTAAAATATGTGGAGTAGATTTGGGTGGGAAAGTCTCCTGGACATATCGAAACCCATGGGTCTCATGTCTCTTCTTCCCCAGAGTTTCTACAAGCAAGCTTTTAAGGAACAGATTTTAAAATGCATAGGTACCTGTTACCCAAGAGCTTGGTGTTTAAATACACTTAGAGACCTGAGCTTTAGAGGCAGATATTTAAAGCTTTTCTGGCACCTGAAGATTTCAACAGCACCAAGTTACTTAGTTGCCATTGAAATCAATGGGAGTTCTTGGCTTTTATCCTTAAAATGACGAAAATAATAGTTTAATGAACATGGTTGCTAGGGTAGCTAGAGATACTGAGTTCTCCCTTTTTGTATAGAAGTAGGCACATTGGATTACGTGTTTGTCCTGTTAATGCTCTCTGCCCTGTTAATAGCTGGCAGCTTTTCCTTTGCCCTCGGGGGCTTGTGACCTTATTGCTGGGGCAGAGCGTGCCAGGCACACACTCCTCCCCCTTCACCAGCTCAGAGGGACCAGATGTGCAGCACAGCAGCAACCAGCCAGTAGTGAGTACCTGGGGTTATGTCACAAAGTGATGCCCCGGTTTATTCATATTTATGATTCATAGTGGGAATTCCTATCATTATAACAACATTTAGGGACGTGAGATTGTATTAGCTTTTTTTGTTCCCAGTGGCTGGTGTCATCCATATTGATGCACAAATTAAAAGTAACTGATGGTTATAGAAAAGTCTCTGGGAGACATTTGGTGAATTGATTAAAGAGGAATTCTGAGGGATATTTCCTAGACATGTCCTCTGGGCATGAAATTTCCTTGCATTCTCGACGGTAAAAAGTCATGAAGAGATTTCTTGCTACAGCTGTGCTGTGGCCCCATAGACTGGCATCTTCTCAAATGCTGAACAGAGGTGCTACAGCTTGGTGAATTAAGATCTCACATTAACTGTGTTTCCAACTGACATTTATGAACAAGTGTTTTACAGACTTATGGGAAGAGATGAAAATTACTAACATGAAGTTTGGTTGGATATTGGCAATTTGTGTAGATAAACCTGAGTCTTCCAGGAGCTTGCCTGCTACCAGAACGAAAGAAGGAATGTGTGTTAGAGCTTCTAATATTCATTGATCACCCAAATCACAGTTTTTCCTCAGGGAATATTTTCAGCCTGAAAACAGAATACCTACTGAAAATGCCACACTGATATTAGCTCAGTACTGCACTGATTTATTCAGTAAGGTACTACAGAAAGTAAACAGCTACTATGTTATGAATTAATTATATACCCTAAAGTGGATTATTTTCATTGTTGTGGTGGGTAAGAGTAATTACGCAACTACTGACTGTGTGTTTAGGTGAAATAGGCTACATGTTTGTTCTTTTTCAAAAATCCTAGTATTTTTAGTGAAAATATCTAGTAACATCTCTAATGTTAAAGGACCAGTGGTTTTCAACTGAAGGAGCACAGATTTAGATTGGACACAAGGAAGAAAGCTTTAACAATGAGGACACTGGAAAACTGGTGGAAAGCTGGAACATGTTGCCCAGAGAAGTGCTCAAAGTCAGGCTGGATGGGGTTTTAAGCAACCTGGTCTAGAGAAAGGTGTCGCTGCCCATGGCAGGGGGTTGAAACTTGACGATCTTTAAAGGTTCCTTCCAACCCAAAACATTCTCTCCCTCTATGATTGTAATGGATGAAGTTTCATGTATAATAGAAATAAGAGGAAAAGGAAAAGAGCACTGACATTAGAAGCTAACTAAGAAAATAAGAGTGGAGCATGTAGAAGTCAGTATCACTGGGACAGTATTCTTAGAAGGATATACATGACATAAGGTGATGCAAAAAGGTTTTGAATGTTATCTCTTGCCATGGATATCCGATTAATTGACAGTGAATACAATAACTATCTAGATTGTCATTTCATGACTCAGTATCAACAAAGAAAATGTCTGCTGATTGTCAGGCAATTTCATCCTGCTATACATAGCAGAAGCATATTAACAAAAGAAACCTCAGAGATGAATGCTCAGATGAAAAACCCAAACAGCTCGTGCAACAAACAGTAATCACTTTTTCTTGGTACGAGTACAATGAATTTAGCTCAATTCTGTTCTTAAGCTTATGTAGGAGCATAAATTAGATTGTGATCATGTACCTGAATTAGCAACACTGTGGCTTCAAACAATTTGTCCCAGAAGAAAGGAAAGTATTGCAAAGTTGACTTCCCTCCAATGCCACACTGCTTTCATTGGGAAGGAGTTAGGTTGGAAGTCCAGTGATCCAGCACACCCTCCAGTCTGCAACTGGCTTTACAAATATTCTCCACATCTGGCACTTGACACCAAAAGATGTCAAAGAACTCTGATGGGTCATTTTGCTCTCTGAGCAACATCTCACTAGTCACCTGCTTTGGAAAACCTATGGAGGAGCAGTGAAAGTCATGTTCTTGATCTGACTGATGGGCCTTCTGCAGCAGCAGAGAAACAGTTATGCTGGGATGCAGCAAGTGTACCAAACTACAGTTCCTGATGGTTCCTCTTGAATCTCTTAGTTCTGAGCAGAGATTTTCTCTCACTTTTTTATTCACACTCATCCCACCAAGACCTCACTCTGTGGCATTGCCTCTTTATTGTCCTCCCTTTGGCCCTGGCCAAACTGTTCTTTCTCAGAGGGTTCATGAGAAATTCTGGTGAATTAGTTGAAAACAGACCCTCACACTAATGCATCACTAGTCAGAACTTCTAGAGCACCTCCTGGGAATGGCTGGCATTGTCGAAAGCACTCTTCTTGCAGTCCCAGCTTCTGTGTTTTTGACCCTTAAATCCTCTGCTTCTTTCATCTCTTAATGTCATTATTAATTCTTAGAATAATTTGGTGGTTTCCCTGCTCTCTTTTTCTCTAACCTTAGAAGAAAATCTTGCATTTTGCTAGCAACATTGAAATGTTTATCTCTAAAAGGGAAAACCAGAAGAAACACCATTCATAAGCAAATGTTTAGGTAAGAGTGAGAGCAGAACAAACATTTATGATACCTTCCCACTAACACTCCCCTCACTGACAACACTTTTCAGCTCAGGGGACCTTCCTAGCTTGTTTTTATTTCAATATTTAGAAATATCCAACTGATCTCACTATCTTTTAAATATTTTTCAAGTCTTCCCTTGCACATAAAATGACTTCTTGTATCCACAGCATCCCTAGCAAGGAGTTCCACAGATGTGCATCTAGTTTTTGTGTGAACAGTCAGGTCCTCTTGCTTGCTGTGAACCTGGCTCCCATTAACTGCATTTTTTAGTCCTATTTCTAGCACATAAAGTGACAGTCAGCTGTGGCGATTTCCTTGTGGTGATTTGGCAAAGCTTTTTGATATTGTTCCTGAAAGTTGTTTTTTCTTCATAATGAAGTTTCAACAAAGTCAGTAGTTGCTTTTATAGGAGTTTTCTCTACCTATGATTATATTTGTTGCCCTCCTCTTACCCTCTACAGTCCTCATAAGTCCTTTCTTTTGACATGAATATTTGATTTATGTTTTCTTAACTACCATAAAGCACTGAACAGATGTTTACATGGAACTGTCAATCATAATACCGAAATCTAGTTGCTCCTAAAAGCAACGGTCAACCTAGAGTCCTTGTATGAACCTAGAATTGCTTTCTTCTCCACACAAATCACGTTACACTTATGCATTCTGAATTTCATCTGTCCCTTTATTGCCCAGGTCCCTTGGGTTGTCATCATTTTGCAGCTCACCAGGCTGTGCTCATCCTTAATATTTTGAATAACTGCATCAGTCACTTTGTTGTAGAATCCTTTTTCCAAATCACGCACAAACAAGTTGAACAGCCCAGATTTCTCTGCTGATGACATCACTCAGTCAAAAGAGATGGCCATTTATTAATCCCTTCCATCTCCTGTGTCTTGGCAAATTACCCATTCCATGATATTTCCGTTTATGCAAATGATCAGAAAGGAGAGAGAAGGATTGGTGGAGTTAATTGAAAAAATATGTAACTCTTGCAGAAAAGTACATGAGGAAGAGTAGGTTGTGGGTGCTCTCAGTTCAGAAGTCCTGGGCTGCATCAGAAGGAGAGTGACCAGCAAGATGAGGGAGGTTATTCTTCCCCTCTACTCCACTCTGATGAGACCCCACCTGGAGTTCTGGGTCCAGCTCCAGGGTCCCCAGCACAGGAAGAACATGGACCTGTTGGAGAGAACCCAGAGGAGGGACAAAAAAATTTTTGAAAGGCTGAGAAAGTCATGGTTGTTCAGCCTGGGGAAGAGAAGGCACCAGGGAGGCCTTATTGCAGCCCTTCAATACTTAAAGGGAGCTTATATGAAAGATAGGGACAGACTTTTTAATAGGGCCTGAAGCAACAGAACAAGGTGTAATGGCATCAGACTTTTAGCGGGTAGATTCAGACTAGACATAAGGCAGAATTCTTTTATAATGAGGGTGGCTATACATTGGCACAGGTTGGAGAGGTGTGGATGCCCCATCCCTGGAAACATTCAAGGTCAGATTGAACAGAGCTCTGAGCAACCTGATCTAGTTGAAGATGTCCCTGTTGTTTGCAAGGGGGTTGTACTAGAGGACTTTTAAAGATCGTGTAAAATAATAGATCTATTATTTTACACGAAAGAAATGGCTTTGAAAATTGCTGTTTGTCTTCTTTCACTTGACTATTTGAACACACAAACCAAAAACACCTTCCTTTTACTCAACTGTTTATATCAAAGCCAGTTCAATTGGGAATAGAATGTTATATTTTAGAGGATGTGGAGAAAAATTGAGTGCAACAGAGGACAAGCTCTTTTCTATGAAGACTGTCTTAATCAACACTTACTAAGAAAAAAAAGGAAAATAAACAAGTAGATCAGAAAAGTCTCTATGTATTAAAGAAGAAAGTACTTCTCAAAAGGTTCTTCCAATATTAAAATCTCTCCTCACAAGAGACCTATGGAGACATTCATTTCCAAGACTGACACTGATGCACAGTGAGCAGTTAATACACAATAAAATGTGAAAAGACACATTTACCAGAAACTGACATCAAGTCAGTTTTTAAATCACAGTCCAAAAACCTGAAAATCAAGTAGCAATTTAAGTTGTTTGTAAGTTGTTCTAGGAGTACAGAAAAGCTCTCCTTGACTTCGATCACTGCTATAGAAACCAACTTGAATGAGCTTGAGACAGTCCAAATGTAACAACTGTGAGTACAGCAAACCCATTTCAAACTGCTTCAGAACCACACAACAAAACAATTAAAAAAAAAAAAATCTAAAATGTGTCCAAAAATGATAGGTGGAAAGACAGGTGTTTGAAATACTTGTGGCATGGTGCGTTACACACTTTTGCAGAGGTAAAATTAATCCCCTCTGACTGACAGGTTCTGTCTATACAGTCAAGCCTATTGCAATTATGTGTCCAGATTTTCATGAGTATTTTAATACACTCATATTTTCTTTCTTTTCTGAATGAGATGTAGTGGATAGTTCTGCTAGGTTTTTCTCAGATCCTCAAAACAGTCTGATAAGGATGTTGAAGTTGTGGCTATTTGAGACCTCCATTTCTCACTGGGACAAGGAGCTGTGACATCTGTTACAGAGAACTGCAAGTCAAAGACTAAAGATATGCAACCAAGCTTAGGCCAATAAATCCATACTGTCATGATTTGTTATAAATCTGTAGTCTAGTAGCTCTCCACCCAAGCTTGATGTACTCACAGATTGACTAAGTATCAGTCCACTCTCTGTTAGCAACAGATATTTGAAGGTGAGAAAAAAACAAGTATTTGTTGTTCAAAATCTCCCCAGCCCAAAGTTAAAGAAAAAAATGTACACAGAGATTTTCACTCACTAGTACCTCCAAAAAAAAGTAACTTTTTCCCAAGTTTGATGTCTACATCAATTTCTTTTTATGCAGTCTAAAATTGTTACATGCCTGACGTTCCGTAGAATGTGTTCATAATCAATTATTTATGTATTTAGTGGGAATGTATTACTGCCAAAGGGTTGTGAGCTTCCAGGCAGTAGTACTATAAAGCAGGTTTGTGTCTGCCTTCAGGAAGAGAGACCAATCTCAAAAGATTCACCTATCACCAGGATAAGCAAGAGAAGGGGAGTTTGATCATTTCCCACAGTCTCTCTGCCTAAAATTAGCAGGAACATTTATATCTGAATCCCAAAACCTGACTCCTAAAAGTATCAAGGATGAGGGCAGCAAAGAAAACAGGATTCAGAAGCTGGTGGGGCTTCCTAAGAAGGCATGGCCCCATCCTGATGGACAGGATACCAGGCAAGGCTCACATTTCAAATCGAAATGTGAGCCTTGGGTACCTAAGGGTACACTGATGTTGCTCTCTATACATGGCAGCAGGCCAAAATCTCAGGAACCTAGGTAAGAGACGATGAGTAAAGAGTGTTTAGAACAATTAAATTACATTGTTTTCTGCACCTCTGACCTTAGTTTACAATCTAAAGTCTAACTAGCATGTGTCGGTTTTGGTCTCTTTGAGCTTGTCTAGTGCTCAAAGCAAGATGAAGGAAAGAAATGTATCTCCCAGAAGGCAGTGGACCCAAAGAAGTACAGATACACAGACTCCCTAGCCCATTGCCAGAGAAATTCTGAGGAAAGAGGTTGTACTGAGACTGCTTTCTGCCAGGTTGCACTGCCAAAAGCCACGCTGTGGGAAGGCAGAAAGTGGTGATTGTTACACATGGAAGAGATGCTGAGGGATGCTCCATGACTCAAAGGTATCTCTAATTGCAGACTAGCACAAGACCCAAAAGTTGCCCCTAATCAACAAAACTGGAAAACCCTCTGATACTGTTGATTGCAAGGCAGACAGGAAAAGCCCCTCAGAGGTGCTTCTGGAAAGCAATATTGAGAAAAAACAAAGAAACTGGTGCTCAGCCAAGAAAAATAATTTCTCTACATCACAGAAACATAATTCAAAACACACTGTGAAAGAAATTCTGCCTAGAAGGCAAGTAAATATTATGTTATGTATTAGAACAGTGTTATTATGGACTAAATAGCAAAACTGATGTTTGAAAATTGAAAGAAGAAACAACCCCCTCCAATTTGTTTGTTTTTAAAATCAGAGGTAGATTTGATAGAATCTAATGGTATCAAAAGAACTGTTTAACAATAGGAAATATTTTCTTATCTAGCTGCAAAGACACACATCTTAAAACAGAATTTGAATATTCTAGGCATGTGCATGCTAATGAACAGATATGCAGTCTCAGAAAGTTGAGATACGGTTTTCCAATTTAATCTTGCTGACTTGGAACAGCTCAAAGAAGGAAAAAGTTTTCTTTCATAACCATTACTTTGTATTTGCACAGAATAAACAGGTGCAATATTGACATGACAAACTAGAAAGCAGGTGTTTTAATTAAAACAGCCATAGGAAGAATCATTTGCAATGTCTCGACAACCACAATTAACTGTTCTCTGTGTCTCACTCTTGATGGAGCTCATTTAGAAGGTATCAGAACATTTAGAAAACACTGTGAGACAATTGTTTTAAATCTCCTACCTTGTAGGGTTACTGCAGAATACTCATTCTGCCTCCAACATAGTTTAAGTCAACATTAGAAAGTTCCCTGCACTGTAGCCATAGAGTTAATTGTCCTCATTCACACTCAGGAGTTATTCATTATGCAAAGATCGGAACATTAAGCAGACCTCCCTGTGGCAGATAGGTAGTGTATAGCATTGTGGAAGCTCCCTACACACAGAGGAAAATCACCCTCAAGATGGGGGTCCATGGATGCATTCTACCCCCGTGTCCAGGATGCAGTCCACAAAGCAGGTGTGATCTTCACAGCCTGTGGGTCTGGAAGGTCCCTCAATGATGGTTCTGTGTTGGCTTGTTTAGGATTTCTCCAAGGCTGCAGTAAAAGGGGGAGAGAACAGTCTTGTTCTGAAGGCCTCACAGAAGAACTGTGGCTCTTCCTTACACTCCAAGCATGGCTAATGGTGCTGTGGGGACATGGACTTCTGCCTGCCAGGAAACACAAGCAAAGAAAAATTATCATTATTCTAATGCTTTGTTACAAAAGGTGAGGGCTTCTCCAACTGTATTTTTGCTCAAAGTATTCACTGTTTCAGTTGGTCCCAATTCAACTTGTAGTAAACAGGATTCCATGCCACAAAACCGCCACAAAACCAAAAACATGGACAAATTACTATGAAGACTGAAATAGTAAAATTTTGTGAACATTGCACTTCTATTAAATCGATAATTCTGACAACACTGTGTGACAGCAAAATGGTCATGGAAAGAAAGCCTGTAAGATTTAAAAATCTATCCCTGATGAGAACTGAGACTGAGTTCAGATTAATGAATGGGGACACTTTGCCTGGAGATGCTGTGGTGGTTCAGCCATGAACTCTCCTGCTATGCTATCTCCTAGGGACTCTCATCTCTGATGCAAGGAAAGGTCAGCTTTCAGTGAACAGCAGATGAACTCCAGTTGTTTACCATATGATGTGTAATAAATATGATGTCAGTAAACTGACATTCAATTTTTTATTTTACTGAATGTCTCAGGGTAGCAGTGGTAGCAATCCAGCAACTATTACCCAGGCTGGAGATTCATGCAGGGACTGAGGTGGTATAGGTAGCTGGAGACAGCACCATTGCAGCTGCCCCAAAGGCAATCACCCTTACTGCAAAGCAAACTCTGTAAGCCAGGCTTTCACAGCTGACACTATTGCTTACCAGGTGAGAATAAATACTAGGGAAAGTTATCATCTGCCACCTTAGCGATTCTGGTGGGATGAGAGGTTTCAGTGCTTGGAGGTTATTCTTGTAAGGTGACCATCACAGTTTCAACTTTCCCCACACTTCCAGTAGGAGGCCAACTGGGAACAGAAACCTCATGATCACCATGCCATGCTCTGCAGTCCTTTTTGTGAATTAAATCTTCTAGCAATCATGTAGCATGTCACAGCCAATTAGGATCTGATTTTTCTGACATAGTTATCAGCTGCACTTCCCAATGGCTTCAGCTGTCCATTAGGCTGATTAAATATTCTTCCTACATGAAAAGGGTACTACAACTAGTAGTTAAAATGTTTGGACATAGAACCTTTTTCTTTAAAAAAATAAACTGCACCATATTTTTTCTGTTGAAAAAGCAGTAACATTCAGCTCTGAGCCTTTTTATCCAGACTATTTGATTTTTTCACAACAAAATCCAAGCTCTCTGTGGGGTGGATTCTCTGCATTTTATAACCAGATCTGATTATGTGATGCCTGCCTTTTCTGAAAATGTAGCATATTCTTTAAGCTCTTTTTTCCCGTAAGTATTTCTGTTGCACTTTATATGATTTTCTTTTTGGGTGCTTTTTACTATCAAGTTCTCAGCACCATGATGCTCATCTTGTGCTGAGGTCTTTGTCAGAAACTTCCATAAGAAGAGCCTTTTATGTAGCTCAAACATTTGTCACCCTCTAAATCCCACTTTTCTTCTTTTTTCAAGCCAATGCTGCCTCATTATCCCTTTCAGCAGTACAGTCTGCAAGGCTCTGTCTCCTATTAGAACAGTGCCTCCTGAATAACTCCACCCTCCTAAATCAAATGGTGTGATTTCCCTCATGTTTTTCCATCCATGGATATTTGTTAACAATCACCAGCATGTGAAGTGACATACAAACCAGAAAAAGCACACTCTCAGTGTAAGGCTGAGACAATCTTATAGACATGTCAGTATTTATCATTTGGTAATGAGGTTGTGTCTTTAATTAAATGGGACCATTCATGTGTATAAAGTTGCTTCTCAATGCAAGAGTTTGCAAGATTCTGGCCTAAATAAAGGAAATAAATATTCAGATTATTTGCAGCACAAACACAATATGACCATTTGCTGAAACCAACTCTTTTCTCCTTCCATATTTCTTCTTGTCCCATCTGGCAGCATCTCATTACACCTACTCTGAACTCCTTTCTCCCTCTGCAAGTAATCTTACAAGTTCTGTGGGACTTCTATGAGTTATTCAGGTGCATATCCAGAACACAGGGAAACACCTTCAGCAGCTTGGAGGCATCTTCCCTTTTTTGTCTTCCAATATGCTTGAGAACTTTTTGAACACTGGATAAATACTGACAAAGAGACAAGACCAGGACTCAGATCATACAAGATCCGTATATTTTCAAGCCATATATGCATAAACTGAGTGTACGCCAAAGTAACACACATTAAGGATATGCATAAGAGATATCTTTGGAATGTATCTTTCTTCATTTTGACTGTTTTTCTGAGATTTTCCACCCAAAAATGCTGCTCAGGAAGGTGAAATAAGTTCTTAGTTATTCCCCATTAATACTGCAGAAATTTAGTTTGAAATTGCAGATCTGTGAGATCCACAAGTGAGCACTTACCTGATCAAGCTGCACCTTATGATGTCAACTTACTTAGCCTTTAGATGTTTACTTTGCTTCATCTGCATATCTGACACTATTAAGAGACACTTCTTTGTTTAAGAATTGTGCATTAAATGACAGTGTCCAGATAGCAAGCACAGGCAATGTATATTGCTAACACCATACAGTGAAAGATCAACCACTTGCAGAAAAAATTTTCAGTGAGGACAGGCTGAGAGGGTTGGGGGTTGTTCATCCCACAGAAGAGAAAACCCAGGGAAAATTCATTGTGGCCTTCAATACTTAAAGGGGGCTTATAAGAAAGATGGGAACAAGCTTTTTAATAGGGCCTCTAGCAATAGAACAAAGGGTAATAGTGTTCAACTAAAAGAGGTTAGATTCAGACTAGATATATAGACAAATTTTTTTACAAAAAGGGTGGTGAGACACTGTCACAGGTTGCCCAGGGAGGTGGTAGATGCTCCATCCCTGACAACATTCAAGGCCAACGATCTTGTTGAAGATGTCCCTGCTCATTGGAGGACTACTTTACCTTTAAAGGTTCCTTCTAACCAAAACATGATTTTTATGCTTCTATTCTATGAAAATAAGAGAGGAAAACAGAGGGTATTGTGTTCATGAGCATGTGTGTGTACGTGTACTTCAGAACTTCAAATAAATAGGATGATTCAAAAGGTAAATCATTAAATAAAATATCTTCAAGTGCACCATTTTTTAAAATGTAGACTAAGCGTTCTCTCACTGAGAGAAGAGCTCAGTACAAGGATCTTTTAAAGCACCCTTGACACAGATGTCCTTGTCACAGTGTTTCTTTTATCCTGAACTTCCCTGCATGTAAGACAAAACATCTGCTTAGGGATGTTTCATCAGTGATGACACCTATAAGTATTAGCAATCACTCTTTTTCCAGTCCATAACTGTTTGGCATTTATTTTAAAGGTGACAGCCTTAGAAAAGACGAAAATGACTGATCTTTTGAGCAGGCTCCAAATGTCACATTGTGAAAGATGTTGTTTTATCATCAACATACGGCATCTGTCTGGGCTCCTTAAGGAAGACTGTAGCTGGAAAATAAATGTTCTCTGAGCAGTATCTTTGTATCTCCAGCTTTTAGGCAGCCTTAACTGAAACACCATTCTGAACATTATTTACCTTCAACTTAATTTGATCCTCAGGAATTTACACATAGTTTAAAGTTTCAGAATAAATTCTTCAACCAACTCCTCATTAAATTTACTTGAAGGGTTCTTTTATGACTAAAACAAGCTGGTTCCCAGAAGACTGTATCTGCACAAATGTACACATTACTCTTTAAGACTACCCACATCCTGGTACTGTGGTTGCTTGTGCTTTTTAATGAATAGTGAACTCCACAATGTATTTGATGTGCCAGGAATTAGGTATTTTCAGTATGCTACCAGATAAGGAATTTCTTTGAGCCTTTATTAGGGCCATCTTAATTTGAATTCTATGTTTTGTCAAAAAACAATTTCTTTTCCTGGAGAAATTATAGTTTTAGCTGTTAATGAAAAAGGGGCAAAAGAGCAGCTGAACTGCACAGTGATGGATGCTATGGCAACTAGAACAGGTATGAAAAATGCTTTCAAGCAGAGTATTTAAGTTAGAAAAATTATAACAATAGAAAGCTAATTAGCAATTTAAGTATACACCTTTGACTCCAAAAGTGCAGGGCTCTGGAATGCTAGCAGTTGATACTGCTACAGTTTATGTGAAAGTACTTTCAATTTGTTGTTGGTTGGTTCACTTGCAACTCAAGGTATACAAAATTAAATTCATGCAAGTTTTTTGCCAATTTCTTCCAGGGTAAATTCAGACTTCTGTAGCAAAAACATCTGCCAGGAAAAGAGGCTGTGGCAATGGAAAGAAGCAACCAGCCAGCTACAGCCACGCCATTCTTGGTGAGCCAACTAGTGAATAAAGCTGGCACTGCTTTCAGGGAAGAACCATGGGCATGAAAGCAGAGGAATGCTGACTGAAATGTGCTCATCTAGTAAATGTAGCCTCAAAATTTTCTATCTTAAAAATACATCTCTAGCTCTGGAAAGTTGAATTTTGTGTCTCTCATTTGTGTATCTCATTGTGTCTTCTCCAAGCACAAGTGACCCATTAAATTGGGGAACTTGACCCCAGCCCTCTTTATATGACATGGCCTCTTGTGGCTTTTTCAGAAGCATTCGCTTGCTTCTGGAGAAACACATAACCCCTCTATACCTTCTATGATGTTTATTTATTTGCATTTTTGGATTCCTTTGATGCTTGATTTTCAACATATGTTGGGGAGCTATCCCGAGCTGATGTCCAGCTCAGGCTTCTTCCAAATAATACAAATTTTTCATCTCATCTAGAGAATAAGGTTATATGAGTCAGTATTATTATCATAGCTTTTTCATATTCCTGTGAAAGAAAGAGAAATATTAATTTCAGTTGTGAAGATCAAAAAACAAAAGACAAGGAAGAAGCAAGTTCCATTGGTTTATGGCAGAAACCCACAACACTACTTCCTAGGCCATAAATGTCACATCTACAGGCTCACTGTGCTTTTGATCTGTGTGTGTCCATCAAAGCCTCACACACTGAGTGTGGCATGGAGACAGCAACTCCTCTTTGCACAGACTGTGCCACCAGCATGTGTGCACACACACAGATTTCTAGATTTCTTAGAATAGTGCTCTTGATGAATTTTAATGGCTTGGTTGAGCTACTAGTGATGCTCCCAGCAGGGCTGGAGTTTTTTTTTTTTTCATGACAACATACTCCATTCCCATTGCAGTTCAAGGCATAACCTGCACAGCTGCTTCGCAATTTGCACAACCAGCCTGTTTCGGCATCTGAGAAGCTGAAGATTGGCTACAGATAATGAAAGTGCCCAGAAACCAAAGGGTTAATCAGGTAAACATCTGAGAAACAGCTCCACTTCCCATACATGTCAAATGATGAGGGACTGGGATGCTACTTTTAACAGAAAACCTTAGAAAATACAAAAAATTCTCCTCGTCCTGACTCCTTTCCTGAACTGTCAGGATGCTGGATGCAATGCCATGGGAATGCAGGAAGCCAGCTAGGGTCCAGTGCTGTCTCTGAGATGAAAAGTTGCCCTGGAACCTGTCATGAGGGGCAGCCTGGGGAAGAGCCACCTGGGTGACTCTGGGCATTGCCAGGTCCAGCACAGCTCACTGTGCCCAGGCTGCTCAGCCCAAAGTGGCCTCAGTGTCTGTAACACACTCAGCAGCACCCTCAAGAGCTGGCATGTGAGATGCATGCTGCCATCCTGAATGCCTCTAGAGCTTCACATGGCAAGGAGCCAGCCACAGTACCCCCAGCATGTGTAGTTCATAGATGTAGATAACTGTGTAAACAACTCACACAAAAGGGAGAGCTGGCTGCTATCCTCTAGCCTAAGTAGCCTGCAGCTACAGTGGAATGGGAAGAATTGATCAGCAAATCATGGCATGTCTTTTTACCTTTGCTATAAGGCTCTAAGACCACTCTTATTACTCCTGGATTACAGTGAGTGGGTTCTCAATGGTCCTACAATTTTACAGTAATCATATCCTATAACATGCAAAAGCACAACCCAGGGCAGATCAGCCTTACACAGAGGTTTGCTTTGCTAGCTGAAATACTTGCTTGTTCACATCAAAGTCAGAAGGAGCTGTTCTATAGTCAACATCTCAACAACAACAAATCACTGGAGTGTTTTTGCAGAGTCCATGTAACTGCATCAAATTTGGCCTAATATAAAAGACCACGGAACAGAGACACGTTTCTTCGTATATCACAAGCCCCTACAAATTAGATGTTGACCTTTTGCGTTCACAACTTCAGAGACTATTTTTTTAAAGTAGCCTCAGCAGTTACTTTATTTCTGAATAAAATAAATGTTGTTTTAGTTCTGCTCGCGGGAGTTGCACACTGTGAAGCTGGTAACAGCTAGTTCACATGACAGTGAATGAAGCTGAATAATTAAAATGGCCTCCCTAGTTAGAAAATGTAGGTGAGAGATGAAAAAACAACTCTTGATCATGTCCTGCACAGAAAGTACATAAGAGCTCAGTAAATTGATCCTGGTTTCTTAAAACAGCAACTTGATTTTTAGCAGTAAATGGCTTTAAATCAGCCTTTCCATTTTGCAGTGCCCAGGAGCATGGAATGAAGGCCAACTGAGAAGCTTTGCTTTTCTCTTGCCTCATTGCTATTTTACCAGTGCAGCTGCACAGAGCAAGTCTGCCTCACAGAGCAAAACTGTCTCACGGTGCTGAGAAAATGCTGCTGGATAGTTTTGATCCACTTGGGTAGTGTCCTGATGATCTGACTTCTTTTGCAGCTCAGGCTGAAGCAGAAGATCTGGAGTATGGCACCCAGAAGAACAGGAGAGCATGCATAGGCTGACAGACCTCTACACAGACACATCCTTCCAGCCAGATTAAATAAGAGCCTAAACAAAACCAGAAGCACACATAGGAGGTGAGACCCAGGGTGGCAGACATCGCCAGTGATAGTTAGGGAGTGCATTTGGCAAATTCATCTTGCAGAGTGAGTGGGGCCTCTTCAGCAGCAGAAAACTGTATCCCACCTTTCTGTCCTTCTCCCCACATGCTGAAGTTTGTGGTCACAAGTTGATGCTACCCTGGATTATCTGTGAACCTATTACCATGCTCCAGCACTTAAGGGGAAAGAAATGATGACTTGCTTCCAGGAGCAGTGAGGCCATAAAAAAACTGAATGGTGCACCTTTATTGCCAGATGACTGCATCCTTCCTCCTGAAAACAGTATTGACATGTAGGACAGCATAGTCATGGTGACACTTGAGTTCCACACCCGCTGTGGTTCACATCTCTGGACTGCTAGCCACTGTTATTGAATCCATCTGTCACACCACAGCATTGTACTGGAAAGAGTGGCAAACAGCCAAAGAACTTTTCCAGAGCTGTAACACAAAACACTCAAGAGTTCCAGTGAGAATCCCCTAACCCTCACCTAACTGATGTATGAAGCCAATATAAAAAACACAGGGCTCAAAATAAACCCAAAATGTGAACATGCAATTTGTTTGGGTTTGTTTTTATCAGTTCACTCTACTGATCTCCTCTTCATTTTGCTTTTTTTTCCTCTGTGGAGCTGCAGAGGCTTTACAAGTGTGTGTGTCTGAGACGCCTCTTGAGGCAAGGAAAAATACTTGCTTCCAACCTTGCTGAAATGGAACCTGAAATCTGCTTCAGGGTGTTTTTGTAAGCACCAGCCTATGATCATGAAAATCTGGCCAATGTTCTGCTGGTTAGATTTGTGTACTCCCAGATCTCTCCTCTAGTCCATGGAGTGTGATGCCATGGGCAGGGGCAATGACAGTGACAGAGCTTGGAGACAGAGGCAGAATTGTTGTATTAACAAATTGACACAAGTATAATGCCACATTGACATGTCTCACTTGCTCTCAGCACTCAGAAAAGTGCCTTTTCATAGCTTTATTCTGTGCTGTGTAGATAGAATAGTTTGTTTGGCATCTCAGGAACATACAACTCCTTATTTTCTTTTTCTACTCTTCCTAGTTTGAGTTTTTTTCTTCCCAAGATGATTTAAATCTAAAATTCCTTTTATGTAGATGGCAGAGGTTTGGTTGTGCAATAGCATAGTGCTCCATTCCTAACTCAGGTCCGTTGTTCAGTAACAACTGTGCGAGTGCTGCATGTGCACTGACTGCTGGATTGGCCCCACAGCTCATGACTTACAAAAGGATCTGCTCTGCAGGGTTTGCTGGCTGATACCTGCTCCTCTGCAGCCAACAGAAAAAGTAAAAAGCATCAGAACAAACCCCATTCCTAGTGGAATCCCAGTAGATTTGCATGAAACAAAGTTGGTTTATAGGATGTTGTAAAATCCATTAAATTAATGGCTGCTGTTTCTGTAGAAATATTTCATCAATGATGATACATGGGGAAACATAAGCACCTTGATTTCTTTAGATTGTGTAATATGGGGGGCTCTTAACTTCTTTTGAAAAAACACTCCATTGATCAGTTTAATTAATGCTCAGTAGAGTGAGGCTCAGTACTTGCTTTCCAAATGTTAATACCTTTAAATTAACTCTATCATTTATTAAGACACTGAAGTATTTTCTTGAAGGGAGAAACAATATCTTTGTGGTACTGAAAAAAAGTTCCATTATTATTTTTATTAAATTTTAATATTGGTGAATCTCTCACATTAAAGTACTGTTGATACTATAAATACCACAATGGTCCTCTAGCATGTCAACTCTTCATGCTCCTGTGCCTCAGGAACTGTCTGTGTTTGTCAGTTTTCTTGATTATTTTGTCAAAAATGCTTTTATTTCTAGTCTTAATAAAGTCTCTTAAGAAAAAATATTTCTCAGAGGTGTAGTTAATTTGATCTTTTATCTTAAGCCAATGTTGTTCATTTCATTTTCTAAGCAAATAAAAGGTCAATTAACACTTATAAAATAATGGAATGGTCTCCATGTGTCTCCCTTGAAATCTCTACATTATCTTTAGATGTGATCATGTAGGAACATTGCTAATTTTATTTGCAATTCTCTGTTACCCTATTTGAAATGTTCCTTAAGATACACTTTAAATTCTCATGTTTGGGAAATAATACCCTATTTCAGCTCTAAAGTATAATTCAAGTAGACTACCACATAAATTACATTATTAATAAGTTTTAGCTACAAACTGGTTTATTCACAAATGCCTTTCTCATGTTTACATTCCAATATTGGAATACTATTCCAATTTATTATCAATCAAAATTCCATTGCCATATACACTGATAAAAAAATACTTCCTAATTAAAAAAACCCAACCTTGAAGGCTGAAATTAGTTACATTTTCTCTATTTTTCTCCCTCAAATCTCAGTATTCAAATTTAAATATTCCCTAAAAAGAATGGCCACATGCTCCTCTAGCAATATCCCACTTGTAAGATTGACTCCCTCAGGTTAAAGATAGCCTTTGCTATCTACATTGCAGTTGATTCAAATCTTGACTGCCGAAGCTTGGAGGAAAAATAACCTCTCTACCAAGGAAAAAACACTTTCTGCTTATCCTTTCTTATAACTTCTTTAAAGAACTCCTCCATCTGGCAGGACAGGATGCCTTCCTTTGGACTAACCAGTCCTTTATATTTATACTTATGGGTGATGTATAATCCTGGTGTCAATAATTTGGTGCCAGTAGAGGGTAATCATTGACTGCTTCACTTTTCTATGCAAGGCTGACTACTTTGGTGGTATTACTACACAGAGTCTCTCCGAAGTTCTTTCATTTTTTTTTGTGTGCTGTTCCTGCTTTGACATTAAATCTCTGACATCACCGAGGTTTCTATCCAACACGATCTTCTTGCTGAAAACAGAGGCCTGGAACTTACATTACAACTTGGATTGTGCGTGGCTCACTGGAAGACTTCAACTGTTGCTGAAATAGTTTATGTGTACAACAAGCAAATGGTTTTAATGAGAAACTGGAATAAAATCAATATTGTAGAAGGAATTTGAGAATGTTCATCATGTTGTCTGTCAGCAGTCTCATTTTCTTTAATTCCTTTATTAAAACCAGCTCTTAGAAGTTCATTATATGACATAATTTAGGTTAAAACACAACCCACATTTATTCTATGGCCAAAGAGTCTCCAGGGGTAGCAGAAGTTGTATAACTCACCTTTGGAGAGAGAGAGGAGCAGAAGAACAGTGAGACAGGGTAGAGAAATCCCTTCCTAATCCTGTAGCCTTGTCACATGAAGGCATTTTCTGTGTAAGCACATGCTCTGACTGTCCAGTAAATGAGCACAGAGCTGCCCTTCACGTAGGAGGGCAATGGTTTAATTTTAGGAGTTTCCCCTGCTGAAGCTCAAACTTTCTCTTCTTAAGATTAGATAGATTTCATCCTAAGGTGAGGACAAGCACTTTATGAGTTCATTCTCTGCCATCTGGGAATATAAATCCTTTAACACTGGAATTTGAGTAGCTTTTCAGTGCTTTACATCTTTTAAGCACTTGAGAACTAATCCCATCCTCTATATGCAGTTTTGTGTGCTGGATTTTCTCACGCAGTGGCAGAGGAAGAGTCTCTCTCCTGGCAGGATGGAGCACCCTCTTGGCCAGTCTTTACTCCCTGGTAAGAAGGTTAATCAAAGATTTCTTGCAACTTTGGGCTCTAATAGTTCTGCCATTCCCATTACCCTGAAGCAACTATGCTCTGAGTTTGAACCAAAAGGAAACTTCACTTAAGCACATGTCCCGAGTCTGGCCAGACTGCCAATAACCAACTGGATTTTTAATGCTGCCATGTCTCCAAACGTGGCTTCAGCTGTTCTCTGCAGGGCAACATTGGGCTATTTATTCTGAGCACTGACTGGCAAGCATCAAATGCTTAAGCAAACAAGTTCTGAGCTTTAATACAACCATATACTGTCTGAAGTCAATCACTCTAGGAAGCTTTGGGCAGTCAGAGAAATAAAAACATGTAGAGATGGGCCTAAAGACATTTTGGGTGTAGTTGGTGACAAATCAGATATTGTTAGACTAACTTTAGACCAAGTATGTCTTTGCTGGCTTCTGGTCTTCTGCTCCAGGTCCCATGGAGATTTTGCCATCATGACACCAACAACTATCAGGAGCTGAGGACAGCTGGGGTCAGGAGGTGGTGCCAAAAGAGTAAGGGATGCTTTTAAACTGGGGATTAAATCAAAGAACTGAAAATAAGAAGTATCAGAAGACTAGGAAGTTGCCACAGTTGGTCAAACAAAGAGGAGCAAGAGAAGGAAAACCTGGCAAACTTCAGGTAAGAAATTGAGAAACTGTTCTCTCCTCTTGAAATAATTTTGAGCAGGACAATATCATCCCCAAAGGCCAAGGAGGAAACTTGATGGTTTAAGGAAGTGTAAAGCTGATCTAATAGGTATTAAGTCCCAACTAATCTGGGGACCATTGTTTCCCAGGAACAAAAGCAATGCTCCCCCGCAGTCCCAGCTGGGCTGAGCCCTGCCTTAGTGCAGCTGACAACTGAGCCCTTAATATTGTTTCTCTGGGTAGATGGATGACAGCCGTGTATCATCCTTCCCTCGGTGACTCTTGCTTCTGGCACCATTTGTTTCCATTTCATTTTAAGGTCAGTATGAATTGTCTCAGGCAAAAATGACTTAATAATGAAATTAATAAAATGAAATAATGTTAAAGTAATATTATAAACTTATCTTTTGGCAATCTGACAAACAAGGGAGGCTTTAGATCAGATTATCCAACAATTACTTTTTATAAATATACCTAAGCCATTTCTCAGTGTAAACTTGCAGATTGTACAAGCACTCAGCAGTCCCTTGTAGGCTGCAGATTCTTATCTTTCAAAAAACTTAGCAAGGTTTGCTGCATGAAACCCTCAGTTTAAAGACTGTGATATAACTGATTGCTTTAATATAATTTTCTACCAAAATGTCCCATGGTACACTGTGCTCTGAGATAGCATCTGAAAGTGGTTATATGGGAGAGGTGTAGGAGGATCTGGATTCATGACTCTATGGCAACTGAAAAAAATGGGATCCCAAAGCCATAATAAAAATTATTCCCTGCAATAGGAAAATCTGTTTGTTCTTTCAAACTGAGAGCAGTAGAAGAAAAATAGTATTTGGTATCTAACCTATCGGAACAGGGAGGGCATTTCACACTCTGATCAGAGAAAGCAAATATGTGAATGGGCCTGCAAGAGAGGACATGAGGAAGAGGGAAGGGGAGGGGAGAGGGAGAGGAAAGGAGAGGATCCCTAAAAAAATTATTCTTTACTATTACATGGATTTCCTAGCCAGAGACATGACAAATCACATCATAGGCCATGAAGTAACTAGCCCACAGCATCATAAGGAGGAAATTAAGGTAGAAGAAGATGGGGAACACATCTCTTGAAGTAAAAGAGCATGGCAGCACTTCAGTCAAGACTAAGAACTGGGCCTGGAAGGCATTAACAAATGGACACTAAAGGAAATGATTTCCCAGAATTTTGCACATTGAGCAGAATCTTATGTCTATATTAAAATGTGCAAAAAGTGCTGTCGTTTTGCACAAATGACTACCTGAGGAGCAAAGACCAAGACAGTCAGGTCTTTCATGTCAATAGTCACAGGCAGGAACAGAAGAGATCTGATGATCTTCTGCTAACGTCATAATACGAGTTATTTCTTCCACAGAAGAGGATAAGGTACATTCTGACAATTAACTTCTATCCTTCTCATAATAAGCAGTGAAAGACTATTTTAACTATGCCCAGTAAATCAAAGATGTGTGTATATAGAGCAACATTGCTTCTTTCCTTTTTTACAGTTACAAAAAGACCATCTGATTCCAATGATAATCAGCCACTCCACATGATTCCCATTAGCTCTGTCCATGGAACACCTGAACAAAAGCCAAAGGAACTTGGACATGTTCCTCCTTCTGCCTTTTCATTATTTTTTTCATCTAAACATCTGTTTTCCCATGTTGATGTATGAGCTCATAACTTGCAGAACAAAGACAACCCGTGCCTTCATGCAGCAGCATGTTTATGTAGGTAGCGCTGGGTTTTTCTGACAATTTCTCTATATCAATTCCACCCTTCAGTCTGTTGTCCAAATTCACTGCCACATTGCAAGGAATGAGGAGGAGACACTGAATGCTTTTTTAGTGGGAAAAGTTTTTCAACAAATAACCAGAAACTAAAGCATAATTTAATGAGGGATATTGGTTAAATATAGCTTTATAAGGAAAACATGATGGCGATTACTTCATGAATAGCAATGCTATGACCAGTATCACAGATCATGTCTATTTAGCTGCACAACACCATAGCATTTTCAAAACAAATGCAGTACTTGTGCCCTATTTTGAAGTTTTTACATTTTAGGGCCATGATCCTGTAAAAGTATTCACTTTTCACAGATCATGGGGATCTCTTGCAATACCCCATGCTAAGTACGTGTGTTTAACAGCTCGAAAGGACCAGGGCCTCTTAAACACACTGTGTTTAAGATCATTGGATCCTGTGGAATGTCTCACATATGGAAAACTATGAGAAGTTTAAGTGCTTGCAGATCAAATAAGTGAATTTAGAAAAAAAAAAAAAAGATTAAAGATAAAAAAGTTAGAGATTACAAAACAGAGTTGCTTTGGACTGTAACGCGACTTGTGCTGGTCCTGCTGGTGTTGGCTTTTTTTTGTTTACAGCATGAATGCTGTTAGCCCCCCACATAAATCCAAAGCTGAAATAAAGTTAGATTCAATGTTAAGCATTTAAATATTTTAAATTTTTTAACAGTTTACAGTGTTAAATTTTTTTCTTGCAATAATGCAGTTAATATTATTTTTAGATTAGAGTTTACATAAAAACAAATATCTTAATTTTTTTCTTCCATCCTTCTCAATTACATGAGCAGACATTGGAGTACTGAGATCAAGAAAGTGGAAGGCAGAGAGGGAGAGCAAGATGATAAACAACACAGGAGTTGTAGCAGGAGGAATTTGGGACAAATGAGAGAGTGAGTATCATTAAGTCAAGGTTACGACACTGAGACAATAAGAGTATTTATGCACAGATTTGTGGCTATTAATACAGAAGTACAGGATACCAAATGTAGTTCTGTGTATTCCTTCAGTAATATAAACAGAGTGACTGTCAAATACTCTTTCAAACAATATCAGGAGTGTGGCACCTAGCTCCAGAGAGAGGAGACAGCCTGCTGTGGGCAGACTGCTGTCAGAGACCATAGGAGGACACCAGCTCCAGCACTGGCTTCAGACAGTTGGGGCTTAAGTAAGTTCTTGCAGACCCTGGTGGCACAGAAGTGGATTGAGTGGCAGCAAATGGGGTTTCACCAGATTTGGGGGGTTATTCTTGTGATTATTCATGCAAAAATTGTTTTTTTACCTCAGCTCACTTTAGGGAACCTGTATTTCTCATCAGGGATCTCTGGAGATGCCCATTTCCATAAAGTTTACTGTTGGAAGGCTGAAAATTTAACCATAATTACTAGCATTTCAGTCAAAAAAGATGGTCATAATTTCAAGTATTAGCTGCCATCACCCCATCAACTACAACTACTCACATATGCTTCCCACCCAGGAGGAAATTTCAAATGCAAAGACAGACATAAAGAGCAAGGGATTCTTAAATCATATTTACATAAAGCAGACGCAAAGGATTGCAGTTTGTACCTTTTTTTGCCAAGCTTTGTTTCATCTGAGATGGTAAGCACTGAGAGGAAGCATTCATGCTGTGCAGTTTCATGGGAAGGCTGGAGAGTTGCAATCCATGTTTGCTGGACAGATGGGCTCACCTGGAGGGCAACTGACTGTGCTGCCACTTCTTCACTGATTCGGCACACGTGGCCAGCTGATGCCAAACTGAGCACGGACAGCCTTCTCAAATACTTCACAAATACCTTCAGCTGTGTTTTTATGCCTTCTCTTAGAGTGGCACTGCACTGACCCTCTCTGCAACAACATAACAAACCAGGCTGAGGAGCTAAAATAACACCTAGCTATTTGCATTCTCTGCTGGTTTTCTGATAAATTGGCTTCTGGTCCCATTCCCTCTGAGAGGCGAAGGGGTATCTCATTGTGGTGGTGCTGAGTCTCAGTCAGGTCACCAGGCTACACAGAAACCTGCAGCATGACTCACCAGGGGTAAATGTTAAGAAGACTCTTAAGAAGTCTTGAGTCATATATATATAGCTATAGCTATAGAAACTTATAAATCTGATTGTAGCAAGCCCTGCAGAAACACAGTTAGATGCTCCTCCTGCCCTAAGAGATGTAAAACACAATTTGGGAGAAGACCAAATGATAAGTGGGAGAGGAAAAACATTAAATAATAGAAGCAAATATTTATGTAATAACTATAAGCAGCTAAAGTCTTAAAGATTCAAACAAGGTTAAATATTGAGAAGAAACACTTTGTTAAGGTATGGATAATTTGGGAAAGATTGCTTGGAGAAAATTAGTGTTTCATGCAGTCCCATGGTTCCACAGATTTGTATCATTCCCAGCTGTTCCACAGGTTTCGCATCTGAGATCCTTCTTCAAAAAGAGTGTAAAAGAGAAGCATAGTTCCTTGCAAATAATTCAGAAAAGATAAAAGGGCACTCTAAGGGGAACACAGAGAAAAGGCAACCACAGCAGAGCAGATAGCTGAAGGTAGTGTTACAAGAAACTTAGCTACGAAGTACTTTCACAAAAAATGCAAACGCACAACTCAACAAGTTTTACAAATCTGTCTTCATGCTCTCCATTTATATTTAGGGCTGATTTTAGCTTTTATTTCAATTATAGTAGTTGTAGTACATATTCATTCTCATAGTTTGGTTCCAACTGCTCAATTTTGATTAATAAAAGAAAAACCACCATAGACAATGAGAAGTATCCCTCTCTGTTCTTTAAATAGCTTTCTGTTCTGTTCACTCTGAGTGCTGCACAGTTATACCCATAGCCCCATTTATTAAGAACATGCTGTTATCCTCAGCACTGAGAGAAATGAAGTTACTGATAGATAAAGTTTTGAGGTACCTGTCTCCCATGAGAGCTTCCAATGAAAGGAAATGTGGGAGTCTGATGATGTAAGGGCTTTGCAGCATGGCTGAGAAAATTGACTGAATCTCTTTGTATCTTCAGGTATTCTAACAAGAGTGGTGTTCTTTCTGCAAGCACTCATCTGGTTTCAAATTGGATTGTTCATAATATGTGTTGAGTTGTGAGAGGTTCCACAACTATCCTTCTGTTCTCCTTTCTATATCCTTCCTTGCTTCTGGAAAATATTGTACGTAAAGTTCCAGCAATGTGGGGATATAGGAACTTCGTGCTTTTGAGATCTCGTGTCTTCATAAATGGCCCAGGACATGATTAAGTTCTAACTAATTTTATATATCAGACAATATAAACAATTTCATGTAAAGTGATGCTGATTATAATCCCATAGTGAAAGTGCCAACAGTACTAAGTCACAGTTAAACCTCAATAGTTCGTCCTACAGTTATTTTCCTATTTTCCTTCATGGTTTGGTCTGTATAGATGCTTAGGTGTGAAATTATAAATGTAACAGAAATACCAATATTTATATCACATAGGGTTTTATGTTCTGATTTAAGAAGAAAGAAAAGCTATGCCTCCTAAAGTCAAGATTCTCAGGAGAGGTTTGTTGTTTCACTTGTTGCATAAAAACATTTATGTGTCAGCCTTGCATCACCTACAGCAATGAACAGGGCATGAGGAAAGATAAGCAGAAGTTTT
This sequence comes from Eopsaltria australis, assembly GCA_034509425.1. NCBI lineage: Eukaryota > Metazoa > Chordata > Aves > Passeriformes > Petroicidae > Eopsaltria > Eopsaltria australis. Next base: position 7,451,815 of record JAVTVJ010000056.1, read on the forward strand.
TAGTCAATCATCCTTTATCTTTTTCCTCTCTTTTGTCTTTGTCTCCTTCCAGATGCATGAAAGGAAGAACACACAATGGTTAGTTCATAACAAACCAAATTAAAGCCCAGGCTAATCTCCTGATCCTTATCAGGACAATGACACAACAGCACAGTATGCTTAGAGGAATAAAGGATAATATTTTGTAAATAGATGTACATGCTCCTGAGACAACTATTTATGACCAAGAGATACTTGCTTCCTATATGTGATAGAAATTTTATCATGGAAAAAAATTACACTATGCAAGACCTAAAGTACATTTACTGACACTTGGGTTCCCCATCTGACTGCACAGATAATTTAGAATTATTGCATTCTAAATTCTAAATACTAAATTTTTCCTATTAATGTTTGAAGTCTAACAGTCCAATGTTACATACTGTAAACACTTCATGCTGTATTTCACACTGGCATGAAAGCTTGACTTTTCAAAAAATAATACATTTTCTCTTGGATATAGTTATCCCTGTTAGTTACAAAGCATGAGGCTAGACTTGCGAGTGGGCATTTTCAATACCTGACCTTTGACATATACCTCATAAGAAATTCCCTTAAATCACAAACAAATTCTGAAACTCTTACTCATATTAAACAGCCTTCAGCATAAGTAGGTGTCATGTCACTCAAGCTTACACTAGATAACCAATGGAAAAATGGTCTTACAATCTCCTTTTGATCCTTCTGATCCATGGAATATCTTCAACATTAGATGAGGGTAAAACTACCAACATACTAATACCATCAACAGTAATAACATCAACAAAGCATCAGGTGGCAATATTTATTTTTGCCAAGAGACTTGTTATCATAATAAAGAAATTGAAGACCTGTTTACTTCGAGGTGTTCATGAAGTATTTAAATTTATATTCACAGAACCATATTAAGCAATTAGACAATATTTCACATTAAGAGCGAAGATGATCCCTGTCCTGACACAAGCTGATCATTGTCTAAAGAGTGTTTCACAGAAGAAAAGATAGAAACAGGATAGAGGAAATTTTCAAATAAAACACTGGAAAGAAATGGCTTCCTAAACTACCATACAAACAAAATAACACAACCAGCTAGAGAAAAAGAAGTCCAAATCCCAAGCAACAGAAAAGAAAAGAGTTACAGAGTTTCTCACTTCTTTCCTTTGCAGAACATTTTTAAGGTACCAAGGAAGATCAGTTTTGATCTCAGCTGAACAAAATCCTATATGGTATAGTATCTCCTGTGTGGGAGTCTGAGAGCTTTGATTCAGAAAGTATCAGAGAAAAATAAAAATGGAAATGAAATTTCATATAATTTATAAGCAAGATGGTCTTTTGTACCATAGCTCAGATGTGGAAAATAACTCAGGCTGTGACTTTTTGCAATGATCACGCCATTTCCTACTACTTCCTTTGTCTTGTCTTTTCCCAGTTGGACCATTTTTCTTAAACAGTAGACAAATAATAACAGAATGTAGCAGACTGTAGTGAAATTAGAGCTCTCCATCAGCATAGTCTATTCTATGCTTCTTACACCATGAGGTGAACTTTACTGTAACTTCTCTGGCTCTGTGAACTTATATAAAAGACAGGGGGAACTAATGAGTACAGTAGGATGAATGTCAGTAAAAATAGAGCAGATGTCAAGATTTATTGTAAAGTATACCACGGCTTTAAATCTACTATCAATTGTCCAGACTTGTATGAGTTTCTCCTGTTACAAAATGCCCAAATGACTTCAAGACTGAAAGAATTCCAACTGATTAATTCACATTAAAAGTGGCTATTCATGTGAGTCAGTAAAAGAAAATGTTAGCACTCAAACATCATAAACACATACTCAAATGAGAACAGTTTCTGCTATTTTTGAACAGCTAGATCCCTAATCATTATTTCACTCAAATATTTCCTTTTTTTTTAATACTCTGTAATGAAAGACAAGTATATTCTAGGGATTCTGTACTAACTAAATGCATAAAAAATAAGACAAACTTTAATAATGCTATCTAAGATATTTTGAAATGTGTGTGTCTTGAGGATCAGTTCTTCAGGTTTAGCTTTTCTTGATGTACCAGGTCCCACAGCTGCAGCACTGATCAGAATGACAGGATTGCATAGGATAAGCAATATCTGCCATCTGCTGGAAGGATATTTTCTAGCAATACTGATGAGGCTGGCATTGTTTGGGTATGTGGCCAAATAGAGAGAAAGTGAACTAACAGCATTCTAGAAGTTATTGAGAATTGAAACTCAATCTGCAGTACAATAAAGACCTTCACATACTGTTTACTGGTAGAGAAATGAGTCACAGAAGAAATTATTTCCAGACCAACCTAATGGAACAGGACAAGAAACTTGATCAAAGTCCTAATCCCTTTTTCAGTATGGTATCCCACACTGTTACCACTGCTACTGCAGAAAACAAGAAAAAAAGGGGGGGAGGGTTGTTAGTAAACCCCACTAAACCCTATTTTCTATTCAAAGCATTTAAAAAATGCAATTTTTCTCTATCCACTCTGTAGTTATTTGCCAGAAACATAGAATACAGCAATGCTGCATATTTGAACAGAAAAGGGTTTCAGGCTCCTTATTTTACACGAGAAGTAAAACATTTGAATTAACCATGATGATAAAACATTTTAGAAAGGGAATCAAACCTAGTGTTCCTGTAATGGTATTATAGACATAGATGGCTACTGTAGCATACATACATATTGCATGCAGATAAACTTCCACAATATGTATCTTTGGCATTTTGACAAAATAGTGCTATTTGTCTGTGCTGTTTAATGCCCTTGAAAGTATTCCATTAGGCTTCAAATTGACATTTCCACTATGTGAATGAATGGAGTAAAATGCTATAATTACCTGAGCTAACAGAAATTTCACATTGCTGCTCTTTGGTAGCAGGAGTGCACTACCTGGTTAATACATTTGTGTGCTGTAGTAGGACTTGTAGCACTATTATGACAATTATCCATCACTTGTGAACCCACTTCCCTCTTATCAGCTGCATATAATTTTGCCATACATGAATCGTTCAGTCTGGAATTTTCCATGCTGGATGTTTGCCTCTGGACAATTTTGTAGAAAACTTCAGTCAAAAGCTTTCAGATGTTTCTGAAAACACAATTAAGAGAAAAAAAAAAAAACCAAACCCATGTTGTTTTGACCATGTTAAAATATTCTGGCAGCCTTTTCTTTGAATAGCTATAGTACATTCATCCTTCAGTACAGGAACTTCCTGTTTGCAAGGTGGGTGGCCTATTTATCAAAGGTAAACTTCTTGCTATCCTCACAAATTTTTGTCAAAGTCTGTCCATGATATAAACCTTGAAGCCGTTGCATAACATGTTTCCAGTAGAGACCCCAGTACATCCACCCACTCCAGCCTTATTTCCCCAACTTTCAGACTCCGAGCTCATATCATGGCTGGCTGGTCCGGGCCTGTGATCTGAGAACAGAATACACTTCCAACAGTCCCAACACTGAGTCCTGGTGGTATGGGACAGAAAAAAAGGGAGCTGGCCAGGACAGAAATGCTATGGTAATTGTGGGTGGTATGGTGCAGAGTGGTGTGCTGTGCTGTGCTGTGGTGCAGAAGGTGCAGCATGAGAGAGGAAAGCTGGGATGGGTTGCCAAGGTGCTGAGAGCAGTGGGATGGGAACAATCAAGAGAAAAGAAAAGGTTGCTGTGGTTACCTTAAGACCTAGCTCAAGATGAAATTGAGATGAGGATCTAGAGGAGTGTGAGAGTGAACAAATAGGTTGGCATGAAGGAGATGTGAAAGAGAGATGGATAAAATTAGTGATCAGATTTGGTGGAAATAGTGGGAAATGTCTAGGAAAAGACACTAACAAGTAGCCAAGAGCAGGTGACAAATCTAAAGACTGGAAATCACTGAGAATGGGAAGGCTGAGGAAGAAAGACCAGATGAAGATTTAAGGGAGAAATACGGGTAAAAGAAGCATGAAAACATAAGCTGAGGAATGAAAGGGGGCCAGTCAAGGAGACCGAGTGGGAGTAGAACTGGGATTTAGTTGGATCAGAGATTAGTACTGGCTTGAGAAGTCAGCCAGACTGAGTATCCTCAGTCACCATTTATTTCAAGACTCCTTGGTCAATATGGGACATGTCCCTTGGTGGACTTTTTAAGGCATGGGCTGTAGGCTGGGTATCCCCAAGTGATGCCATTACACATTATCTTTTCCTCCTGTTTCACTCACTCATCTGCTCTGATGATGCATTTACTACTAGTGTAGTAAACAAAATTGGTTCTTTGCTGGCCAAACTGCTTTTAACAGAGGTGAATAAAGAATTTAGTTCAGTAAACATACCACCTAACAAAGACAGCCTGTTTTTAACTTGGCTATATCCAAGTATATCCACAGCCCTTAGGAAGGCTGTGCATGTGTGTGTATGCATGCATTTCTCTTAGGTTACCTCTCCTTCACAGAGTGGGAGAGAGGTATGAAGGAAGAGACAGTGATCTACCATCTCAAACTGTTGTAGAAGTGCCACTATCATTCTTGCATGCTGCTTTAAAAATGAACCTCAAGTATTTTCATGCTTCTTCTGGTATGAAGAGAGCTGAAAAGTATAAACTCACATTTGGAGAGCCAGCACATTGAGAACCAGAGGCTGGAGAGAACAAGATGCGTGGGCAGAGCTGTGGGCAGCTGGCAGTGAGCACAGGCTGACTGGAAGTTGCTGCATTTTGTGCACTGGGTAATATGAAGATCCCACTCAGTCCCTGAGAAACTTTGTTGAGAAACCAAATCCCAAGAGCTCCCCCCCAGTTTACTCATAATTTTTGAAGATCACATTGGTCTCAGGGGCACTCTACTGATAGACCATGAGTAATTAATTATTTTTGGATTTTCATAATCATGGTTAGAATATCAGTCATTTTGTGACTTCAGTAATAGAGAGATGTCATTTTCTCATGCAACTCAGGAATGGAGAGAAAGTAATGCAGACACCCTGCTTAATGTCCCTATCCACTAAAGACTGTAGTGACAATGCTCATCTCCATAAGAATAAGAGGAAAAATGCACATGAGATGAAAGGAAACTTAGTCATATGTGTAACATTATGGATGAGTGGATTTAGAGTAGATAGGTATCCATTGCTCCCTAAAATACCGCATGTAAAATATGTAATGTCCTCTAAAATGTATGTTTTGCCAACTAACCAAAAAAAAGGAGTTCAAATACTTCAAATATTTCGAATACTTAAAATATTTAAAATATTTGCATCTAGAGTATAATTTGTATACTTTTAAGAGCGCCTTACTACCACAACTGATATTTAGTCTCTTTACACTGGATTCAGAGCAAATATGAAAGAACAATCCATGTTATTCAGTGACAGACAAGGGAGTCTTTTAAACTATGTGGGTGATGTGTGTACTTTAAGGCTTCCATTGCTCTCTGGTGGCAAAGGTTCCCGGGCATCAAACCTTTTCCAAGTGGTCAAAAACAGAGTTCTTTAAACCTCCTTTAAGTTCTAAGCTATTTTCTTTCTTCTTTCTCAGTCCAACCATGCCAGTTCCCATCTTGGGTTCATGTGAGTGCAGAGTCCTGTGGTATTGCTGCCTAGTACCCAGAAAAAGCTGTGCTGTGCAATAGCAATTCTGTCTTATGTGGTGCAGCTAATTAGTGTCGGGAGGAAAAAACCAGAAAGAAAAATAATGACATCTTGCAAGTATTCTTACTATTCTATTTTTTTTTTGTAGGATCAAAAAATTATTTCACTCTCCAGGACTTGTGTCAGGAAAACAGAATCCAAATCACACAAGTACACTTCAAATGTGAGGTGATATGTATTTATTCCCCATGCACAAAATTTCTCCCCCCATCTCTTAGCTGGCAACACTGAGGCAGAGCTAAAACAAAACTTTTTGAGACTCACTTGGAACTTGCTGCTGCCTCTCTGTAGCCCAATTTCTGGATGTTTGAGCTTAAATTCACAGCCACATGCCAATACAAAAATCCATATTGAGTTCAGGGGGATCATTTGTGGCATTTTTCTTCTTGGTATGATTTCATGGTTTTGGCAAGTCTTTATGCCTCTCTCTCCATTAAGAAGCATTTTAATTCCTCGGTCTCTGGGTAGTTCATCTTTGGTTTAACCTCCTCCCACTCGTTATAATAAGGCCAAATTTTCAAAGTCACCAAAGTGCTAAAGTTGGGAGGGAGGCACAAAAAGGGTAAGGGCATGACAAAAATCCTTATGGAAGAGGGCACTGGGTACCCTCTGTACAGAACTGACTACCAGTGTACAGAACTGACTGCATGTATACAGGATTCAAGATTTCTGTGTGTTGTGCCTGGGACCAAGGATAACATGACCAAGGATTATATGCTCAATAAATATTTCTGAACCAAGCAGAGGGGGTAGGAGACATCTACCAAGATTCCTCATAAAGGAAGTACAGTCTCATGGACAGAAACTGCCTTTTTTTCTGTTTGTACACGACACATATTATTGGGTTTCTCAAGGAAACTCAATGAACAATACCAAAAAAATGCAGTTGAAGAACTTAGACGATCCATATAAGTAGTTAAACTGTAGCCCACTTTTTGCTCCTTTTTAAATTCTGCATCTGCAAGGAATGTTCATCAACACCTAATGTTCAAGATGTGCAAGTCTAATGTGAATTTTATCTAAAGACAACATGAATGGAAAATTTTCAACACTGTCAGATAGTTAGTACAGAGTTAAAATGCAAATGTGATCAGTACATTCCTCAGAAAACAAAAAGAAGTGTGAAGTCCTGCTATTCTTTTTGGTGGCTTCTGACTGAGGGGATTAATGGAAGGAAGGCGTGGTGAACTACACCAGTCCAACACTTGGTCCTTTTTCTCTGGGTGCTCCTCACCTGTTTTTGTTACTTGACTCCACAGTGCAAAGCTTTCTAGGTGACTCACGTAATTTTTCAATGCTGGATAAAGCTCCTGACAGTCTTACAGCAGACAAAAGTCATTAAATGGATGCAAGTTTGGAAATTTTATTTTCTAATGCTTTGTTGCAACATTTGAACAACTACATCCAGTGTTCCTAATCAGTTACTTCTTGTTAAAATGATTAGGAATCCTGATAATAAAAGGAAATAAGCCATTTTTCACATCATTATTACTCTTAATGCAACTCTCACTTTTCCCTTACACTCTAGTATATTGATACCATGGCTGGGGAAGGGTGCACGAGGGACCAGATCAAAGTTTTCTTTTTAAGCCATCCTAAACAATTTTCCAACACTGCAAGTCTCTGACTACTCTTCATTCTCCTAATCTGTCCTTTTCTAGTACCACAGCATCTTCTCCCCTCTCCTGAGGATTAAACTGCTCTAGTGCTCTACTTCTTCAGAAGATACTTCCAAAAGTTGCATTTCCGTTGTAATTTTATTGAGGCTTGGATAATTATCAGTCTAGACAGACAATTTAATCAGGATGGAAATGTGCCAAGTACTCCCTAGTAGCCAAGATTGATATGAGATCTCTAAGGAAGAGCCAAAAATGGAGTAGAGTAAGTCAATTTTTTTTCCTTATTTCAGGATGTCATTCTTTTCTAAACCATATAGCAGATGGAGCCTCTTACTTCCTTTCCTCAGCCAGCCTGATCCATTCAATGTTTGGGTCCTTACAATAGCAACAAAAAGCAATGTTGCAGAGGTGTCCCAAGGGACACATAAAGGGGATGCCAGTGTACCTAATCCCACGAAAAAATGGAAATGATGCATCAAAAAAGGTATTGACCTGCCCTGAACAGTTTGCACTTGTTCCATTAAGAGTACAGAAATTTGACAGAAAACAAACCCTTTGTGTTCCAGCTGGCCCTCAGAGATCAGGGAGGCTAGGTGTTGCTGAGTTTAATTTCTGATTACAACCAGTTCAGCACTCTTAAGTCAGGTCATGTTCAATAAGAACTTTGATGAGCACAGGCTCACAAGTACTGCAATTTCAACACTATGAGTCTGATCATGTTCAACATGAATGTGTGTGAGTAAAGATTTGGGAATAGTGTGATTTACCATGGTGATACTAGAGCTCTGGCCAAGTTCAGTAAGAACTCAATCCAGAGACACAAATAATGTGGTTTATTGACAAAATAGAAAAAGAGGTTCTGGATTGACAGTGATAAATGCAATAACTGCAGAAAGTTAATGCGTGTAGCAACAGAACACATGGCAAGAGAGATCAATTATAAATACGTGTATATATTAAATAAATATTCCTGGGACTGCTCCAACACCGTTGCTCACTGAAAGGCTTCCTTTTGGGAAGGAGCGACACAGTCCATTGACTGATCCCAAACAAGCAGAGGTGTTTTCCCCCTCTCTCTTACCTTTTATCCTGCCCCAAACCCTCCTTCTTTTATACAATATTTTTTAGCCCATCCCAAAAGGAGGGAACAATTGCATGTAACAGGTGGGGATTGGTGACTGTGACAACATATGTAAGGCATGCTCTCTTTTCACTTGCATTCTCAGGGGAGTGAAAGTTAATAAGCAAACTGGGCTCCATGACACTCTTGGCTACTTTCACTCAGAATTCAGAGTTGATACAAAGAGTAAAATAAACACTTTGGTTCTTCTCCTTCACCTACGAAAGAAGCAGTAAAGGCTGTCTGACATTCACCAGAGAGTCTTTTCATGTATACTCATCTCCTTAGAGGACCAGATTTGTAGCAAGCCTTGTTTTGCAGGGTGAAAGGGAGAGTGAAGTCAATGGCTTCTCTGGAGGCATGGGTGCTCTTCTATGCTTCACTGGAACAACACTGTGCAGTGAGGCCCTCACTTTGCTCTAAAGATCATTCAGTTGCTAGGCCTTACTTGAGCCAGGTGTAAGGTAAGTAGGAGGCTCAGCTCATGTTTTTCCCAACCAGCCTCATCAATTCTTCATCAGCTTAAGGCAACTCCGTAGCAAGTCTGACACTTTATGACAACATAGACAGGATAAAAACTAGATGTAACATGCACATGGAGTAACTTTAGTAAAGGCTAGAAAACTTTTAAACTATATTATATTGGTTTTTATTCAGTTCTATTATATATTATAGCATTTTATCTTTAATAACAAGAAGTAGACAAGAATGAATTACAGGGGCTATGAAATTAGAAAAGGGCAAGAGTGCAGGAATAACCGTGGAATGAAAAACACAGCAGGGTCATAGGGAACTGAAAGGTTTAGGAGGAAGGTAAGTCAGAGGACAAACAGATGAGATTGCAGAAATGGCAGTAAAAGAAACAGGGCCAACAAGAAAGAAAAAACTTGTAACACCCACTCTGGAGCATACAGTATGTTATTTGTGCCCTGTAGAATAAATGAACAATCTATTGGCCTTTGAAAAAAATCTCCTCTCTTCATTACTGTTCAAATGATACTGCAAGAAATGCAGTATTTCAGGATTTACCAGAGAAAACTTCGAGAAAAATGGTCACCATAAATAGAACTACTCTAAAAATATAGGAATTGAATGTAACTGTTGGATGCACTTTGGCACCTGTGTAACTGTATCACCTTGGATTTTAATAGGAGTCCATTGTCTTGTAAAGAATATTATTTCTTCCCTAATGCACACAGAGTTCTGATGTACTGAAAATATTTTCTTACTGCTTTTGGGTAGAATTCTGCAAAGAATACCCTACACTCCATGACAGGATTTGAGAATATGATTTTAATACAGGAAACAGAATGACTATTTTAGGCACAGTAAAAATGGAGAAGGAATTGTTGAATAGTCTCCATAAATGACACATAATAAACCTAATTATCATAAAGGTTAGTCCTTAGGTTAGAAGACTGTTCTTTATTTTTTTTACTTCAAAGGGACTTTACAAATAGAATGGAAAAAAGAAGGCAAAGGGATGTACAGAATTTTCTTAAGGTCAAAGGCCATAGTCCAGTAAGATGTTCTGATGGCACAGACACAGCACCGCTGCAGGCAGAAAGTTGGGATGCTGCTTAGAAATTCAGTGTGCAGTCATCAGTGACTGCCAGTGATCCCACTGGTTCATGATCATGGAAACTCCTTGAAAAATATGTGGAATTCAGCACCTGGGACTTTTTAGGTCTTCATTTTTTTTTAAATTAAACATGCCTGCTCACCTTTTGGAAGCTGTAAAATGTTTCTTAAAGCTCAACACACAGTAAAATCAATTAATAGCGAATATGGTAAAATGGAACTAAAGGGAAGTGTTTATGAATTTGGGTCAAACTGATGACTAGAAGTTTTAGTTGGAAGACAGGGTGGAAAATCCATATAGATTGAAACAGTTAAATTTCTTTGCAATAAAATATTTCTGTTCAGAAATGCCAAAAGCTCAAAATTAAAAATTTTTGTTTCAAAATAACATTTTCTCCCTTTAAATATAGCTAAAACAAGAAAAAGACTAAGCAAAAGGACATAATTCTAAAAGAAATGGGGGGAAAAGCATGTTTCACATTTTCTTTGGCCAGAATTGGTTTTGCCTTTTCAGACAGGAATTCTTTTTTTTGTCCAGGTTTAGCTTTCAGCCCCAAGTATCTGTTTAGTTCTGAGTTTTCTTTTTATTTACTTTTTTGTTGTTGTTTTTTGTTGTTGTTTACACACTGATTTCAGGCTCTAAAATCCATTTCCTCAGTGTAAAAGTCACTGTTTTCTCAATATTTTTTCAATACTTACAGGGCTGAAGCATATGCCTTAGAAGAATATTCAGTTTTGGTTAGCCTGGAAAAGAGAAGGCTAAGAGGAAATTAATTACCTTCTTCAGCTAAATAAAGAAGAGCTATAGAGAAAACAGCCATAGACTCTTCTCAGACAGGCACAGCAAAAAGACAAGAGGCTGCAAGCCACATCCTAGAACATTCCAGCTGGAAATATAGATAATATTTTTCACAAGAGTGTGGCCAAGCACTGGCACGTGAAACTAGAGAACCTGAAGAATCTCCATTCTTGGAGACTTTCGAAACCTGATTGGGCAAGGCTAAGCACTCTGATCAAACTTCAGAATTAGCCCTACTTCTTGCAGGGGATGGGAATACATGGGTCACTCCAATTTAATTTACTCTGTATTTCTAAATGTGAATCTTTTGCATAGTAGTTCTCTGGGTTAGATCAAAACAATACACAGAATGATTAAGTAACAGCTACATGACTACCAAAAAGCACTGGTCTGGCAGCTAATGCACACATTTCATAGAAATCTAAGTGGTATTTCTACTTTAGACTTTCAGGCTGAGCTTGGCCAAAGTCAAGGAGGAAATTAGCATCCGGAGCTTGGTTTGGACCACATCAGCTAACTTTCCAACCAAAACTCAGGCAGCATGCTCAGGATATTTTACATTAAGCACTGTTGATGTGGTTTGGCTTTCTTGGACCTACATAATCCTTGTGTGTCGAAATAGCTTCACAGATCCTTACAGTGCACAGCAAAGCATGCAACCCTCAATCTCATTCTATAAAAACTTCTCTCTGGCAAGCTGCAACACAGCCCTCACACTGTGTTCAACAGCTTGACCTAAGAAAAAGCCTACAAAAAAATAGTGGTTATCTCTCAGGATCATAGGAACATCACATGGTACCCAAGTGAAGCCCAGAGGCACAACCTATGCAGTACAGACACAGTTCATCAGTTCAAGCAGTGTGGGTGTGAGCCAGAGCATGCCACCCCAGGGTCAGGAGCTGAAACAATCCCTGGGATTGTTTGATTGAGCACCATCGACACATATACTACAGAAACTGCAGTCTTTCAGAGAGTCAGGTTTCAGTTAGTTTTAAATGAGGCTGAGGTTTTTACTCTGTATGGGAATAATGTCATTCCAAAGTAGATTTTTAAACCAGGAAAACTTTTTTTCTATTTGATTTTCTAAAAAGCCTAATTTGTGTGTAAATTTTTCAATTAAGAATAATTAAGAATGCCAAACCAAGTACCCAAAAGTTAGGAAATACCATCTCTAGGATTGATGTTTCAGACTGAATTCATATATGTTCTATGTATTATTCAAAGTTTCATGATTGACTGGTGGGTTTTTTTTCTCCTCTCATGGGACTACACAGTAATTGTGTTGCTAATAAATTAACCACATGGTTTAAAGTTAACTCAGTGCCATTTCTATGAACAGCAACCATCTCTTGATTAAAATGCGGTATTAAGAAAACTGTCTTGCCTATTAAAAAAAGCTGTGAAAACTCTCCAAAGACACATATTACAGGAGATATTTAATGTACTTAAAGTGTACTTAATACACTTTCATACAACAAATTATATAAGCTAATATGCCTATAATTTGATGTTTGTTTTCCATTAATTCATGGAGTTTTTTCTCAGATGGGTAGCAAGTCTTTGCATATTTATTTCTCTCAGTGTTTAGGACTGATAGAAATGTGAATGTCAATAGTCTGCCAAAGTGTTCTCCACCTCCCAAGGCACTGAGCTCTATCAGTCATAATGACAACTTAGCTTTGATGACTAAACACTACTTATGTCAAAGGTTTAATGAGAACAGACATCCATCGTACAGGGAATTAAGTATTTTTATCAGAATGTTTCTATATTTGAATAATATGGCTATGCACAAGAATGTGAACGATAATGAAAAATAATGTAAAATTGAGAAAGACTTTTAAGAACACATTACTCCTCAACAGTGAATTTTGACTTAGGATTCTCTCTCAGTTCAAAAAGCTGATCATGTCAACAGGAAAAAAAGTAAGGTGAACTTTGAAGGTCAGAGAGGGACATGGGTTACTCATGTAACTGAACTCTTCCTTTTTCCTTAGGAAAGAAATCCTTCCAGAAGCACTGCATCAGAAAAACTGTAACTGTTCAAAGCCTTGCTGAAATCATTGACCACTCTTAGAAAGCTACTGAGCATTAGTCCAGGTCTGCCAGTCATGTTCCGGGTGAACAAGCTCTCTGGGGACAATATTTTTTTGCAACATGCACCTTCCTTCAGCAATTCCCTTGGAGCTTCTCTCCTGAGCTCTGTGCTTTGTCTCTCTCCCAACCACAAATCTATGTGTTCATGGGGACTTTGCCCCAACTACCCCATACACAGTGTTGGTTGAGACTTCAAATTCCTAGCTACGACTCAGATAAACATGTCCTCACATAAACTGAAGCATAACATATGTCCTTACATAAACTGGGGTGATTTTATGATGATTAGTCTGTTCCCTGACTTTTTTATGCCCAAAAATGGCTGCTGTAGCTTTAAGGTGGGTCTGGGAGGAGAGGGGAGCCTTAGGGCTCTTCGGTGGGCTCTTCCACAGCCTCACCCCCAGGCATCAGGCGTGCCGTGCGCTCTGGGTTTTTGCTTGGCTAGCTTGGGGGTTTTTGATAGCCCAGACAGAAGGGTTTTTTCCTTTCCCGGACCTTGCAAAGGCTGCAGCAGCAATCCTTCGGCAGCTCTTCAAAGCCACTGGACGGTTTGATTTTGGTCCGAGATCAGAGACCGGCGGGAAAGGTGAGGGGCCACTATTTCAGACCCACGTCTGGGAAAAAAGTCGAGGTGGCGAGAGAAAGCTCACCTGCTTCATCTGCCGTGAAGAGGAGACCGACGTCAGAGACTCACCAAGTTTCACATCCGTTTGCCTGAACTGCTGCTTGGATCTGCTGGAGGGTTTTTTTGTTTGGTTTTTTTCCCTGAAAACCCATGCCATTTTCTCCCCACCACGTGGCAAAATGCTGTTGGGTTTTTTTTCTTTCCCTCGCATTTTGGGTTTTTATTTCAGTGGGTTGGGGGGGGAGGGTGAAGGGGCGGGGGCAAGTAAGATCTGCCAGTTCAATATCTAGCATTTATTTACCTTTTACTGTGCCATGTGGGCACTCTGTTTGTCAATAAACGGTTGAGGTTTTTTTTCCCCTTTCATCCACTAGTATTCGTTTCTTATTGGCAGAAAGGGATTGTTAGAACCCTTTTTTTTTAGAGGAAACACTCATTCCAGAGTGTTTTTCTCCTAAACTTGTCTTTAAACCAAGACAACAGCACAAGACTTCAGGAGAGAATTCTTCTGACACTGTACTGTTCCCTTCAGCAGCTTCTTTCCAGGCTTAACTGGACTAAACTGGAGCTTCTACTCTTTGTGTCTCTTCCAACTCTTACCCCAAACCTAAGTATCAGGTGAGGTCTAGTTCAACATTCTCAAGCCATAGTGCAGGTGAACATGTCCTCAGGGAACAATTATTTTTGCCTCCATCACTTCCTTTGGCAATCCCTTTTCAATCTCCGACCAAATGAAGTGCTAGGCTTTCTCTCTTTTCCCAAAGCTGAACATAACCAGATCCCTAATCATAGGTTCAGGCTGAGACTTAGCCCTAAGCCCCTAACCATCAATCAGATGAGAAACTTCTCTGAGAATAATTCTTTCTGGCCCCACTCCAAATGGGGATTCAAACTTGGCCTGTTTCCTGTCCCTAAGCCTAACTGTAGCCACAACTCCAACACCTGGAGTTGGAGAGGCCAGCCCAAGACCCCAAGCCATAGCCATGATGAACAAGTTATCATAAGAGAATTCCTACAGCAAATCTTTTTATCAAAATGGAGCTCTAGGCTCTGCTGTGTTAAAAGCCTAACTTAGTCAGAATGCAAAGGATGGGTTAAGGCTTGGCTCCAGATCCTGAACTAGCACCCATATTAAAAAGATTCCAGGGAAGAGGTCTTTTTGCAGCCTACCCCTTACTCCGGTTGCTCCTTTTTTGCCCCACACACAGCTGTAGCCCTAGGTTTTATTCCTCTTCCAACCAGGTATGTAATGTTAACATTAAGCTTAATCCCGGACATCAGCTGAGCCTTCCCCAACATACCCAGTCATGGCCTGGATGAAAACTATCTCAGGGAAATTTTTCTCCTGTCCTACCCCTTTTTGGCAGCTCTTGGTAGCTTCATACCAAGTGCATTTCTAGGCATGATGACCCTCATTCTCCTAATCCAATCCTTAACTCTAAGCCCTTTCCTCTAAGCCTGGGCTGAGTCTTGGCTCAAGGCACCCAGCCATGACCTAGATGAGCAATTTCTCAATGAAAACTCCGTCTGCAAACTACCCATCCGTTTTCCAGCTACTTGTTAACATTGCCAAGGATGGCGATTCTTGGATCAGGGATGTTTTTGTTGTTGTTGTTGTTCCTTCCTTCCAGAAAAACAATGAGTATATAACTTACTATTTTCAGTGAATTATTTACTGAGTTCACCTTAAAGCAACTCAGAGTCGTGATTCATGTAAGACAGCAAAATTGCTTATTGTTCAAGATTTTTTCAATTTCCTGTCACAACAACCTTGAATGTGTTTTGTTGGGATTCTGCTCATTTAACTGATCAGAGGCTTCATCTGCTGTATCTGTAGACTTCTAGTCTAAAGAATGTCTACAGCTGCAAGACACATGGCTTCAATATTATTCAAGATAATCATAAAAACCACTCGAAACAGGTATTTTGAGACTGCAAATCAATAGTTAGTTTTTCTTCATGCCATGACAACCAGCAGATATGGAGTTTTAAATATGGTGGAAAGGTATGGTGTAAGGTATGTCTAATAGCTGTTGTGGTAAAACAAGGAATGTTTGCAGAGTCAACTGAGATGACATTGAAAAAATAAAATTAAGCTTTGTCTCCATTCTTTTTGGTTTTGCCATTATTTTCTCTTTCGCAATGTGTCATTCGATCTTATGCTGTGATCTTTGGGAGAATGGCATGGGAAAGATGATGCTTTATATTAGCAGTGCTGGAAGAGTCCTTGGGGTAACTTTGATCTGATCTATTACTATAGTTGAAGATTAATACTAGATTAATATGTGTCGAAATTAGTTCCAAAGAAAACGTTTGCTTTATTTGATGAATACTGTCAGAGCAGTGTATTTGTTCCCAACAGTTCTAATGAGTCACACAATCTTTCCTCAAAATATTTCAATTTGCTACAAACTGTATGCCTATTTATGGCTCTGTCTCACTGGTCCAGAATAAAAATAGATTTATTCCTTTCAAATTAACTTACTTTACCAGCCGAATCAAATCGAAACTGGCTATTTCCAGGTGCGGATCTGCTCCCTTTGTTATGTTTTAAGACAGAAATGTTTTTTCGACGAGAGCTCGGCTCTTCACGATGCTGCCACTTGGTGGTGCCGCGGTGCTGCACTGAAAACCATCGTGTCACTCGCTTGGATTGTGGAATTCAGCCCTACCAGGTTCTTGCGGGGCTTTCTTTAAAATTAACAATGTTTACTATATGTATATGTATATATATATATATATACAAAACACAAAACATCCACTGTAGCTGAATGATGCGTTCAAATTTTCTAGGCATATTTTTTTCGTTTATGTATTTAAAACTATAACTACATGATCACTGTTCTGTCATGTCTATCTAGTGCAACATCCTCAACTTCTTAAAATACTTAGAGAATACTTTATTTGGGATGTTAGGGTGGCTGAAATGTGCAACAACCGATTTCAACAATGAGAGTTAATATTTTCTAAGAAATGTAAACAGTCTACGGTAAAGCATCCTTGACTAACTGATGTCCTTCTATGACAAGGTGACCCACTTAGTGGATGAGAGAAAGAAAGGCTGTGGATGTTACCTACTTGGATTCTAGTAAAGCCTTTGACACTGTCTCCCACAGCACTCTCCTGGAGAAGCTGGCTGCTGATGGCTTGGGTGAGCGCATGGTTTGCTGGATGAAATGCTGGCTGGACGTCAGGCCCAGAGTGTGGTGGTGAATGGAACTAATCCTGTTGGCAGCTGGTCACTGGTGGTGGTACTCGGGGATCGGTACTCAGCCCAGTTCTGTGTAACATCTTTATCAGTGACCTCGACAAGGGGATCAAGTTGACCATCAGCAAGTTTGCAGCTGACGCCAAGTTGTGTGGGATTGTTGATCTGCTGGGAGGCAGGAAGGCTCTGCAGAGGGATCTGGACAGGCCGGATCGATGGGCTGAGGCCAGTTTTAAGAGGTTCAATGAGACTTAGTGCTGGGTCCTGCACTTGGGTCACAGCAGCCCCATGCAGTGCCACTGGCTTAGGGCACAGTGTCTGGAAAGCTGCCCAGCAGAAAAAGAGCTGGGAATGCTGGATGATATTAACCGAATATAACCCAGTGTGTGTCCAGGTGGCCAAGAAGGCCAATGGCATCGTGGCCTGTATCAAAAACAGCTTGGTCAGCAGGACCACAAAAGTGACTGTCACCCTGTACTCAGCACTGGTGAGGCTGCACCTCGCATCCTGTGTCCAGTTCTGGGCCCCTCACTGCAAGAAAGACATGAGGGTGCTGGAGCGAGTCCAGAGAAGAGCAAAGGAGCTGGTGAAGGGTGTGGAGCACAAGTCCTGTGAGGAGTGGCTGGGGGAGCTGGGGGTATTTACTTCGGAAAAAAAAAAGTGGCTTAGGGGTGACTTTATCGCTCTCTGCAACTCCCTGAAATAAGGGTGTAGCCAGGTGGGGGAGCGGTCTCTTCTCCTGGGAAACCAGTGACAGGACGAGAGGACATCACCTCAAACTGTGCAGGGCAGCTTCACTTTGGACAGTAGGAGGAATTTCTTCACAGAAAGAGTGGTCAGACATTGGAATGGGCTGCCAACCCTGGAGGTGTTTAAGGAAAGAGTGGACGTGGCACTTAGTGCCAAGGTCTAGTTGACAGGGTAGTGTTCGGTCATAGGTTGGTTTTGATGATCTCAGAGGTCGTTTCCAACCCCTCGGCCTCGGCCGCTCCCGCCGCGTTCGCTGCCTGCCACGTCGAGATCGCAGCCTTCCCTGGCGGCACCGCCCTTGGCTGGGCTGGGCCGTGCCGGGCGCGCAGGGAGGAGGAGGCGGAGGAGCCGCCCCCGCCCCGCCCGGCGCTGATGGCGCTGATGGCGCTGATGGCGCTGATGGCGCGCTGCGGCGGGCGCGCGGCGGGGCGGTGACGTCGCGCGAGGCGGAGGGCGGGGAGGAGGAAGAGGAGGAGACCCGGGCGGCCCCGGGGCTGAGGCAGCCGCGTCCTGCGGAGGCTCCGCTCGCCTCCCGTCCCGTCCCGTCCTACCCCCCGCCCCCGGTGCCTCCGGCTCGGGCGGGCCGGCGCGGCACTCCCGAGGCCGCGATGCGCTCGGCCTGAGCGCACCCTCGCCGCCCCGCCCGGTTCGGGCCTCTGCGAGGCCGGGGACCGCGATGGCTGCGAGGAGCTGGCAGGAGGCGGCGGCCGGGTGGGCTGAGGAGGCGGCGGCCCGGGTGCGGGACGCCTTGTCGGGCGGGCTGGGGCTGCTGCGTGCCGAACTGGGCCTCGAACTGGGCCTCGACCCGCAGGCGCTGCCCACCTGGCTGGCCCTGGCGCTCCCGGCCGCGCTGGGGCTCGTGTTGCTGGGGCTGCTGCTGGCCGCGGCCTGCGGGGGCGGCCTCCGCAAGAAGCCAGCGCGGAGCGCGGCCGTGAGGAAGGGTGACGAGGCGGCCGGCGCGGCCCTGACGGCCGGCGGGAGCCACGGCAAAGCGGCGGGCCCGGGCCCCGTGCAGTTGAACCTCAAAGGCGATGAGCAGAAGAAGCGAAACAGGAAGAAGCTGCCGGAGAAAGCGGCGCGGGTGAGAGGGGTGTGAGGGCCGGGAGGGCAGCGGGGGTGGAAGGCTGACTGACAGCGGCGGGACGGGGCGGGCAGTGGCACCCGGCCGGTCCCAGGGGGAAGGCGAGGGGGGCGCGTCTGGTGAGCGGCCCCGAGCGCGGCTGCCGCTCCCCCGGCCCTGTCGCCGGTGGCAAGGATCTGGGTGCCGTAGATCTCCCCCGAGCCGCCGTGCGATATTTGCCTGGGGAAGGAAGGGTTGGGGAGGGGGGGTTCTGACTGGTCTGGAGCCGTCTCGTGTCGTCTGGTTTATTTGGTTGCTTTAAAAACCTGGAGGACCAGCGCTGCCACGAGTAAACTACATGTTAATAGTCCTGGGTGCTGAGGAAAAGGCTCGCTTTTTGGAAGCATTTTATTGTAAACAAAAAGTATATGAAAGCTGCTATTACTATTATTATTCATTGAATGCTTGCAGGGTTAGCCACCAGTGGTGGAGACCTTAGCACGGCTTAAAATTTCAAGCCAGGAGTTGTGGCCTAGGCAGGTAAAGACTATTGGAAGTAGCATTCTAAGCCCTATAAATGTTGTGATGATTCTAACTTTGCTTTGTATTTTCAGGAGAACATGTTAGTGTCAATGTTGCTATGAGCTTGCCTCATTAGGAACATGTCTGATTTAGTTGTTACAGTAAGGATCATCTCCTTTAATAAGGAAATCTGTGTCTTAGCAGCCCCTTAAAAAGAGATCATTCGTGTAGTTTATATTTTTTTAAGTCTTCAATATGTGGTGTGGGAACCACATACCATCTTTGATAGTATGTGTCCACTTAAGAGAAAATTAGTAGAATGCAGAATTGTCAACTGTCCTTTTAAAGCTTACAGTTGTCACAGTTTTGGGGCTTGTAGGGATTGCTTCTATAGCTTTTATATTGTTAGGATGTTTGTAATCCTATTTATGTCCAAATGGATTATAGGAATGAAAGTGTAGCAGATGTCCCCTGCCTGTTACAACTGTGTCGTATAATTATGTCGTGCTCTATAAAATCTGAATTGTTTCCCCTAATGACGAGGGAAAGAGAGGCTATGGGTTTGTATCTTCATTTGAGGCTGTGGCAGCATTAAGATTTTATAAGTTTGGAAAACTTTTTTATGAGAAGGTAAGGCTAGATCATCTTAAACAGGAAAAAAAAAAAAAAGTCTGCATATGCCACCAACCTGTCTTTGAACATTGAACTACTGAAGTTGTTTCTGGAAGTTGCAAGAGACTGAATGCTAAGTGCCAAGAAGAGGAAACATGATTCAGAATCTTTCCAGTGTAGCTAGATTCTCCATTTTGGAGAAGGCATGCTAAAGGTGTAATTTTTTTGCCATCTTGAGAAGCAGATACTTCGATGTTAGATAAATATGTTATGCTTTCTTGACAACAAATATTAATCCTAGAAATTAAATCAGTTTTGCTTGATTTATTTAGTTGAAACTCCAGTATGAAAACAAATCATGAACTCTTGCAAGTCACTGCCTAAGACGTTAAAAAATGCCTCCACAGAAGACAGGGTGCATAGGTATTCAGTGTTAACTTTAAAATGCTTTGTGGTGTAGGGCTTCATAAAAGCAAACTTTAGTAATTTTATGTAAAACTCTACTAACTGACACTTTTGGTGAATATAAATAATTGTACTCTATTGCGCTTGGTTTACATAGGCATAGAATAAAGTTAAGGTAGTGTAAGAGCAAATATTTTGTAATCAAAAGAGCAAAATAGTTTTTAAGCTGTCATTCTGTATTGTTAAGGTTTTAAAAGTTGTTGTACTTTGTATTCATTATTTCCATAGTGAGATGAAAAAAATCCCATGTTCCTCCAAAAGGAAATGCACAAACTGAATCATTAACTGTAGTGCAAATAAGTTTATACCAGTGACAAAGTTTAATAGGCCTGCCTTGTGCTCATTTTCCAAGATAAGTTTAGAGAGACCAGTCTCAGCATATCCTAGTGTTTTCTGACTTTCATGTGAAAAATTCTCAACATAACATTGGAAACTTAAAGATGCAACAAAAATTCTTACTGAATGCTGCCTGGTCATTTTCATCTCGTGGTTTGTGTGCTGTGATGCTAATACTGAGGGCTGGGAGGGGAGAATAGTAAGCCTATTACCAGTAGATTTACTACAGGGCTTGCTGTGCCAGGGTCTAGATTTCCATTGCAGGCGTTTCAGAAAGCTTAGAGCAACTGGTCTGTGGCTTTAAGAGCATGCTGCAGATGTCTAATTAAAAGCTGTAGGGTTACTTTAATACAGAATTAGTGAGCTCACTGTATGGCAGGTGATGTGTAACACTCATCACTCAGGATCAGAAATGTTCTTCACTGTGGCATTTCTGAGGAAGAGTATTAATTGCTTTTTTTCTTGCATGTGGTTTTATTCCGTACCTGTATAAGTAGGGTACAACATACCTCATGTTCGTAGTAAAATAGGTTTCTTTTAGTAGCACTGCATTGACTGGATACAGTAGTGCCTATACTGTTTATTTACTTGCTGTGAACAGACTGAGAAAAAAATGGAGCTGAAACTGTTCAGCATTCATTAAAATTACAGTTTACGGAGCCAGTTCTGGCTTTCTCAGACTGCATGGAGCAAGGTGTCATGGTGTCGTTACATCAGATTCTGTTAAGTGAACCTGAAGCTGCTTTTTTCTTTTTTTGTTTTCATTTTAGCTCCTGGAAGAGGCAGAGTTCTTTGGCCCCATTAAGATTTTTTTTTTTTCCTGTCCGTAAAGCAAAATATTTAATTTTGATTCCTTCCACTTCTGAATAATTACTGTGCCTCTCTCTCCTACTTCAGCAGAAAAAGGTGAAGCTGTTCTTACATGGTTTCTGTACGATCTGCCAAACACCAAAGAAACTTCACAGTAGCCATCTTCTGTGCTGTGATACCACTTTAGGAAGCCATTCACACCATCTATTTGTAGATGTGGAAAATACCAAATTGACTGTGCACTTCCTATTGTTTGTCATACACCTGGAGAGTAAATGCTACACACTCTAGAAAGAGTATTTGCATTCATTTGAAGAAGTTTCGTATTTCGGCTATGGCTGCTTAATGCTTATGTGCACTTAGATTGTGTAAAGACTTCATACTTTCTGATACTTATGTGTTGGTTTGTGTATATGTTAGTGGTCAGGTGGCAAAAGTAGGTCTGTAGGATTCTTCAGGCCTCATAGAGAGCCTTCAGGCTTAATTTCTTTCTGAAGAGAAGCTTATAGAAAACACTGGTAAACAGATTCTTTCATTGGCTAAAGATATTCTAAGCAGAGGTATCTTTATAATGTGTAACTGAGGACTTTTGCTAATACAGCATTTTAAGATTGAGGTGATAGAGATTTCATTAATACTGTTTGAAGTGTGAAACTGAGTTACCCTTTGCACTACCATGTTTAAAGAGTACTTTTCATTTTGACAATCTAAGCAAAACCTTTCCTACATTTGGTACATCTTAACACGCTCATATGAATGTATGTGGAAAAAGGTTTATTTAAGTATTGGAGTTTTAAGATCCTCAGGCAAGAAAAGCATTTAGTAATCAGTACTATTACTGACAGCACTACTGCCTTGTTGCATCGTGCCTGGCAGCTTTAAGATGAGAGTAAAAAAAGATGGTAAATAATAAATTGCATAATTTTGAATTAATTAATTTTGTCAGTGGATGTTTAATATATTACCCATAAAGTTTTAAACTTTGGGCTGTGTTGTCTTTTTAAAATTAAACATTTCTGAATACTATAGAAAAACTTTTTTCTTTCCCGCTTCTGTTGCTTTCTTTGGTATATCCAAAAATGGTCACATGGATTTTGGTTAAAATTCTGTGATTCATCTGTGGGCAGAAAATAAATGTGGAAAGCTTCCACTGAAAAGGAGGGTGTTACAATTAAGGGATGCATTTCTCCCTGGATATATCAAAGTGCAAGTTTTCAAACATATTTCTAAAGGTTGTTGTTTACATGATCAGATGATCAGGCAGCATTTTGAACAGTCATGTGGATGAATTTTTCCAGAGGGTTTTTAATGGATATGAATTAGTTTATTAGTTCAGAGAAACAGCTGAAGTTTTTTTTTTTTTTTTTAATTAAAGATTAAAACTTCTATTTATTGAATATTTGGGAGGTGTTAAGAAAGTAGTTTTCAATTTAAGGTATATATGCAGTAGCCAAGAAGCAAAGCAAGGTACAGAATTTAAAAAGTTAGTTGGCTTTAAACTTTTTTGATACACATCCAATACTAGATGCATCAAGTGTTACCTAACTCTACTGCTAAACAGGCTCTGGAGAAAACAGAGAGGCACAAGAACTGAGTTTTGGCAATGAGTTATTTTCAAAACTAAATACTGTTCTTGGTACCCCTGTGGAATATACCAGTACGGTGGACTTTGTTGAGAAGAATCTTTAGAGAGAGTTCCTAGCACAGACTTGTAAGATACACTTCATTTTCAGAATGCTGAGGGAAATGTACTGCATATTAGACATGAGGAGTCTAGTTTAAAGCTGGTTGTTGCAGAAGAGGGGTTAGGTGACCTGATCTTTCAATTTCTATTTATAGTTACTTTGAAGAAGTTGGCAGGCCTGCTGACTAGAGTAAGCAATACTATGTTGTGCACTGGTGAAATCATGCCAAAGGTGGTTTGTCAGCATAATACAATGTGGCAAGACTTAAATGCCTGTAACAGTTAAATTGAGGATCAGGTATAATACTTGAAGGAATAGGCCACACTAAATTGTGATATGGCTTTTGTTTTACTTGAAAGCAATTAGGTTTGTGTGATACAGTTAAAATAGCTTTTGGGTTTTTAGTAACCAAAAATAACTAAAGGTAATAGAGCTTGAAATTTATTTTGAAAGACTTGCAGGAATTAAAGCAACTTTGAAGTAGCTATTTATGCTTATTTAGTTTCCAGTCATTAATTTATCCGAGTCATTCTGGATGTGAACCAATGACATTTGTGTGGACTCTATCAATTACTGTTCTGAATAATTGTGTTTCACTCAGTGAAATCAATGGCTGACAGTAGTATAATATATGCATATTTTTATCTTTTCTGCATTTAAGCAGAATAACTTCAGTCATAACTGTTTGTTAAAAGTAAATGACTTTTAAATTGCCACATTTTTGTATGGGGAATATATAGGCTTAGGTATATGTCTTTACTGTCAAAGGTAATGTAAAGACTCATTTAATGATTGACCTGAGTTTTAATTTTATATGTTGAATAATACATGCTAATTTTCTTTCCTTAATTGTGTGAGGGGGAAATGGTAGACTAATGTAATGCCTGTAATCAAGTCTGTCTGAAAAGAACAATGGGGTATCGTGCTTAGTCATGTTTCATGTTTGATTTCTAATTTTTGTTCTTCTATGAAGTTTAACTTTTGAAGGAAGTGAGCTGGGAGGGATATACATAGATAGAAAGTGCAGATGTTTGGTCAATGTAGAAATTACTTCTAAAAACTAGTCCTGTTGCTGAACTGCTACAAAGTGGTAATTGTGTTAATTTAGGTAATTTATGGCATGTACAACTGTAGTTGTTGTGAATCAGTTTTTCAGAACAGCTACAGGTAACTTTAAAAGCTGGTAAATTTCAGAAATTTACCCTTTGTTATGCAGTTCTTAGATTGAATAGGAATGAGATGAAAGAAGACCTGTTCTTTGCTTTTGCATTTTTGTGTTTGGTAAATACAGAATTACAGTAGGTCCTTTGAACACCAGTCCACAATTTGGTCTGCTCTATTCAGTAATCTTACAGGCATTTTTTCATCAACAAGTAATTGCAAGTAATAGTGTAATTTGAGCTCTGCTTCCTCTAATTTTTTAATTTTTATGCTTTATTGTTTACACAGCCTAATGGACGGTCTTTCCTTGATATATCTGAAGATGAAGTAATACAAACTGTCCGTAAAGACAATATAAAGCAGCCTGTGGACACAGAAAAGAAGAATGAAAAGGTCAGTTATGGATACAAAGCAACAATATTGAAGTTTGATGTATTTTATTTCAATATCTAATAACCCTATTTGTGATTTGAAATCCTGTTACTTATAGGAGTGAAGAGGCACTAATCTAATGTGGAGTTGGAAAGAGCTAAAGTAGTATTTTCTTAACTTCTGAGACAAGCCTTATCACAGAATGTTTGTCAAGCAAACCCCACTCCCAGCCCCCTACTAAACACTGATATCTCTGTTCATCATGTGACAGTGTTAAGCCCACAGAAATAAAGTTTGTTTCATCTTTGATGGCTTCTATGGGGATGCGGCATAATGATAGTATTGTTAAGTGCCTTGTAAATGGCCTACCAATTGGGGGACTACTATTCAAAGGATTAAGACCATGTGCCTGCTTATTTCTTTTGCCAGATGTATCCATTAGTAATTACAGTTCTTGATTTTTGATGATAAATGTGAGCTTTGAAGTCTGGTGTGAGCTTATGTTATGTAAATTAAACAGCTACATGAAAAATATCTTTTTAAGCATTCATCTGCAATGTTGTCTAAAAGGTAACCATACTAATGGCAGTGCTGTTTTTTGAACTGTGAGGACTAATCTTCTTGCTTTATCATAAATGCTGTCATTTATGGGCAACATGGATATGCTTGGGCCTTTGATAATTTTTTTGCTTGGTTCTTTTGCTAACATTGTGCATGAAGTTTTCCCACTGTCATTGTTTTCTGACTTATTTTCTTCAATAAAATGCTTTTGTTGTAACTATACTGAGGAAAAATAAAATATTATATATAAATAGTCAGAAACACTTTGCTGTGAGGGTAGTGAGACAGTGCGACAGGTTGCCTGGGAAGGTTGTGGATGCCCCATTCCTGGAAGTGCTCAAGACCAGCCTGGATGGGGCTTTGAGCAGCCTGGTATGGTGGAAGGTGTCCCTGTCCATGGCAGCGGTTGGAACTAGATGATCTTTAAGGTCTCTTCTGATCCAAGCCATTCCATGATTCTTGTCACTTTTTAACTCATTCAAGCTTTAATAAATATACTTGATTACCCTCCAGTGATTTCTTTTGCGGTTAGTATTTTGGCTAAAAGACCTTTTAGTTTGCTGTAGGGCTTTAAATGTTTTTGCCGTTGGCAAACTGAGTGATTTTTCTGTGAAATAGGTTTGCCTTAAAGTTCCGTGCTGCGTGTCTCTTTCTCTTCCCCACGTTCTGCCTATCAGGTTGACTTCAGGTTTTTTCCCAAGAACATAACAAAATTTGAACCTGAATGAATAACTCTATTTGCAGGTTTTCAAGTAGATAAGGTGTTTAAATCCTAAACTCCACCTTAAAATTGCAGGCATAGTGATCTGAATTTTAAAATGTGAAGTTGGAGCTGCAGCTCTAGGAAATGAGTACCACTAAATGGATGTGGATGATAATTCAATTGTTTTCATATCACTTTGGGGGACCCTGGGCAAAACATGAATGCCTCGGGATTAAATTGTTACCTTCAATTAAAAACATACTTAAGAACTTCTTTGAGCAACAGGTAACTATAGAGGCTTCTAATTATTTGGTAAGGCTTCTTAGGACATCTGTTACATTTGTAACATTACAGACCTGAGATTGTAAGGGATCCTGTGTGTCTTTGTGTACCATCTTTGGGATGGCTGGTATAAGACAATGGCTGTGATTGAAGTTGTATGTGCGTGTGTGTACATATATGAATGCATGTAATCCATGGCTTGAAGGGCATGGTTATCTTTTTGTGCTTCAATATATGTTTTCAGGGAAAATCACACACCCTTTGTGTTTCTGTATTTCTTGGCTGCTTCAGGGTTGTGAGTTTCATGCATGTTTTTCTGCTTTGTGGGAGGGGAAGCTTTGGGTAATGTTTGGACTGTGGCTGTTCATAGGGTTTATGATTCTGCAATCAGCGATTTGCCACAGTACAGGGTTGGGGTTTTTTTCGTTTTGTGTAAAGGGCTGCTACCTGAGAAGTGACTCTGTGGATGAGACTGGGGAGTTAAAATTACATCATCCATTCTGTTTGCAAGCGCATAACTGCTTTGTCTTGAATACTAGAAATAATTAGTCAACTAGGGATCAGGAAGAAAGGTTTATTTTTCTATTGTTCTTGCATGGGATACAATGCATCTTAAAGACCTAAAAAATTGTGGCAGGCTTCAGTATTCCTCATGTGCTCTTTGGGTGTCGGCAGAGCCAACGCTGGCATCTTTGTGTGTTGGAGGAGGTGACACTCTGAATGCATAGACTTCTGCAAGGCAACCGGCTGGCTTGCTCTGCCTTTAACATCTCTTGCTGTTACAGTCAGTTTGTAACTGAGATAATGACTGGTACAGTACAAAGTTTAGCAGGTGGTGAGTTAATTGGATAAAAAATGATGGTTCTGGTTTTTCAGAACAGGGTAACACAGTTTAGGAAAGTAAACACATTTTCAAGATTTGCATTCTTGATCTTTTTAAAAACAGAGTTTGTTTAATCACAAACTTCTTTCTCAGCTGTTAAACTTTGATATTTTCATGAAAAGTGTAAAATTGGATGTCAATACTTCCATAGGCGCTAGTTATTTAAGGAAAATGAAGTTACAGTTTGGAAGAGTAATCATCTTGAACTGTTGTCTGGGAGACTTCTGAGGTAATTTCAGGTGCTCTCTTAGTGCCAGAGGACAGCTGGGTGGTTATGGCTTTGTGGATGGAAACTTTCAGATCTCAAGTTCCAGTCTTAGTGTAGCTGCAAATGACAAGGTACAAACTTACTAATCTTTCCTCTGTTTGAGCTTCAAGAGGCAATTTATAACTAATTTTAATGTTAATTTTCACTTTCATTTTTAATTCTTTCCTTAGAAGTTGCCCTAGCAAATAATTTGACTTGTTCACATTTTTAGAACCAGTTCTTCTCAGGTTGCTTTTGAAACCAGCCCTTCTCTTTTAGAGACGTTTCAGAAGTTAGTTAGCTGGTATGAGGGTAAAGGTAGTCTGCTGAGCAAATGAGAACTCAGTTTGGGTGCATCTGTAGTTTGGGTCCCCTAGTACATTAAACCATGAGTTAACTGTTCAGATCAGTTCCCTAAATGTTACAGGTGTGGTGATGCAGCATTGCATATAAGCAGTGAATTTTTTATCATGTCTGCTGCACTAACAAGCTCTATTGCTCTCTGTACCTGTATTGGAGCTACAGTTTACTTTTGGGGCACAGTAACTCTAAGACATGTGAACTGCATGCCATTGTGGGGGCCCATAGAATATCTGCAGCAGCTATAGTAATAATATTACTTAATTCTAGAGAGATTCTTAGACACTTCTTGGACATTAAAGACTAGAAAACCAAATAGTAGGAGCTTAGATATACAGCTGGTAGTTACTAGTCTGACTCTGGCAGATGTATTCCAGGAAGACATCCAGCATTCTTAGAATATTTCAGAGACAGTAGATGAATAGTTCCCTTTATAATATTTGAGTGGATAACCATATTTCTTTTAAAAGTCTAGTTGTTTTTCTTTCATGTTTATCTGGTAGTTATTATACCTTTCTTCACTAGGTTGAAGTGCTTTTCAGTATTGTGTTTTCTTTCTAAGAAGGTAGTCAAGTCAATTTGCTGTCACTTTAGCTTACCAAAGATTGAACTCCAAGGCTTTCTGCAATATATTTTCTCCCAATATCTTGGATTTTTTTCTCAGTACTAACTTTTCAAGATTCTGTTTTGCCACCTGTTGCACCAAAACTACTTGCAGAAGTAGTCATGTCTGTTCCTATTTGTTTAGCTTAGGTCTTATATCCAAGAAGGCATAACTGATGAAACCTTGGGGGGAAAAAGAAGTTTTTAATTTGTGGGGTCTAATCACAGTTTATGTTTTGAAGTAATTTCCAAGATGGAATTTCTTTACCTTTTTTTTTAAAAAAGTTATTCCTTTTTTTTTAAAGGAATAACTGGCATTATTCATTTCTTCACGTGTAACTTTACACTTCTGCACAAACCAAATTTTGACAGAGTGGGATCTGCCTGCTAAGCAGCTCACTAGCCCTCTGTGACTGCTGTGCTGCCAGCATAGCTTCTTCTACCTGGCTTTGTACTCTGTAGCATAAGTAATGTTCCCCCCACCTGCATAAGTCTTCCCCAGAGGGTTGTCCAGGAAAATCTGTTTTAAATTTATTCCTACATTTGGGGGGGAGGGAATTCTGAATCACTGTGCCAAGTGATCAGTAAGTAATCATTAAAATAATGTTTTATTTTTACTCTAGTCAAAGAAAAAAAAGAAATCAAAGGGAGATTCCAAAACGGTTCAGGATACGTCTCGCCTAGATGGAAAGGAAGTTGATGAAGGTACTGAACACAAACATACACAAAATGCAAACATTATGGCTTAAATGCTGTTTAATATTTACTTGTGTTAGGTCATAAAGAAACATAAACTCATAACTCCACAGTCACATATTATATCATGAAATCTGATCTTTGAAACAACAGTATTTAGTAACTTCAACTGATTTTTTTTTTAAAGTAATCTTACAAAAACTGAGAAGTCATGGACAATAGAGTGCTCATGGTATTAATGTTTTGCTCTGTGAAGACTATTATCATGGAAAAACTTGTCTTTGGCCATTTGTTTGTGTTTTCAAACTAAGGTTGAAGCTGACTGGTTAAACTGCCCTCAGACTTCACTTCAATATGATAAAAGCTAAAAATCTTTCCTTCCTCTCTGACTTAGTGATGTTTTCATTTGGGTGATGTTTTAGGAGCCTGGGAAACAAAAATCAGTAACAGAGAGAAGCGTCAGCAGCGTAAGCGAGACAAGGTGCTGAATGACGGTGGCTCAGGAGAATCAAATCTCCAGGGTATAGAGAACACAGTTTCTGTATCCATTGAACAACTGATGCCTACACCATCACTTCCGGTTGGTCTGAGAAAAAATAAAGGTATGATGCTTGATAGGTCTGTGAATGTGTCCTAGAAAGATAACTACTCAAATGCCTAATTAGTGACTCTGTTTTGGATGTAGGATACGTGTTTTTGGAAGTGAAACTCTTGAGGAAATTATTTCAAGCTGTGTAAAAGTACTTTCTCATTGTGCAAAACTCCCCCCTTTTCTAGCCATATTTTTGGGAAAGCTCAAGAGAGTGTTTTGGAATAAGTGGCTGAGACCTTGGCCTCCATCCACACTGATGCAGTGTTGGTTGCTGCACAGCTGCATAGGCACGTCCCTGTTCCTTTACTTGTGCTCTGTGACTTTGCCTTTTGTTTCCAGAAACTTCAAAGGCATCCTCAGCACTGCTGCAGGCAGCACCAACTCCTTGACTTTTCGAGTGCTTCCTTGTGGGAAGGTTATGCCCCTGAAGTTCTCTTTAAATATCAATCACTGCTTAACTGTAAAAAATGTAGGCATTTTTTTCCAATGTAGATTTAGTAGTATCCTGTACTAAAGCTGTTCATAATGGTAAGGCATATGTGGCTGAGATTTAGAAGTCAATTACTGTAGCTGAGGATTCAATAGATACAGCTGCTGCTGTTACAGAAAGATTGTACAGGCTGGTTTAAAATGTGTGTAGGCACGGGGATTAATATTTGAGAAATAGGTGCTTTAATTAAATGAACTGGATGTTCTAGCAGAGTGACAAAAAGAGTGAGACTAACAACTGTTTGGTACTTTGAAACAATTTATTGGAATTTATATGCCTCACCCTCCTGTTTCACTGACACTCTTTTGCACCTTGACTGAGTGCATAATTCTTGCCCTGAGAACTAGATCAGTTGTTTCCTGTTGCCTTTTCTTTCACATCCATTGACACAGAGCTCCAAGAAATGGTAGTTCCAACTGTCTCTATACACTGTTGCTAACCATAACTACTGTAACCTCTCTAGTCAGAATCCTTTATGTATCATACTTTTTTTGTATCTCATATATCACCTTGAACAAGACTAATCCAAGAAGAATTCAGCTGTATCTAGTGTTTCATGGTAAGGTAGAGGTTAGAAATAGTTACAGGTCTGAAATACTTGGAGCCATTCTTTGCTTGTAAATGACAACCTGTGTTTTAGATTTCTGCTCTTCATTCGTTGGAAAATTAGCTAAAGTTCTTTGAAATCTGCAGTTACTTGGTATATGGGTCCTAAGTCACTTTAAGTGCATTCTCTCTGCAACATAAACAAATAATAAAAAACAGAGGATTTTAATTTTACTCATAAGTGTTCTGGAATTGTCTTAATTTACTGTGAGGTACAAATATATTCTAAAACTTCTATATTCTATAAAGAGTTCTAAGAATTCTTAAAATATTAGTAATTGTTAGAAGATTTTTACAGGTGTTGCTGTTTGAAAAAGCTTCATCAAGTCATCCAGCTTTGTTTCCTCTTATTTCTTCATCAGGTGATGCATTTTTGAATGCACAGATTAACAGCTCTAAACCTGCAAAGGGGGAGTCATCAATTCCACAAGGTAAAAAGTTTTCATTATTGGTCATCCTAAGTAACTAGAGAAGTATTTTACAGAAGTGAAAACAGCAACTGTCAGTGCAGGATTTTGAGCAGTTACTGACATGGAACGCTATATCTTTTTCTTTATCATTGAACTTTGTATCTTGTAGCTGTGCAAATGTTATACTTCTAAGTTGCAGTTATTTCTTAAGAAGTTGAAAACAGTCTCTGTTACGTGTAGAAATACGATTCAGTATCTAGAATTTTCAGACAGATTATCTATTATAAAAATTTTTATGTACAGGACAGTAACTTTTTTTTTTAAGCTCTGCTGAAAAATTCTCTATGCTAGCTTTTCAAACTTACTCACTTACTTGTGTTAATGAATTGTTTTAAGAAAACTCTGGTATTGATAATTGCAAAGAGCTCACGTGTCCTGATTATTGTTTACACTTGTTTCAGGTTGTATACACAAGTTACTCAGTTCTTTACATACTCCTTTGAGATGCATAAATATATTTGTTTTGAAAGTTCTTAAATATAAATGCAGGTTTAAAAAGGAATATACTTGATACATGTCATACACATAATTTAAAATATTTGAGTAGTGAAACTTAGCAGTTTTCTAATAACAGATATTGCTATAATACTTGAAGTGAATTAGTTTGACATAATGAAATTAAGATGGTTGTTTCTTATATTTAGCCAACATTAATTGCGTTGCTTTAATGAAAAGTAGCTAGTGTAAATAAGCAAGTCAACAAATGAGTTGTTAAAAGCACACAGATCCAGAAAGTAATTCCCTTTCTGGTTGTTTTTGAGAGCTTTTCTTCACATTCAAACTTCCTGTACCATGGCACAAAAGGATGGAGCTATATTCTTCAGAGATGCCTAATGGGGGGACAGGAGGCAAAAATCAAATTTCAGTAAGGGGAAATTCTGACAGGTCATGGGGGAAAAAGCTCTTCATGAGATAGTTCAAAGCATCTCTGGGCAATCAGCCTTTATGGTTTCCAGAACTTCAATAATGTAATAATTAAGAATTGAATAATGTATAATTTAAAAGTTAGCTGTGCATTGAACAGAAGGTGGGACTAGGCAACTTTGAGAGATCCTTTTCAGTCCTGTGTTTTCTGTAATTCAGTGAAAACTTGCTGGTCATTTAGAAGTTAATGTTTTTGACAGGAGAATCGTATCATAAACGGAGAATAATCAAGCTCCTGTTTCAGGACCTCAGCTGCCTTTTTGCAAAGTTACAAAACCAACTGCAGTTTGGTTTCTGTCTCTTCACTATTCTTTTGTTGCCTTTCCCTAAGACTTCATATTCCACTGGGACGATGTTGACTGACAGGAGCAATGCTAGTGCTGTAGAGAAAGGACAGTGGTTTTTATACAGCAATGGTGACCTTACAGATGCTTGTGTTTGGAATTGATTTGCCTGAGAAAATCTAGGCATATCTCACCTAAGTCATTCTATGTCAGTGAGGCTGGCTTGAATTGGGTGTGTTCATGCTGCCTGAGTTACAAGTTAATTTGAAAAATAAAATGTTTGGTCTGCAGTTTTTGTTGATGTATGATGCTGACTTGCGCCTGAAGGTTTGGCTTACTGTTTAAGTGTTACACTTGTAATATGCAAATATTTCTTAATTGCTTGTAAAAGAGCAGTTTTTCTGTTTTTTCCACTGCATATATAAAAAGAGAAAGGGAATTTGATATACAAAGCACTTTGAGAAAGATTTGTGATACATAGGAAGTGAGGCTGGGTGCACTAGCCCTTATATTTTATAGGACATAAATTTAAAAAACTTCTGTTATCATCTTTGTCTCAGTGTACTGCTGACTTCTCAAGGTATACATTAAACTTGCAGTGGCTAGTAATTTTTCATCAGGGCAACATGTAACAGAGACTTGCGGTGTTGTGGTCTTTTACCTTAGTGTAGCATCAAATATGTTACTTAGAAATTGAGTGTTACTATGATTTTTATCTCTTATTTTGGGGGACTCTGTGGTCAATATGATAGCTATGTTCTTTGTAAATCCTGTGTAGTGTTGGGGAAGTATTTTCTAATACTTGGTAATTTTGTCTACACTCTGCTTGGAGAACTGCTGCATGCAGTTACAAAACAGAACATACTCTCCATGTCGTGCATGGGCTTTTCCACATCTCATCACCATAGTATGTAAGAGACATTAGCTGACAGTGTTGAAAGCACCTTCCCCACCCTTTTTTTTAATCTAGAGGCACTGGTTCACCAATACATCAGCCCTATAAAGAAAGGGCTGAGGAAGGAGAGAGCAGTTGGTGCTGTTTTTTCCTCCCTCTTCATGTTAGCAGACAGATGGTGCATATCATCTGAACTGGAAAATCAGCTGAGACAGAGCAGCAGCCCTGTCTGTATCATACTGGTGTAGCAAAGCTGCTGTTCATTCAGGGGTTTTTTATTAAGTGAATATGCATATAAGTAACATTTTAATTCTTCATCTAGTTCTTATTTTAAGTAATTCTTTTATTGTTGTTGTATTTAAGTTTCTCCAGGATTGAGTGAAAGCCATACCGTAAATGGAGGAAGCTGGAATGAGAAGTCTGTAAAAATCTCCTCACAGATTGGTGTAGGGGAGGAGAAATGGACATCTGTTCCTTCAACTGCAGCTGGGAAGAGGAAGACTGAGACATTGGCTTGGGGCCAAGACACTGGAGATGCTAATGGAAATGGAAAGGACTGGGGTGTAAGCCTGGTGGGCAGGCCCTGGAAAGAGCGTTCTTTGTTCACTCCTATTGGTAAGCTATTTCCAAGAACTTGCTTCACGTAAGCATCTTTACATAAATGTATTTTTTAGTAGTGGATCTCTGAAATATTTTTATGTTTGTGTATTAAAAAAATCTTGATGTGGTCTAGTGAACAATTTCTGTTTACGGTAAGTTCTGATGGCTGAGCATCTATGGCTCTGTGTACAGTTAAACTGGGGTTTTTGAGTTTATCTAACTTAAAATTATTTCTGTGAGGGAATGCAATGTTGTATAATTACTTTCATAAAGTTCTGAAGAGGATTACTAAGCTATTTTGAAGTGCAATTTCTTTTAAATAGTGTCTTAAAACCCAGGTTGTAAGTCTGTTCTGTTGATCCAGCATGATCAAATCAACTATGTATGGTTTTGGCAGGTGTTACTTTAGGCCCCAGGCATAAAGATTGTTCAACTCTTGTGGCATTTAGTGTTACTCTGTTTTTCTCATTAGAAACTATTTTTTAGTGCTCAGTACAATTTTCTGCCCTTATCACTTGAGCTGTCCATAGTGATAATGGAGAAGAGATTTCTTGATTTCTCTCTGAGCAAGAATCATTAGCTTATTAGTAAATGCTGTAACATGGCCTTTCCCACTGTTCAGTCGAAGTAATCCTCATCTCTTCTGGGAAGCAGTGTTCTGGCAGCCAAGCCCCATCTGCCAGCTCACTCACTCTCCCACCAGCAGGATGGGGGAGACAATCAAAAGGAGAAAAGCTGGAAAACTCATGGGTTGACATAAGGACAGTTCAATAGGGAATGCAAGATCTGCACGTTCAAACAAAGTGAGGGAATAACTCTCTACTTCCCATGGGCAGGCAGGTGTTCAGCCATCTCCCGGAGACTAAGGCTTTATCACATGTAACAACGACTTGTAACTCCAAATGTCCCTCCCTCCCTTCCTCCTTCTTCCCTCCTCTTTATGTACTGAGTATGGTGCCACATGGTAGGGAATTTGGCCATTTGGGCTTAGTTGTCCAGGCTTTGTCTCTCTCCAACTTGTTGGGAAGACAAGCTCCAACCACCTTGCTGCCAGTGATATAAGAAGTGAAAAAGGCCTTGACTCTGTGTGAGCACTGCTCAGCAACATCTATGTATTATCAACCCTGTTTTCAGCATAAATCCAAAACACAGCCCTACCCCAGCCATAATCTGCATGAGTCTAGACCTTCGTTTAATTCTCTGGCATATCTTGAAATGGAGTTCCTGAGACGATCTGAAGTAGTAGAAGCAAAGAGCTTTTTTCATGTTCTGTCTAGATGTGTTCTACTGTGTATTCTAACAGGGCAGTTCGTAGTGACTGTGACCAGCTTTTTGTTGGTTTTGTTACTGAGGATACATCATGTCTGACCAAGCTAATTTGCTTCTGGTAAAATGACTAATTTTGGGGATGAAGGAGAGCAGTGAAGGTCTTTCATGATGACTTGATTGATGCTTTCAACACTGTCTCTCACAGTGTTGTTGTATTCAAACTAGAACAGTTGAAAAACTGGTCAGGCCCAAGGTAAATCAGTAAGTCCTGCTCTCCCTGGAGGCTGGTAACAAGGGGGATATCACAGGGCTGTACTTACATCTGTCGTGTTTATTGTCTTTATAAGTGACCTGGAGGAGGCAACCATGTCATTCACATCCAGTTTCCAGATTACACCAAACTTAAATGTGGAGGCAGGAATCAAGTTGAAACAGTCCAGGTCAGGGATCCCATCCGGAAGGACCTAAACCAGATGGGAGTTATGAGCCAATAGGGACCCAAGGAAGTTCAGTGAGAACAAATGCCAAGTGCTGAATCTGGGTTGGAAGCAACCCTGGATGGATATTCACTGCCTGAATTGCAGCTTTGTGGGTAAGGGTGGGCAGCAAGTTGGACATGAGCCAGCTGTAGATCCTAGCAGCAAAGGACACCAGCAGTATGCTGGGATGCGTTAACATAGAGTCAGTAAATTGGGGGGTAGCAATTGTCTACTTCTTGGACAACATCTGGAATACCTGTCCCCCAGTTAAGTAATATAATTATAAATAAAAGCCACTAGTAGTTTTTACTGGCTACTTCTGCTTATTTTCTGCCTTACATATAACAGTCAAGTATGTCTTAATTTTTAAGCAGTATTTCCTATTTGTCAAAAAATGTTCTGAATTTTATTCCATTCTTTAATATATATATATAATTTACTCTAAGCTGTGTTCTGCCTGCGTGTACTTTTCAAAACTTAATGATAGCAGTAATGGGAGGAATAATGGTATGGGGCTCAAGAAACTATACACTTTTCTTTTGTGAGAAGTTTATAACAGAAAAGGCTGTAAAAGGAAGATGATCTTGGAAAGCTTGAAAATTGTTTCAAGCTGTGTGTTCATAAAGTCACATCCCTATCAGCACTGATTAATGCCCTGAGTTGTGTGAAATGTCATCATGGCTGGACTAGCCACTGTTTTTCTGATCTGATTCATAATTGAATAGCTGAATTTTCAACATTGCCAGCAGTGTGTGAAGCTCTTTTTTTTTTCTTTTTTTTTTTTTTCTCCCCTTCCCCCACAGCTGCTTGGAATGTGGATGCAAGGATTAATACCTCTGAACAGAATTCTACTTCTTTCTCCTCATTTGGATTAACTCCTGGAGTTTCTGGTATGTGTGCCTTTCCAAAGATTTTTCCACTCTCTTCTACTCCACCAAGTGGAATAGAGTTTGCCAAGTGTTATTAATATGCATTTTCCCATTTTTCTTTGAAAATAGTAATGCAAAGAGATGGAAGACACTTAAAAAGCTGTTTTGTTATACTGAAATTATGCAGTAAAGTAACTGTTTTAAGTTGATAATCAAAAGCTAGATCAATCACAGAATATTAGTAAGAAGGTTGGAACTAGAGGGGGTTGGAATGAGCTAATCTTTAAGGTATGTTCTAACCCAAATCATTCTATGACTCTGTGATTTCTTATTTAGCCGTTCTGTTTATGTGTTAAATCTAAATAATGGGCATAAGATTGCTCAGCGTTGCAGTGTCTCAAATTAGAGATCTGAATGTTTCTTTCTAGGAAAGCCCTTTTACCCCAGTCTTCTGTGAGGTTTGTTATTTGATGATTGAGTTTTTCCCCATCAAGGAACTGAATCACTACTTGGAAAATATGTTCCATAGGCAGGATTTGAAGTCTTGGGTCTTTTCTCTGTATGACAAATGGAAATGCTGAGCTCTGGGGTTTTATTTTTGGAGGGTTGTGTGCTGTAGAGTACAAAACTGGCTTCATAATAAATCTTGTGTGTTAAACAACTAACATAAGTCCTATAATGATTTATGATACAATAAAGAGATCACATGTCAGGTTTTCTGCTCTTGCTTGCTTTCAACCATGAGCTTGGCATGGCAGTTTTCTTTTCAGAAGTAGCTGGCCAAGTGATAAGCACTTAGGCCATATTTGCTTGTATTGCAGTTTATAGGCTTTTAACTGTTGAACTCAGGCTCAGTGTCCAGCATCTTAATTGTACAGAGAGTTCTAATTAAAAAAAGAAATCCAAAGCAGCCCCCTGAATCTAAGTTCAGTCTCTAAGCTAAAATGTATGAAAGTTTATTAAATAAAGTAGATGGCAGACCAAGCTAAGATTCAGCTGCAATACCATTTCAGCTTTGAGAGAAATAGGAAAAAGTGAAGTATATTAAGTTCATATATATGAAGTTTTCTTTGATGCACTTTAGCCAGCAATGTTGTAATGCCAAGTGACCAAAAGAAATGAGAACATGTCCATGTTTCTGTCATCTGAGGTGTCTTATGCAGAGGTGTATGTGAAATAGAGACCCAAGTCCTATACAAACTGAATTTCAGAAGTTTCATCATACAGTAAAATATGAATTTATTTCATTCTTACAATTAAGTTTTTGTTTGTTTTACTTTTTTATGATATGGTGTTGTTTGTTGTTTAGTTTTCTGAAAACAGTTATGTTAGATGTGTAACACCTTCTGTTATCATGACTGGTATTGGCCTTGCTGTTCATCCTGCTACTTTTATGTTCTTGAAACCTTTTGCTTTAAATGAGAATTGGATTCTTAGTAATGTATAATTTGTTTGATCTGCAGCGCAATTAATGAGATTTCTTTCTAGTGATCTTTTCTTTTAAGCTTCTTCCTATAAGAGATCTTATTGATACAGGGTAACAGTTTTATTACCCATAAAATTTCATTGTGTTTTTCAGTTAGAGGAGACTGCTTTTACTCACCTTTCTTATCTCTTTTTGTGCTCTTCTCATGACTTTATTTTATCTTCCTTCTTCAGCTTTCTTGTTTTTTGAATATACCTCATGTACAAGAACCTACTAGTTTTCCTGTCCTCTGCAGTCCTTAGAATCTGTCATTTTTCTTTGAGCCTTTTGTGTTGCTTTGATTGGTCTTCTTTCCCGAAGAAAACTTCAGGAAACTTGCTAACTTACAATTTTATTATTCCCTTTCAGGTTCCAATAGTGAATCGGTTTCTCAGGCTGGTACTTCTGATTTTCAGTGGGACTTAAGTCATGCTCAACCCCCTGTTGATGACGAATGGTCTGGGTTAAGTATGTTCCTCTAAAATGTTCATTAACAAAATGTTAATTACTCTTAAAGTGTAGTTATTCATATTAGCTACTTGTATTAGACAGTGGTGGATATCTGGAATGTTTGACTTCTGTAAGCTAATGAACAGTTTGAAGGAATTAGAAGTATTTTGATAAATTCTGTTAGAAAATGGTTAATTTTTAGGAAAAATAGTTGGATATTCAAACTCAGAAGTGAAAAAGCTCATGCATGTTAAGGCAGAAAAATCTTTGTAATAAAACAGTCTTGCTGCAAATGGTAAGGAAAATCTACTGCAAGTCTGCAAAATATGTATTTAGTAGATAGAATTTGAGTCAGTTTGTTTCTGCATGTTTGTACCTTGCTGGAAAGTTAAGGTGGTATCAGACTCTTGTATTGAATCTAACTTGCTTTTTCATTTAGCAAATATTAGGAAGTTCTTACAAATATAGGAAGCATATACAGGATAGAAAAAGCTGGAATTATTTGGGAGTTGTAGTAGAGTTGGTGTTTACTCCCCACTTTCTCCTCCCTGTTTATGAAAAAGTGTAGTGCATCTCGTTAGGCATTGACCTGCAAAATTGTTCTAGAAGCTGACAAAAGCAACCTTGCATGTTACCGTCTAAGGGCAATTTCTTCCAGTTAAATGACTGCAGAAGTGGAATAGATTGATACAGTCCTTGACTCCACCACTGTTGGCATGATTGCTCTGATACCAGATAATTTTGAAACTTACCTTTTGTGTTGTATCTAGTTTAAGGATAAGGGAAGCACATTTCAGTTAATCCTTTGAAAGTCACTAGTTTTACATTTTATCAAAAATGTAATTGATTCACATATATGAGCATAGGATGTTTGTGGCTGTAGCTTCTGTTAATAGAATTTCATCATAGTTGTCAACTATGAAGGATACACTAACAGAAGTGGGCAAATGCAAGTTTAGGCCAAAGTGATAAAGAGATACACCTTACTGGATCAGGAGAAGGAAATTGACTGTATGTACAAAGACCACTCGTTTTTATTATTACTAAGAATGGAATTTTTTTTCTTAGGCAACTACTGAGAGGGCAGTAGATAAACTGAAAAGTGTTGAGTAATGCTTCTTTTCAAATCAGTAAATTTTAGCATCTGAAATATGTGTAATTAAGATAATACTTTTATTAGGAAAGTTTCTAACTATTCTAAGTATTATAACTAATCTTAAGATCTCTTGGTGTATTTTTGGCTTCATAATGTTTATCCGTGAATTTAATTTGATTTATTACTGCTTTTTATTTTGACTTTACTTTCAGTTGTTTAAATTGAATCCCACTGTAGTTTGTTGATCAAATTTGTCTCTTCTTCAATTTGGTATATACTGGGGGGGAGAAATATTTGTGATGTTAATATAAATGTGAAATGAAAATGCAATCTTTTACAATGTGTTCTGTTTTAAAATTGGCTTGTTGCAACTTTCTACTAAACAGACAGTCTAAGGCTTAGTTCTTCCCTTCAGAAATTTTTAATTTTTATATAACTGACCCTTATTCCATCCTAAATGAGCAATAACAAAATAGAGTATGGACTTAAGAGTCTTAGGAAAAAAAGATTATTAAAAATGTCAATGTTATAAGATGGCTTTTGAATCAGTAAGATTTAGAGTTTCAGATATATCACTTGTAAAGGAATATGAGTAAGGTAAGATTGATCAGTGTTAAAGTTCATGCTAATTTATCACAAACTAGAAAGAAGATACAGGAAACAGCTTAAGATAGAGAACAACTCTTAAATTTGTTCCTCTTCACATAGTTTAGAAAAATATCATGAAGCAATTGCACCTAGCCAGCTGCTGCGGCGATTAGGCTCTGTAAAATCACTGTCACACTCATAACTTTAAAAAGTCCTCCACTTATCAATAAAGTGTTTACCTTTTTTCAGAAATACAGAAAATTGCTATTTATATCTTGATATCAAGGAGTATATGTGTAGGGGTTTTTTCATTTTTAAACTGAAAATGAGCACCTGCAGAGCAAGGCAATATTCCTGAATAAACCTTTTAATTGTTGTAGATGGACTTTCTTCAGCTGATCCAAGCTCTGATTGGAATGCACCAGCAGAAGAGTGGGGAAACTGGGTAGATGAAGAAAAAGTTGCTTCTGTTCCTCAGCGTGAAGAGAGATCTGATACTCAGAAGGTAAAAGGTGGTATTTTCTCCTTAGCTCCAAGACTTTGTCCTTACCACTGCCATTTCTTAAAGTAACTTAAAGGGTAATGATAAAGGTAATCTCTCATCACTGTTACACTCATAAGAGTAGCACAATTGTGTTTGCTGTGTACCCAAAGAAGGAAAACACTGAATGTCATTGAGAAGAGAGAAATCTCTTAGCTCCATGTTAAACCTTTCTGTCTTTGCGTAATTATAAGGATTACATTATCAGTATAGACTGAGAGGATTTAGATCTGTTTTTATAAATACTTCCTGACAATATTTAATCCTCAGTATGAAAAACAGCATTTCCATGCCGCTTGTACCTGGTGGTCTGTTGCCTTTTCCACTCCCAGCTCCTCTATCTGTATTACCAGATAGCACACAAAGAATGTGATCTTTCTAGAATGAACTGAACAGATAAGACTCTGTTCACTTCCACTTGTACACACAATTCCATATAGCGATTAATTTATATTTAGTCTATAGAAGGTATGTTTCAGTGTCATTTTAAATGATAAATACATTCTGTTTCCATATGAAGATTTCAGATAATGAAAGAGAAAAAGCAGAGCCAATTCTTCAGAGTTCTACAAGTGGCAAATCCAAGAAAAAGAAGAAGAAAAAGAAGAAGCAGGGTGAAGAAGCGAACTCTCCTGCACAGGTAAAGTCTGAATGGTTTAAAAGGCAACTGCAAGGAATTCACAAAATTGCCTTATCTTTGGATATTAGCATCTTGAACAAAAAATTTTTTTTGGAAATTAATTTCTTTATGGGATTGGATTGTCTACTGTTGTTTCTGAAGAGTTAAAGTAATTCTTATTTTGTTAGTATTTCCTTAATTTGTTGTATTCACAAGTGGAACATGGGATAATTTGTAGTTTTGCTGGATTTATGAAAAGCACAAAATACATGGAAAGTATTTATCCTGAATTATTTATTTTCTATCAGATCTGGGTTCTGTACTGTAGAAATGCTTCCAGGAGGAGCTGTCCTCTGCATGGGAAGCCTTCTCATGTCCTTTGAAAGACAGCTGTCTTGGTGAATACAGCTAGTTAGGAGAATGAAAGAAATTGGAAGTTTTCTCTTGAGCTGTCTTCAAGTACGATTGTGTGAGAATATAATGATTCTCTGAAGTACTGTTTGAATTTGGTTTATGTGAAATGGTAAGTCCCAATGCTTCAAACTCAGTTGGTGGAGCTACTCTGTGAGTCAGATTTCAGTGAGGGAAAGAATATTTTCAAACTGAGGATGGTTGGAGTTTTCTGTGTTACTTAAATAGCTTTTGAAGAATTACATTGAAACAGATTTGTAAAAATAGCGAAAGCAGATTGCACTTGACATGGCAATTGAATCATGTTTGAATAGATGTAACAAGTACTTTCATAATGGGAGAAAGCTTTTAATAGCTCAGGATCAGAATGCATCCTGCTTGTGTTTATTGTGACAGCCATTCTTAGTTTACATTCATTACAAAATGACCAATGTTCAGCGGAATCTGACTAGATGAATTAGAGAGGGAAAGCAAAAACTTCAGTCATACTTGCTTTGGACTTGCTTTTATGGTTATCACATATTCAGTTTATTAAGAGTTCTAAAGCATTAAATTCCTGTTACATGATATTTTATTTCCAAGTTGTCTATGTGAAGGTGGAGCTTGTGTTTATTTCCTGTATTTATTTGT
This sequence comes from Eopsaltria australis, assembly GCA_034509425.1. NCBI lineage: Eukaryota > Metazoa > Chordata > Aves > Passeriformes > Petroicidae > Eopsaltria > Eopsaltria australis. The sequence continues at coordinate 7,493,914 of JAVTVJ010000056.1, forward strand.
ATTTATTTTATTTATTTCTTTTGAGGCAAATTCAATCTGGGAACAGTAGGGCTGCAGCTTTTTTGTAATTGAAATCTGTTCTGGTCTCTGCTATGATTCTAAGTGAAAGTCAAGATTAATAGGTTATGCTTAACAGGTGTTTGTGAGCGTCCTACATAAATCTTAAGGTCAGTGAGGGCATTCTGAATTTTTTTCCTATTGCTTGTGAGCTGTCTTAAATTTTATATGTTGAGTCGTACTTTCTATATTAACATAATCAGATTTGTTTATTCTACTTATTGATCTCCAACCATTCCAGTTTTGTTGTGTTTTCTTTCAGTCAATCAGTCTTATGAAGTAATCAGTTTACAGATAAGAAGTTATCTGTATTAAATTTTTAGTTAGAATTGGGAATTTTGCTTGATGGGAGCAGACTGAACTGCTAATACATCAGAGAAGTTACCCTTGTTATAACAGTTTAGTAATTTAACTTGCCAGTCCTGCTTCAAACTCGTTTAAAATTTGTATATTTATCCTCTGAAAATGGAACATGTTCATTTAAATATCTTCATCTTTCTCATTGATTATGCTTAAATGTTCACACTCGTTTGTTGACTTCAGTGTTTGTCAGGGCATTAGAAACTAACTTAAGAGCTTGGAGTAAGCCAGTATGTGTTCCTTCCTGTCAAGAATCAACAGACTTAGGCTGCATTTTCTTAAGGTTCCAGTGGAAATAAGTGGAGGAACAGTATTTCTAGTTTAAACTCAGAGACCTCTTCACGACCACAGGATTCTTTCAGTGCACTAGAAGTGCAACTACTCCAATTCCACATTTAAAATGAAAACTTTTCACTCTAGATTGTCTAAGTAGTAAACGTTGAGACTATTGGATACTTCGGATATATTTTCAATTTCTATATTGAGGTTTATTTTACAGGCATTATGGCAAACTAAACTGGGTTGTAAAAATATTAAAGTGTAATAAGGATAGAAAACTATACAGGTTAATATGCAGAGCTTCCATTTTAAAACTTGTAACAAAGCACAGAGCCGAGAGCAGTCAAGTGTCATTGTGATTCTTTGGCAAAGGGTTTAGAGTAAATTCAGTTTAATTTCACATTCTTATATTTTTACAGGACGGTGAACTGCAGTTCATTCTGAGATTGGGATTTTTGTTAGTAAATTGTGTGAAGCGTCCTGCTTTCTGGGCTTTATTGGATTCTATGGGTATTTTTTATTATGTTGTTCTATACATTTTGAATGTTAGCAAAGGCTAGTATGAGCCCACTACTTCAATAATTCTTTTTGATAGATTTTCTTAGTTATAGAAGCTGATTATGGCTACAAAACTCATTCACAGGGGAGAAGAGTCAGAGCTTGACTGCAAACACAGGCTCTTCTTTTTTCCCCTCCACTCCCCTTTTTGTAGGATGCTGAAGAACTGGATAGAGAAGCTGGAGAGCAGTTTCAGGCGGATACCTCAAAAGTTCAAGCACAGCAGGAAAGAGCTTTTTCTTTGAAGACCATAAGTACTAGTGAACCAGCTAAGGTAGGGATGCAAAATTCATGTTACAATTTGATTTGGAAATGCTCAAGTCATTTGACACATTAATTTGTGTAGATAAGGTTACAGTAAGACTACTATTTCAGGCTGTATGTTTATGAATATAAGGTAACTGAACAGTTGAATTTTAGGTGGATGTCAGTTATGAGTTTTAAAAAGTATGTCTACTCTGAAATTCAGTATCTTCCAAATCAGTAGTCACTTTCTTTACTGGCAAGTTACTTTTTTGTTTGAATATTCAAGCAATGGTTTAAAACTTTGAAATGTAGAAACCTAAGAATTAAGAGGTCTGAGCACAAGACTAGTAGCATATTCTACTGTTACGTTACAACAGAATGAAGTGTTACTAACTTAATATATTCTGACTTAAATGCAGTCTAAAATTGATTTTGATAGCTGTACTGAGCTTAATAACTGAACAAGAAAAGGTTTTTTTTTGAACCAAATGATTAACTGTTTTAGCTCACAGTTGTAACATATTCTAGACAATACAAATTCGCTTTCAATCTTTCTCCAAACAGCAGCTCTCTTAGATATTGCTACCCTACAAAGCATCACATTCTGGGAAGGTATAAAATAATTAATATTTCTGGTGGCTTTGATTTTTGTTTTTGTTTCCATAAAGAGTGAACAATACTAGTGACATAGCAGTTTGGTACCAGAGAGTATATGTCAGAATATTGAGTTTTGATTTTTAATTGCTAAACATTAGTTTCATAAAATAGGGAGGTCTTGAGAGTCAAATGAAAATATTAGAATGAAATCTTTTGCAAGAGGCTGCAAGTCACCAAATAAAAAGTAGGGAAGTGTGTTGAAAATATCTTGAAAAGCACATTCAGACATACTTGAGGCTTATTCTAAATACCCTACATCAAAGTAGAGCTTTACCACAGTTATTTACTACAACTGATTACTTTGAATCAGTTCAACCTGTAATCAAGGTTGGCAACAGCTGGCTATTGTATCTGACTAGTGTGTTGTTGGGTTTTGTGGTGGTTTTTTTGAAGCTGTATTTGAAAAGACATCTGGCTCTGTATCCAAGTGGCTTTAATCCCGGCAGTGTGAGTTTTTTTAAGACACTTAAAAGCAAATACATAGTTTTATTGTAGATGCTTCAGTTGAAAGTGTGTAGACAGAAAACTTGGATTGTGACATCAAGGTGAGGACATTTGGACTTCTAGAAAAAGGCATAATGGTGCATCCTGAAAGATTATAGCTTTTGCTGTTCAGAAATCCAAATTGATTTGAAAAATATCTGGAGTTAGTTTGGTTTTTTTTTCCCTCAAGCTGTTGGCACTGCCAAAATACAAGCCCAGTTTCAGTAGACTTTGCTCAGTGCTTTACTGTTTATAACTACACCCAACTTACAGGTGATTTGATGGCATCAGCATCTTGTGTGGACCTACACTGTACTATTTTTGAAGGGCTTGAGGGCTTCTGTTACTCCTTAATCTCAAATTCAGTCTGTTCATATATATGTCTGTGTATAGCTGTGTAAGTGGTAGCTGTGAAACAAGACGTACTCAGTATTAAACCTTGTGTGTGGGCAAAGGACGAATGAAACTATTACTGACGTTCTCTGGAACTGGAATTGTTAAAGGACAACTTGTGAATTGTTGTATCTGACAGTGCAGATGGTCTGTCAGTTTTTACCAAGACTGATGTCTCCTTGACATCAGATTTGGCTTCAGTGTAATTTCACACATGCAAAGATGTCTTCCAATATTGTTTGACTTGGCTGTTGTAAAAAGTTTTAGAAACAGTCTGTGACTGATGTGTGAAATGGATGACTTCAGTTTCCAAGGTAGGTAGTCTAGTCTTAAGCAAATGCTCCAAAACATTAGAATGAAATACAGGGGAAAATAAACTGAGTACAAACAAGTTATTATTCAGTATATCCTCAGAAACATCAGATACAGCTGAATGTTCAACCTTGTGTTTCACATCACACTATTTGGTGATGGTATTTCCCCCATGGTATACATTGGGCTGCATTGGAACCTTTTGCATTTTATCAGCAGGCACAAGTTTTAAATTAAGAGAGTGACTTTGAAAAAAGAAGTAATGGTTTTTGACAAGTCACTACCTCATTATTGAACCATAGAATTGTGCATATAACTATTTATATTATCAATTCAGCTTTATTTGTTGTTTCAGGCCTCCTTTCCGAATGAATTTATTAGCAGAGAATATCCTAGCAAAGAGTAGTACCCATTTTTTAACATTTGACATCACTAGCCACTTTCCTGTATCCAAAATTTAGACAGAAGTATTTGGAAAAATGTCCAGAAAGTGCTGTATGTATTTGTGTCATTACATTTGCAGTAATACTGCACGCTGTACCACTCAAGCTGCAACATGTTTCTTAGTCAACCTGAGGCAGCTGAGCTATTAAAATCTTAATTGAATTGCTTTACCTCCTGGTGAAGTATGACTGTCCTAACTCAGCTGTGATACCAATAGTTACCTGAATTGATTACCTTACAATAAAAGCTTTATGTCATCCTTTTATTTTAGAAATCACAGTTTAAGTTCACTGATTTATGTAGCTGATGACTGCTAACTGTTAGACAACATTAGAACTGGCTAAGCTTGGAATTCCTGTAGGATGGAAGTTTGTTTTATCAGCATGGTTGATGTATAAAAAATATTTGAGATTAATTTTTCAGTAGATGGAGAGAAATACTGCAATTATAGATATTTTAAAAACTTGTTTCAGTTGATGTGTAAGGGCACAGCAAATCATGAAAGGTTAGAGAATTGCTATCCTTTAAATTCATGTGCTGGGTTTTTTCAATTAAAGCTGTTTAATTTCTTGCTTAGTATGATATGATTAAAAAAGAAGTTTTTATCTTTTTGCTCTTTCGAATGTTCTGACGGAATTGTTGAGATGCTTACATTATAGTGATGGAAGCAGTACAAACTGGTCACTGTAATGTAGGATCTGTACATCTACAGGGATGTAGACTTCACTATTTTGTTTTTATAGTTCCAGGTCTTGGCTGTTGTGACACAACTACAGCTATGATTTCTTAATAACATCTTAAAGTTCAGGGTTTATTGCTTGGCTGAGACACTGTGTTCTAATACATTCTTTTTTGAAGCCTTTTGTCATTTGATGACTTGCTGTGGGATCTTATGGTTTTATGTTCTGACTTTCCAATTGGAATGTCAAAATGTTCTTTTTCTGTTCTGTTTTTCTGTAATTTTAATTACAAGTGCTCCCCACTAGGGTACAGTTACATTTTGTGTCTGTAGTGGGAACCTTTAAAATCGACTAGATAATTGAAAAATACTACAGGTACCTTTTACTTGGCAATTATTTCTGCAGTAAGTTACACTGAAACACTTGCCGTCTGCTCTCGCAGTAATTTCTTATTCTATAAGTATACAGAGTGTTTGAGCAGTTTATAGGAATGACTGGAGATGCTTTTTCTTTGATTTGTTTGGGTTTTGGGTTATCTATGTGGTCCTGTTTAACTTGCCTGCTTACCTTGCAACCAGATGTATATGTGCCACTGTTTTACATTCATTGAATGTTCTAGAATCCTTTTAGGGTGTAAGTGATTTATAGATTGGTCTCCCTTTCTTTGCATGTGATGTATTTTAAGAATTAATTTGTCATGTGTTTGCTTGTATGCAATTAAAAATTTTGGCACTAGATGGCAGTCGTAGTATTACAGCCTCAATTTAAAATTTTTAAGGATTTTAATATTGGCTTAATTTTTCAATGCCATCCTCTCAGCAGCTGCTAAGTATACTACTGAAATAACACCGTGTAAGAATTTTTACTTTTGTATTACTTTAAAACCTTTTGGAAATTCTGATTTTTGTTTCTCAAACAGTCTGAGGAGGTTCCTTCACTTGCTGTTCCTACTGAGCCATCTGTAATTGTATCAGAGAGCAATTCTGACAAGATCGCTTCCCAAGTGCCACAGATGCTGCAAGAGACAGATGTTTCTAGTCCCAATATTAAGCAAAACAGTGTGCCTCCTCCACAGAGTAAGTATCTCTCAGTGCAGGTTATGTGTCTGAATTCAGGATGTACTTTTTCCCCATAGAGCATAGTCAGAATGCTTTGCCCTGGGGTTTGAGTTTAAAGTGCCCTATCAGACACTTGTGTGTCTTATTTATACGTCTTGCCATATTTTTAACTTCCTTAAACTTAAAAGCACCTTGATATAGTTATTTTCATTGTGAGGAAAAATTGGCTTCATATGCTTGAATGACTGAAAATATCTGTTGGGCTTGTCCAGTCCTTAACGGAGATTTGGATGTACTCATCACCACTGGGACTGGAGCTCCATGCTGTGACTTAGGAGTTCTGCCAACACTGTTTCAAAGGGCTGCTTGCAAGTCTTCAGTGGAGAACAGATGGTTACTGACATTGCAGTTGACAGAATATTTAGCTACCAGAAATTTGGGAAAAAATACAAATTATTCAATTTTCAGCCTACTGAGGTCTTTTGATTTCTCAATTTAGGTCATTAGTATCTTCTTCCATATGTTTACATGTAATCATAGAGGAAAACAGTTGCTTATTTGGGAGGAGAAAGGTATTGGGTGATGGACTCTGTTTTTTGTAGTCTTAACAGAACATAGATCAGGCTTAATTGCTGCAGGTATATTGTGTTTTGAAAATATGCTGTACCTGAGAAAGTCAAATGTATCCTCTGTTGTACTTTACAGAAGTGTTTGTACTCACAAGCATTTGAGTACTTGACAAAAGTACTCACAACAGTAGAACAGGAAATTTAGATGGGAAGTCAGGATGTGAAAGACATTGCATGAAAAAAAAAAGTTGTTTTTATTCAGATTCTTTAGTAAAATTAATAAGTACTGGCAATCCGTAATAAGTTGCTGGCTAAGCGTTGAAGTACTAAATGGGTTTTTAATGTCTGCAGAAGAAACATGATGACTTTATAATAACAAAATCTTATTCAGCTGCATTAATTGGCTTCATGGTTTTGAATACATGAAACAATGGAATCTTTCAAGTCAATCTATCAACTTGGAACTTTTTGTTCTGGTTCTAAAATATGAAATCTTTTGTGATTTATTCATGCCTCAGCAATGGAAAGAACATCTCTTAGGTTCAGTATATACAATACTTAGCGTGTTTTACCACTTTTAGCAGCTAGCATGTTTTAAGACAGTTGGTTTTGTTAAGAACATAGTGCTTCTGTGTTGGATTATGGTTTCCATGTAACCTCATCTTTACATAGTTCATTACTTTCAAAAATATTTTTCAAGCATGTCACATATGTAGTGGCTAAGAACTGTAATCTGGTAAAAGTGAGCATTTAATGTCAATTGTGTACATGTACATTATTTCTAGTAGGCCAGAACATAACAATGACTCTACTGTAAATAATACATTTGCAAAATGAATGACTTTTGATGTGTATCACACTATGTATTTGTGGGGTAAAAAAGTAGGATGAAATTGACAAATGTTGGTTTAGATGCATTTCAAATTAAGTTATTTGGGAGAAACAGGTGGATAGAACTTCTCGTTGATTCTTCTGAATCACTTTGTAATAATATAGTGTGTATTATCCAGGATTTTAAAAGTCAATTCTGTGTAAATATTCTCAGTCCTAACACTATAATTATGTTCTGTTTTTTAGCAAAGTCTGAAGAAAGCTGGGAATCTCCCAAACAAGTTAAAAAGAAGAAAAAAGCAAGAAGGGAAACGTGAACTTCCTGAGATGGACATGTGTTGCTGAATATTGTCATGAAGATTATGCTGTTTATGCAATAATTTGTGAACATGTACAGAATTTTATATAAATTTCAAACAGTTTTTAAAAACAGAACTGCTGTGAACACAAACATCTTTAAAAAGGAATCAAATGAAAGTAACTTTATGATATAGCAAACAGAACATGCTACATTTGAAAGACATTCTGAAGAGTCTGTTTTTCCAACTTTTGGAGAGAGATCTTAATTTAAAAAACTGGTTTTACAACACAGTGCCCTGTTTACAACAGATTATACTCTCATCTACAGCTGCGGATAAAAGATAAATTTCAAGGAAGGGTTTTCTGTAAAAATAATCGTCTGTACAATAGTGGGTGTTTCTTGCCTCTCTTATGAGTGATGCATTAGAAGCACAGAATGTCAACCATTTGAATTTGTTTCATGCCTAAATCAAAGTGCTTTGATTTAATACATAATCTGCCATATCTTTACAGTAAGTTGGTTAGCAAATCTGCTAGCTATCGCAGGAATCACAAGTGCAAATCATTAACCATTTGTACAGTCAGACCTTCATGGTTTATTATATGAAGTTAACATAATAAAACTGCTTTGGGTTAAAAGTTTGAGAATGTGATTTGAAACTTGAGTATGGTTCATGAAGTTATTTTTATAATGTCTATTACCTTACTTGAATTATTGAAGATAACAGTATATTTTTAAGAATGCAGTAATGTGCATAAAATTGGTTTTCTTCTTCATTCCCTACAGTTCTTGGTTGATTCAGGACGCCATCTAAAAACTGTATTCTTTGAACTTCTAAACTCGTGGAATGAACTGAAATAAAACTTTTCCTTCCCCAGCACTTGTTAACTTACCATACCCAATTCTGTCGTCTATATTACTAAAACTCCGAACAAAGCAAAGTGAATTTTTCACTCACAAATTATTTGGATTTCAAAGATCTGTTGGAGAGCTGGAGTAGCTTCAGACAGCTTTAATTGACATTGTCAAAAACAGTTATCAGGAACACATTTTTTTACTGCCTTAACCTGTAGTATGTAGAATGTGTCTAGACTTCTGGACAAGAGTTAGTGTTTTTATATTAAAATAAAATTAAAAATTATGCAAGTAAAGCAGTTGTAAAATAAAGACCATTTCCCGCTTGAAACTGTTAATTAAAATGGCATTGAAGATGTGTTTTCATTTTCAGGCACTGTAATGATGTATTGAACTGGAGATGTATTTGTGTCTGTAAGGTGCATGCTCAGCCATGTACACTGTAAATAGCCTTTACAAAAATTGGTTTGATAAGGATGGTAATTAACATCACCTGGTGAGTTCAGTTAAAAAGTCAGGGTTCTTTTCAAATGATTGACTTCTGGTTTTGTGGCACAAACAGAATTGTTAACAGCTGTAACACGTGGTACTGATCAACAATCTTGTGCTCTTACTGTACGCAACTGCAGTTCAACAGTATTGCAAGGCAAGAGCAGATAATGCAGTAAGCTGGGTTTGACTGTACTGAAAATGCACCTGCTAATGAAGAGCTTTCCTAATAAATGGATACTAACTTGCACAGGTATTAACTCCTGTATATCAGGAACATGACACTCTAAATTGATTTGTTAAAATAAATTGGGCATATTGACAGCATTGATTTATTTACTGGGAGGGAGTAATGTTTAAGAGTGATATTTGTCATGATTCATGTAAAATAAATTTAGAACTGAAGTACAGCTTTTCAAGGAGTATCTTAAGGTAAACATGAAAAATAGGATATGAAATCATGCAGAGTCCTTTGCATGTAAATAATATAATTTTACTTGTCTTCATAGTAAAGGTTAAGAAATACCCTTTAAATTCAGGTTCTTAATGTATGTCTGAAATCTGTCTCCAATCTGTGTGTTATGCTGCGAGCCTCTTTTATAGAAGATACAAAGATTTTATGTAATGAAAGAGACTGCCCCCAAGGACTTTTCACTGCATAAATTCTTTTTTTTTCTCTTGAAAATAAAATTGGTGATATTCTGGGTTAGTTGAATAGCTTGTCATTCTCTAAAAAGAAACAAGCTAGCTAAAACATAGGAACCCTGCTAACTAACGGCTACTGCTAAGCAGGGTCATATGAATACATAGCCTTCCTTTCAGAATGTTGTTACCTATTTAACAGCACCTCTTACTGTTTTCTTAATGTGCAGTTTCAATGTCTTAGGAAGCAAAACTTGCTTTATTTGACATTCATTGAAGAGGTAGTAACTATATCATATTGTCTATAAATAGAAACTTGGTTATCTATGTACTGTCATGTTTCTATGATTCAAGCAGTGGTTAGTCTTAATGATACACTGAATTTGGTACTTGGATAGAGCAAAAACACCATTTAAAGAAACTTAATCTTTTTTTTTTTTCTTTTTTCTTTGGGATTTTTTTTCTGTTGTTGAATGCATGGAATGGTTTCATAAATCCAATATGTTGTTTTTTTCTAAATACTCTGAAGTTATTTGTATGTGTAATTTAAACTTGTGATGATGTGTAATTGGATAGTCATGGCATTTTTTTTTCTTTTGTGGGGAGGGAAAGGTGTAGAGAATTCATATGTGCTTGTTACAAAGGTAACTGTGCATTGGTTTGGAGGGGGGTGAAAACTGTATTTCTGATGCCCTTTTAGAAGTCTAAAGAAAAAAGTGCAAGTGAAGAGCACTACTTTAATATTTACTAAGAAAGAATGTACATATTAAAAGCATTTCAAAATTTATAGAAATATTGCTAGTACTGTTGTGTTGTAACTGAATTGTATCTCATTTAAACTGCCCTATTAGAAAATCCTAGCCGTGGGATTTTCCTGTGAAAAAGGCTTTTGAAAAGTGTAGACATCAGAATACATGGTGTAAACAGACTTTAGCTATTAGTTGTTGTGCCTTTAACTCAACTAGGTTGCCAGTCAAGAATTCAGCTGCTAAAAATTGCAGGTCTCTCACACACACTTGTACCTGTGAATCTCCTCCTGGTGACCACTGAGTAAAAATGAGCAGTTCTGGTTTTTCAGGCCAGTACTAAAAGATTTCTTCATTGTTCTGCTGTAACTGGAAGGAAAAAAATCCTGAGAAATGTAATTGCTTCTTAAAATATTCTGCTAAAAATATTTTACTGCTAAAATTCTGAGTTAATCACTTCATTTAAGAACAAAGAGCATCAGCCAAATGAATTTGGGGGGGAAGCACCAGGAAGGGCTGCGTGACTGATAGTTCTTAACTTGAAAGCAGTGTGGCGACACAATGGATTTTGCTCTCTGCAGGACTAACAGAACTGTTAGTTTGGATGGATGTTGGGAGCAAGGTGGGATGATTTCTGTTTCTTCATGGGTGGGGGGGTGGGAATTATTGTTGCCTGTGTTCTGTATCATGTTATTAATGATTCATGGATTGTTCTGTTGAAACTTGGTTGAATTACTAAAATTGTCTGTTTTCTGTAGTGGGTCCCTTCAGTTGAGGAAACTATTGAACTTCTGCTCTTTTAATTTCTGGCTATTTGTACCAAGCTGAAGGTTTCTGGTTTGCTGAAACTTGGTTTCATAACTGAAACTACGATATCTTTAATGTTGGTCTATTCTGAAAAGTACATTTAAAACTCTTAACGTGAAACTCATGGTTTCAGGAATTCATACGATACTCTTTAAAAAGACATGCTTAGGAACATCTGCAGCTATAAACAAATACATTTTCTGTCTTATTTGTAGCATTAAGTGATCCCTTAACTTGGCTCAGTATTTTTAGTTCTGTCCATGTCAGAGGATAAGTCATGGGTCACTCAGAATCAGCTTGCCACAATGAACTCAAAACTGACTGGTAGGAGGTGGTTCCCTGTTTCCTCACAGACAGCAAGTCCTGTACTAACAGTATTTCCACTTAGCTGTTCAGTAGACTCTGACTTTTAAGTGATTCCTTATTTCAAATATGTAGTGAAGTATAAACCAAGTATGTTATTAGCGAGAGGTGGAATTTTTCAGAGGCTTTTCTGACAAAGGCTGCCACAGTTTGTTTTTCATGACTGCTATTTCCACAGTCTTACTATGCAGCTAACAAATAAAGTCATGCCTTGAGCTATGTCTGCAAGCAAAGCTTCCGAGCAGAGAGAATTCCTCTCTGATGTGATTCTGTTACTTGGACTCTCAGACAGCCAGGCTTTAATGTGCCTTTTGAAGAGGCATGGGACCCGGGAAACCAGTGCCTTTCTGAGCTGTAGCCAGTTAGCCAAAAGAGTAGGAGCTGTATCAGCTGCTGTCCCTCTGCTGCTGAGGGGCTGAGTGGCTGGGCTTATATCTAAGGACATGTGCATGTTGTGCTTCTGGTCTCAGAAGTCTTCAAAGGTGCTGTGAAATATTGATAACCTGTTCACAGAGGCAGCTAGTGAATGTGGAAAACACCTGCAGCTATGTCTGAAATTACTGCAGTGTTACATTTTTTCAAGAAGGAACAGATTGCAGAGAAAGCTTCCTTGGAGGGCAAAGAAGCCAATGAGTGCTGGGACTTTTTCAAGAATGCTCTTCTGAAAGCACAAAACCAGTTCATGCCCTTTAAAGATAAGGTATGTAGGAGAAGCAAGAGCCCCCTTGGCTTAACTGCAAGCTTCTGAGTCTCCTCAAAAGCAAAGCATACCAGAGATGAAAATGTGGATAAATACCCACTGAGAACTATGTGGACATTGCCAGGGTATGCAAAGATGCAGTTAGAAAAGAAAAAGCTCAACTGAAATTGAATTTGGGCAAGATGTCAAAAAATACAAGAAAGGATTCTTTGGGTACAGAAACAACAAGCAGGAACAAAAGGCAAATACTGTCCCGTTGATAAGCAGGACAGAAGAAATAGTCACCATAGTCACCAGTAATGCTGAAAGGGCAGCAGCTCTCAACAGTTCCTTCACCTCCGTCTGCGCCAGCACTGCTGGGCCCCTGGCCTTGGGACCAGAAATCCAGGCTGCTACAAACACAGATCGAGCAGTCAGTGAAGGAAGAGTGGGGGGTGAGCTATTACAGGAGCTGACATTGTAAGGCTGCTCTCCATAATCTTTAGGAAGTTGTGGACTTCAGGGAATGACAGAAGACTGTTAAAGGATAATGTACCCCCATCCACAAGAAAAGCTTAAAGGAGGCTCCAGGGAATTTTAGGCCCATCAATATTGCTTCAGTCCCTGGGAAAATTATGGAACAAGTCAGATGAGACACAGGATTGGGAAAAGCCAACATAGATTGACTAAGGACAAATTGAGTGTGACAACCCTGATGAGCCTCTGTGACAAAGGAACCTGCTTGGCTGATGTGGGCTGGGCAGTGGACATTGCCTGCCTGGATTTCTCAAAGGCTTTCAGTTTGGTTTCCCACAGCCTCCTCCTGGAGAAGCAGATGGGCTGTGGTGTGGATGAGTGCTCTGTGTGGTGGTGGGAACTGGCTGAGAGGCAGCACCCCGAGGGTGCTGGTGAATGGCTCCTCTCAAACCGGCAGCGTGGCACGAGTGGGGTCCCCCAGGGCTCAGTGCTGGGCCCAGCGCTGTTTAATAACTTCATAAGTGATGGGGAAGATGGGATCACATGTACCACCATGACATTTCCAATGACACCAAACTGAGTGGGAAAGTGGACACTTTGGAAGAGAGAGTCATCCTGCGGGAAGATTTGGATAAGCTGGAGAGTGACTAACAAGAATCTGATAAAGTCCAGCAAGGGCAAGCATAAGGTCTTGCACCTGGGAAAGCATAACCCAGGTGTGCAGCATGGGCTGAGATCCACCCAGCTGGGGATCATCTCTGTGGAAAGGGATCTGGGGATCCAGGTGGACAATCAGATCAATATGAGCAAACAGTGCTGTGCTGGCAAAGGAAGCCAATGAGATGCTGGGCTGCATCCACAAGGGCATCACCAACAGAGATCCAGAAGTCATTGTCCCACTCTGCTCAGTGCTTATCAGGCCACACTGGAATACTCTGTTCAGTTTTGGTTCCTGCTGTGCAGAAAAGATGTGGACAGGCTGGAGGAGATCCAGAGAAGAGCCATAGCCTGGGAAGCCTGTCACAGGGGAAAAGGCTGAGAGAACTGGGTTTGCTTAGCCTTGAGAAAAGAAGGCTCAGGGGAGACTTTATCACCATGTTCCACTATTTATAGAGAAGATGGAGACTCCCTTTTTACAAGAAGTCACATGGAAAAGGGAACAAGTTATTCCTGAGGAGGTTCCAATTGGACACAAAGAGAACAATTAGCCATTGGAATAATCTCTCTGGGGAAGTTGTGGATTTCCCCACCATTGGAGACTTTTGAGATCCAGCTGAATAGATTGCTGGGGCCATCTTGTCTCAGCTGTGCTTTTGCCAGTAAAGGTTGGATCAGATGATCCTTGTACTGTACTTTAAGAAAAAAAAATGGCACCACCAAATGCCATAAAGCTGACCAGTTACATTACTGTATTGTTTGAGTGCAGTAAAATTATGAACAGAAAACAGATTACTATGAAATTCTACATGCTACCTGTCTTCCATAAGTGGTTTGGGTTTTTTCCTGTGATATACATAAAATGCATCTCAAGAATTGTATTTCTATCAATCAAATCTGGAGTTACCAAGGTGATTTTCTCCCAAAGTTTGAGACTTTGACGGGTCGGGTCCATGTGTTCTTCAAAGACTCAACTGCTTTAGGCTACTGCAGTGTTAAACAGTATCCTTTTCATTACCACCACCATGTGGTTTCTGAACTACAGAAGAATGTAATCCGTCAGTGATAGTGTGAGGGGGAATAAAAGCTGTAAATCCAGTGATAAAAAAGGCTGTAGTCTTGGCCCAACTGAGTTTTGTCAGGAGCAGTTTAGGACAGAGCAGCTACCTCAGGTGCCTGTTTCAAGTCATGTTACAAGTAACCCTGCTGTGCCAGCATCATCTTTCATTTGACTTTTGAAGTATTGTTGTTCCAGTTTTGTGCCTTAGTTACGCTGCCCTTTAGCTTGGCTGCAAAGTTAGTGTCTTTCAATTGCTTTGAAACTTTTTCAGGTTAAACCCTTTCTCCATGAACCCTTGCCTGCATGGTCTGAGTAGCCACTTCAGGAAGAGCCAGATGTGAGATTGCGTGGTGACTCTCGCAGAGCAGTGGCCAACACCCAGCAGCAGCAACGCCAGCTCACCTTCACCGTGCCTGCCCTGCCCCTCTGACGTGCTCCAGCAGGGGCAAAGGTGGCTGTTAAATCAGGTGAGGGCTGTGGTGATACATGAGAGTTATTCTTACTCCAGCTGGCTCTCTGGTATTTGTGCTGTGAGTCAAGTCTGTGGCCTGTGTAGAGTAGGGTTAATACTGGTGTTGCATTAAGTATGAGACTCACACAACTGTCTTTAACAGGTGAGGGTCCACCCTCGTAGATACCATCTGTCACCATCATGCCTGGCTGGTTATTTTTAAAACATTTAGAAATCTTAATCATAGTGGATATTTTAAATATCTTCTCCATTTTTGTTGGAATTCTTTTCTGCATTTTCCAGGGATGGAGGTTCAAACAGCAGTCTGCTTTGAACAAATGTGTTTATTTAATTTAAAAAAAAAAAAAGGAAAACCTGTCTTTTTAATAAACAAAAATAATGTTACTTGGACTTGACCTGTGTATTGAACACTTTTGAACAGTAGTACTAGTAGTAAAAAGTATTTAAGTGCTTTTCTGGAGTGGGCTCAGCACTTGATAGAATTGAGCTGGCAAATCAATACTGTGCTATTTTATATTCATATACTACAGACCTGCAGTTCAAAGTCATCCAACTCATGCAGCCTGCTGTTAACTGTGGAGCTTCTTTATGATGTTTTAGGAGCATGTCTTTTTCTGGGAGCCCTTAGCAGGCATGCAGAACAGCAAATTTAATTATTGGTTTTGTCATGATTAAAGCACTTTACGTTGTACTGCCTTGAATATAAAAAATACTTTATAGAGATGCATAATTGAAGAGTTCCAAAGCCTGACACAGGTGACTGAGAGGCACAGGTTTTACATACCCAAAGATTGCCATATGTTTTGGGTTTCTGCAATCACATCATGTGAATGCTAGACTATGGTCAAACTTAGTCAGAAGCCATATGTGTCACATCAGAAAATAACTTCCTCAGTTTCACTTTGAGGCAGACCATCAGTTGTGCAGCACAAGATCATTATGGGAAAGCAGGATTGCAAGTGCTTCACTTTCCATTAATATTTCCATCTCTAAAAATCTTGAGTTTGCACTAGTATGCCACTGGAATTTCTGCTGCCAGAGAGCATTGTGCTGGAACACATTTTTTTATGTCAACACTTAATGTAATGTTAACATCTCTTGAGAGCACCACACGTTATCTTTCACATAGTGTTTCACTTCTGCTTCGTGTTACTGCTGTATGGGAGACATGATACAGTTTGAGGCTTTAAACTCTTTCAACTTAATCATTCCAATATTTCTTGAGCAGTTCACCTCCAAGAAGGTATATTAGCTGAAGTTTGCAAATTTTTGGTTTTTTTTTTTCTTATGGCAAATCAGCAGCTCAGCCCTGCTCCAAAGGAAGTGAGTTATCAGCAGGGTGTTCTGACAGTGCTTTAAGGACGTCTCCATCAGCATCAGCGTGGTAAAACGCACAGTGAGGGGTGCTGTCTAATAAATATGAAGCTGTCCTATGTGGTAGTTAAGTGGTTTAAAGGCTCTTATACATCAAAAGGGAAAGGGAAAAATTTACAGATTTGCATTTTCAAACTATGTTTGGTTTTGGGGAATGTCATGTTGGTGATAGGTGATTTTTATATTAAAAATGAAAAGAAAGTTCTCTCCAAAGTGACAAATGTGTATCATTCTGGTCTGCAGAGAAGGGGTTTCTGAATGCTAAGACTAAACCTCTGGTATTCCAAAGTTTATACACAGATATTCGACACTAAATGAGTTGCAGTGGAGATGATGAGTTACAATTGTGTCTCACTGAAATCACACTTTCTCTGTGCCTTTACTAGTCTATTACTGAATACCACTGTGAGCTGGGACAGCTCTGCAATGTTGGCTCAATCAGGATTTCCCAAAGTTGCCTAAGGCTATAATCAAACATGTTCAGATGTGCATGCCTGTAAAATGCTTTAGAGTCACAGTATAGTAATATACATTGATGACCTATATTGGGACACAGCAGAAAGCAGTGTGATTGTCAGACATGCTTTTGAAGCAATGTTTATACTGCACTTGGAGGTCAGCTGGCAAGTAATGCTATTTCAGTAGAATTATATTAGCATTTATTATGTGATTTGCTATATAAAAGATGAAAAATTAGAGAGATGATTTAAACTATCAGTGTTACTTCCGGCATTAGGTATCTTAGGAGGATGTTTTGGAGACTGTGATGATGCCAAGAGTATATTTGGTTTTTATAATTAGGAGAATATTAGCAGCCTTGATATTTTTTTTCTTTAGAAGAAACAATATCAAATATACAGTATTAACTTCAGTCTCATCCTCATCACACATACACATGGTACTTGTGGCTCCATCTTATGTAGCTTTAAATCTAGATTTCCTAGCTGCACTTCTAATACATACAAAAGATTTATAAATTGGAACAAACATAATCCAATTAAACTTTCTGCACCATCAGCAGTGTACAAAAGTGTTTCCCTTGCTCTTGAAGTAGTAATACCATCAGTGCTGTATCTCTGCTCTTCATGAAGGACATACCATGGACCTGTCATTACTTATAGTGTATATAAAAGGTTGCATTGCATGTACAGTACTTGCAGTTTGCCTCTGCAGAAAAAGGCACATATTGGCCAACTGTGTTTGAATTGCTATTGTGTGCTCAGCAAATCAATCATCAAGGGGATTCAGGACAGAGGCTGAAGGGGACAGACCCAGCTGATATTTTCACAGTATAAAGTCACCAGCTCCTATGGCATGCTCTGCAGGCTTGGCTGGAAAGCAATTGATCTCCATTGGTGACTCCCTAATGAGCAGTGGATGAGTAAACAAGCAGAGGATGTGACATTATGAGAAAGTGAACTGCTTTTTTAAGCATAGAAAACACTACATGTGAGACTGGAAGTTTCTGTCATGTTCTGTGGCAAACCTCTACCTGCAGTGAACATTGCTAAGAAAGACTGGATGGCCAGCCCTGGAGTTTGCTCAAGAGTCCAGCAGACTTGGAAGAGAGCAGGAAAAGAGGGATAACTCCATAGATATTCAAAGTAATGATGTTGATGCTTCAGAGTTGGTGGCAGCTCTAAGCTCCAGGTTTTGGCACATTTGGTTTAACATGCTAAAGAATTAAGTTCGCCTGGGGGAAACTCTAAGCAAGTCCCCAGGTAAAGTGGTGATTACTCCTTGAAACCTGACTGGAATCTAAAAATCTGAAACTGGGAAGTGTTTCCTGTGTAAGTTACAGGCAGTAATAAATTACAGTTATGGAAGATGTGTTGTTTTAATTCTTCTTGACTATACTTAAAATCAGTATTGGTTCTCAATAGAATGGAAGGACACGATTTATCACTAGACTGAGATTGTTGATAGAAGACAAAATGATCATGACTTCTACTAGATATAACAAAAAGAAAATCCAAACAGGTATGTAAACAAAACATGCTTGATGATCAACTGGGGGGTGGGGAGGAGTATCTACATTTTTTTATATTAAAAGAAAAAAAAGGTGATCTTTTAAAAGAAGGGGGAAACCCATAATCATATAATGAAGGAGGGAATTAAATCTGGCAACATTCCCAGTGTTGAGCCATACTCAAATGAATCCATAAATTAAACATTAACTAATCTAACTAATGGAACTAAAAGGAAGTAAATGCTATTTGATGTATATTAGCTTTTCTTAGAAGGTTTGCCTCTCCTATCAATCAAAGACATCTGACTTCCCTGACTGCAAACCCAACACAGTATTAAAAACTGTCACTGAGATTTCCTTTGCTCAAGCAATCTGGCAAGCAGTGAGACTGCTGGCAACACCACAACCAATTTATCCAACAGTCCTGTCTCATCCTTGTATGCTGTACTTTATGTTCTATAATTGGCTACAGATTATGGATAAAATGTCCCAGTCAGTTTAATTCTGTGTCCAGCATAAGCATTCAGGCCAAAAGACCAAAAAAACTCCAAGCATGACCTTCCACTGGGTCGGCGTAGTAAAAGGTCAAGTGTAAATCTGGGCATGTTTTAAGCTGAGTAGTGAAGAGGGGTGGGGGTACAATCCCAATACTGTGTCCATTGATTAAATGAATACTGTTATGTCTGATGCCTGCAGTTTTAAAGGCTTGTACAAAACTGTCCAGATCTCCACACTAGTGAGAGAAGCAATAAACATACTTAAAGGACTGAAAGCAGTGTCTGATGAGCAGAAAATTAATTTATCAAAAAAACTTGGATAAGAGTTTGTGTAGCATAGAAATTATTAGGATATGAGGTGCTAAAGGGCTCATTAGCCTGGTGGAGGAAGAGATGATGAGTTTTAGTAGGATACTGGACCCCTGCACCTACGAATTTTTTTGATAACAGTTGCCATTAGAGGTGATGTCTCCATTTCTCAGTATCTTCAGGCATGCTGAGCCAGCAAAGGAGAAACCAGGAGAACTAAAGCTATTACAGAAATTTACAGACTTGTCAAGGCAAAAGAAGAGAGTTCTTTATTGTTAAGGTACTGGTAGAGCCAGGCTATAACTCCAGTGTAAACATCTTCTGCACAGCAAAACGTGAGCCTCTGGCAGCCCTGTGCAAAAGTGATTAAGAAAGAACAGCACAGGCAAGGGAGAGGAGAACAGGAGTGGACACAAAAGAGCCACACACTTTCCAAAGCAAGCACTCCATGTGGAGCAGATTTCCTCTGAGGAGACTGCAGCCCATGGAAAGCAATCTTTATCTGAGGAAAAGCTTCAAGAGCATGTTACCGAATTGCAAATCTGCTGCCAAGCAAATAATTAGATAATTGCCCAGCCTGTTTTTGAATGTAGCACAGATGATTTCTTCTCACCTAAAATGTTAAAATTTATCTGTGAGGCTGGCATGAATAAGAAGGCCAGAAGAAAAAAGAGCTAAATCTCAGTGTACTCTAGAACTCACTAGCCTTTTTGTGAGTCCTGTATCTTCAGAGCAAAACAGAGAGGCTTTCAAGTCAGAAAAGGGGGAAAAGTAGGATGCAGTAAAACAAGCTTTGCCTTGGAGAACATTTGAGCTCTTGGCACAGCAACATATCAAAATATTCTAATGACACGTTTCTTAAAACCACCTTCAAGTGGCTGTGGCCTAAGGAAGCAAGAGTTACAAATACACTTTACCATCAGGAAGGACAATGTGTAAGTATATACTTTTCCTAAGATATTAGAATCACCATCTTCTATAAGACAGATCATGACAAAATATCCCAGTAGTGAGCTAAAAAGTTCCAGGCATTTCTCTCAACAATTTTTAAAGATTTAAACAGAACTTTTCAAAAGAAGAAGAAATAAAAAAAGAAAACCAAACACCAACCAACTAACCATTTGTTGTCCATTGTTTGGTGCTGAAACACAAGAATTTAGCTCTGCAAGCAGTTGCACATCAAGCTGTGTCATTGCAATGGCTTTCTTACAGGCTGTGTGTTCTGAGTTGTAACATGCTGGAGAAAAATATTGCTCTCACTCTGATCCTTTTTACACAAACCAGGGGAATGAATGACCTCTTGAACCCAATTCGAATCGTAGCAGCAGTCCTACTTCATTGCATGTTGGCCAGTCTCTGTGGCAGGGGGATAGTGTCAGACTTTTATTGGAGGCTTACTTCTTTTAGAAAGCACAGGTGTTTTTTAAACTTCATTGCATTAAATATTTCTGCAACTCTGAATACTTGAATCATTTGCAGCCATCCTGAAACACAGGTTCTGAAGCAAGCTGAACAAAAGGACTCTTAAAATGGCTCTTTACTACATCGAGTGCCACTTTCTCAAAGTTGTCGCCTCCCTGTGCCTGAGGACAATACCCAGACCTTGGTTTCTGGACAATGTTTAACCTTTTTCTTATCTTGTCTTAACTTGGCCAAATACAAAACAATTAACAATGCCTTTGTTCACTCCGGAGCACGTGGCTAATCCTGCAAGCAGAAGATGTGATTCCCCGGAGCTTTTGTTTATGTGCTGTAGGCAATGCTGGGCAACAGTGTAATTGAATTATTCAAAGCCAGCTGAACTATGCTGCACCACCTCTGTGGGCTGTGACTACAGAGAGAAGGTGGGAATCACAGGCAGTTTTTAGGCCAACTGTCCTCTTCCAGCAACCTTGTTCAGACAGGTATTAACAGTGTTGGGAAGTAGCAGTAACCAGTTGTAGTGAGCACTAGGAAGTGCAAGAAAATGATAAATGGACCAGAGCACCCTCTGGCAGAAGGGAGAAGTTGTCCCTACAGTGAGAAGATCGTGGGGAATACAGATCAGAAGCAGGGCACAGAGTATCCCGGGTTTTGTTTAACAATTTGCAGCACAGAGAGCAGCTGGCAATGCAGCAAAGTCGGGCTGTGTCCCTTCCCAGCAGGCCTGACAGCAGAGCTCTCAGGGTGTGCTGTGGGGAATGAGTATGAATTGAGTTTAGTGAGCTACAGCTCTGCTGTGGTAAGGAGGGGCAGGCAGGAGCCATGGGCCTGCATTTCTTTTCTGGATACATCCCACAGCCTTCACGCTGACCAGCAGCTGAGCAAGGGTGTGTCAGGCTTTGACCCTGTGCACTGTTTAATTTCAGCATTGAATGTTCCCTTGGAAAAAATTCTTTCCATATGGATCCCACTGGAAAGATTACCTACTTTTTCAGCAGAGATGAAACAAGTGCTTGCAAGTAAGCTATTAATTCTGTTGAGTTTGTCTCACTTGCTGAGGAAGACAGTGATGCTGGTCCTCTTCAAGTTTTGATGAATAAAGACGATGACAGTCTCGAGTATCTGTTGTTGTACCTCTGGGAACCTTGATAAAACTCAGGTGTCATCCAGTTCAAAGTTGTCCCTGTTGCATCTTAAATGATCTTCCACCATCAGGGTATAAGATCAGGTATTCTGGATTTGCAGCCACCTCTGTAAAAAGTGCTTGTCATTTCTTGTTTTATGAGGCAAAGTGAGAGACATAGAAGTTTTACTTACAGGGGCTGTGGTTGAGGAGGGTCTGTATCTGGGGCAGTACTCAGGCTCTGAAGCCTCCCTGCTACCAAAATATTGCCAAGCAAACCAAATACAGCTACTTATAAATCAGGAGCATGATGTGAATGGCTTTTGAATGGGAATTAATGATTATACAGGAAACTGCTCTGAAGTGATTAGTGTTTGCTGCTTATTCTTTCTTCCTTTTTCTTCTGAGAATATGGAGGTTAAAGCCATTGATGGGAAACCATAAGTGAAAGCAGCCATGCAGTTAATTTCTCCTTACAGAGACGAGAGCTGTGCTGGAGAATGTTATAAGCAGTGTCTGCCTCTCACAGCTCCAGGACCTGGAGCTCCTCCGATCTGACTGCTAAAGCCCAGCTTGTGCCCATCCCAGGCTGAGGGATGCAGCTGCTGCTTCCCTGTTTGCAGGCACAGGAGCCCGGCAGGGACAGCTGCACAGATGGCCACAGACAAGGTGCTGCCTCCATCTGGGCCTCCTACTTGGAGGACTCAGAGAAGACCCAAGCACAGACCAGCTGGTCCAGCTTGATGCTCACAAGCAAATAACACCCACCCACCCACTGATCACTCACTGATCCCCCCAGCAGCTGGCACTTGCTCCTTACAGCCCCCACATACAGTGTGGAGAGTGGAAACTACGCAGAGAGACACTTAGGAATCGTTTTACAAGAAGAGAGGGTGAGCAGGCATTGTTCGGCCAGACTCTGCACATGATTGACCTCTTTTATACCCCTTCCTGTCTGATCCTCCCTGCGCTCCTTCCTGATCCCCCTCCTTTAATTATTCCCTCCCCTTTGCTCCTTCACAATCCCCTTCCTCTAATTATTCCTTCCAAAGTTTTGTAGAGTCCCCCTCAAATATCCCAAACCCTCCTGTTCTTCTTGTTTGCGCCTTCTTATCGGTTACAAACTCCAGGTGACCCTGCCCAAAACTCTTCAATGGCCCATCAATCAGTAACCTGACACTTCTGGGTTTTGTCATTATCTCTCTGGTCCCTTTTCCACCAGGTTTGCATCTGTGTGTCCTTGTTTATGGAATCCTCCTTAATTTATTGCCACCTTTGCTTTGAAAAGGTCAGGTCCTTGGTCAATAGCCTTCATGAAGCAGATGCTCTTACCTTCCACAAGGCATGCATGCAAGGGTTTCATCTCTAACTCTCCTGCTCTCTGATACAAAAGGACAAGGTCTCTCAAGGTTACCAGTGAGATAGTCCAGACCTCGTGGTTTGTGACTTTCCTTTGGCCTCTTGAATATTTCTTTTGTCAATACAGATGTTTCATTTTACAAGAATTTTAGTTTCATTTTTGAATATGAGTCTTGAAAATATTTTGTTTATGCATAGAATCTAGTCAAAACCATAAATTCAGTGTTAAGTGGCTTTCCTTTTTTATACATAAAAATCCCTGCCAACCCCCTGCAAGTTTTAAAAGGACAGACTAAGAACAGAGGTTATGTAAAGTTCCTACTTGGAGTATTTTTAATTTAATTTACTATAGCGGCTTACAAGTAGGGATAAAGCATAGTTAGAAACATTCCTCTGTGCCAAGTTTGCTTTTATCTTGAAGTTCCTGTTCTGTGCAGATGTATGTATGAAATAATGAAGAGCCCCAAAGCAACCATATAGGAAAGCATTGGAGTACTTTTCAATGCTATATTTTGATGATAAATTGTGGAATTTGGTACCAAGCCAAGATGGATGGCAGTAAATAAATTATGCTTAGGGTCAGGGTAGATACAGACCTCCTAACAGTATTTTCTTAATTATTTCATATAGAGGACAATTCAAGCCTCAAATACTAAAACGTTAAAAATCAGCTGCTTGGTAGGAAGTTTAGCTCAGATCTGCAACAATGTTTGAATATGCAGGATTGGGTCCTTCCTCCTGATGATGTGTGTCCGCCTCACACCCCACCACCATCAGGGCATTAACTACAGGCAGTGGCAATGAGCTTAATGTTATCCTGTGTATCAGTTACACGAGGAAATTCCAGCCACCCCAAAAGCAGCAAATTTGGGAGTGGATTAGGAGGGCACAGCGAAAGAAAACAAATGTCTTCAGAATTCGGGGTAAATTCAAAGCATTTCACGACCTCCCCCAATATTATATTTCCTTATAGAGAAATGGGGTTTATTTCTGCTGCTTTGCCACTCAAGGATTGCGAGACGAACTACAAGCTTTGCCAAGGTGGTGCCGAGCCGGTTCGCGCTCACCGGGCTCCCTGCGGGCGCAGCCAGGGCGGCGGGGAGCGGCCCCAGAGAACGGCCCCAGCTCGCTGAACGCCCGGGACTCCGCACCCCGAAACCCTCCCGTGGCTGCTCCGGGCTGCTCAGCGGCTGCAGGTGCCCGTAGGGGCCGCACAGCTTTCTGCGCCCGCCTGGGCTGGGCCGGGCCGTGCTCTCGGTCCCGCCCGCCGGGAGGGGCGGCCCCAGCCCAGCCCCGCCCCGCGGAACGGCGCGGACAGAGACGCGGAGCGGCGGAGCCCCGAGGAGCCGTGGAGATGCTGAGCTCACCCTGGGCGCGATTCTACTCCAACAGTTGCTGCCTCTGCTGCCATGTCCGCACCGGCACCATCATCCTCGGCGTCTGGTACCTGGTGAGCGCGTCCCTCGCTGCGGGCGCTCGGCACCGGCTGCAGCGGCGGTCTGGGGGGCTGCTCCGTGGGTGGCGGTGCCGATGGCAGCGGCTCAGGCTGCCCAGGCAGCCCGGGCGGGTTTCGGGGGAGCCGCGCTGGGAGAGCAGCGTAGTGCGCAGGCAGCGCCGCGCTCCCCGCGCTCATCCCGGCGGGCACAACTCGGGCTCGGGCTCAGGCGCAAGGCTCAGGCTCAGGATCAGGATCAGGCTGCTGCCTCGGCTCTGCCGAAACTGGGGCATGGAGCATGTGCGCGTTCAGGGTCAGGGCAGTGGGGCCGTAGAGTGGGGCAGGCTCGACTGGGTCTCAACCAAAAAGCTCTTTGGGGGTTGAAGATGTGATGAGTGAAGACCCTTGGTGTGAGGGTTTTCCCCCAGATTTCGGGGTGGTCTCAGGCCGGGGCTGGCTGCAGCGCACGGGCCCCGCCGGTGCATTAGCTCCAGCAAGGCTGCCCAGCCCCTGGAGACACCGCGCAGAAAATCGTGTTTTATCATGGCTAGTCGCTGCTTCATGAAGCAGTCGGGTGTTCTTGTCACTGCTGTCCCCTGTGTGGTAGGTAATGGTTTGGCAGTAATGTTTTGGTCTGCCTGGGAGGGAGCTGAAACCTTCCAGGCAGCAGTTCGCAGGTACTAGAAAGACATCTTTCCTCTGCCAGGATTACGGGACATGAGTGAGGAATTTACCCTGGAGGCACCAGGATTACCATCAGTAACCAAAGGCTGTTTGCCACCCAGTTATTTGACTCGGGGGAAAACTCGGCGAGGAGGAGCCACGTCCAGCCCTTAGTTCCTCTCTGGCAATTGTGTCTCCATCCCTTACAGTGTAGGAAAAGCAGTTTTCCCAGAGCTGGTCCAGCCATAGTCGCAGGGTTTTCAGAATAAAAAGAACTGGTTGTTTGCTGTAGGTAACGTAGATGCACTTGGTCAGTCTCTTGGTGTGAGGAATCAGTCTCCGTCTGATGGCAAGGCTGTGCAGAGCTGTTTGCCAAGCATCATTTTTCAAATGATTGCAGACGGAAGCAGATTAGACCCGGGCTTATTTGCTAACTACTGAAATTCCCTGCAGAAGCAAGTGAAAAATGCAGGGCTAGCCTCCACCGTAGGACAGCTCATTAAATAAATTCAGCCGGTGTAATAAAAAAGCTAGGTTGACATTTATGTCCTAGAAATCATATGAAGTGTTCTGTGTCCTGTAAAATACATATTTCACCACTGAGAAAACTGTGCATTAGTTGAACCATTTCTTGCTCCTGGTTTAATAAAATATGGTTAATGGCAACATCCACAGCCTGCAGTATCTACAATACTGACAGTATTGTAAAAGATGCCTCTCTTTGCCTGACTACATTGAAGTTTTAGTAAGTTGTAATATGACCTGAAAGCTTTTGAACATTTCTTCTAGGGTGCTTATTATTTGTTTCTGCCTTCAGCTGAATGAAACCTTTTCACATTGGCTCTACAGAGACAGGGATACAGATATTTTAGCTGTTCAGCAGACCTGAAGTTATTTGAGGAAGAGGGAAGTGCATCACCTAGGCTTGGATACAAAGCCTGATAGCTTTTTAGACTGTTACCTAATCTGTTATTAACATTTAAATACCAGTGGGCCAATTTCACATAGTATTTTACTGCAAAGTCTGTTTTTAAATTTCCTTTCCTATGAGCAGGTATTTCCTGATTTACACCTCTTGCTTCTTTTGCTTTCATGACTTTTTCAGGGTGGATTTCTAAATTACTTCAAACTGATACCATACACATTTCTTTCTGTACTTTCTTCCCTATTGCAAGTATTTGAATTTTAAATTTAATCATTGAGAATAGATATTTAGATGCATGTAGATAATAAATGCTAAACCTTTTTGGTCGCTTATTATATTAGGAAACAATAAGTAAGGAAGGAGTAGCTTCTTGAACGAATGGCCCTAGTTGAAAGGTCTGGTTGACAAAGATAAAAAAAGATTTCTTTGGCTCAGAAGAACAGCTATGGTTTGGTTACCATGTGCTGTTGAGGGTTAACATAAAAATAGATATTGTCCTGGTGGCATTTTTTTTCTCTGCATGCATTTTGGGTGATTGCATTACTCCAAACCACACATGACCTATGAGCATTACTTCAAAGTTCAAACAAAAAGCCTCTCTGATTTTTTTGCAACACTAGCATGTATTCTGTATACTCTTTGCCGTTATTCCTTACAGGAAATTACTTGAGGAAAAACATGAACCTAGAGAATGAATAGTTTTCTTGTTGTTTTTTCATTTCTCAGTACTTGTGAAGTGTAAGTTTTATTAATTCTATGACCATGAATGCAGTGATCCAGTAGTAGAGGCATCTGAAGGAGGAAAAAGCAGTAGCTTAAAAGTTTTGGCAGACTTTTAACACAACATTTTCTGTTGTGTTAAACCAGTTTTGAGTTAATATAATTTCAGGAGGCAGAATTTAATGTCTGAGTAAATGTGGAAAAAATAGCGGCTGAGATGGAATTCATCTTCCCACAGAAACTCTCCCAGTGCCATGCTGTGCACTGGGAGCTGGAGAGGTGCTGATAACACCCCAGTGTTTTTGCTGCTGCTGAGCAGTGCTGGCACAGCATCGGTGCTGTGTCTCAGCATTCCACCCCCATCAATAAGCTGGGGGGCTCTTTAGTTTTAATGTTTCACCTGGGTGTTTGTGGTCCTACAAATCATGGAGAGAGTGGAGCCGTCAGGGCTGCTGTTGAGAGCACTGTCCCGCAAAAGTCAGGGCCAGGAGCAGTGTGCTCTTCCAACACAGGCAGAGCAGCCACAGACACTTACAATGGTCTCATAACGTATCAATAGCTGGGAAATAAATATTTAACTTTGCTCTGTTTTAGAACATAATGGATCTCAGAATACTAATGTTTCTACAGCTCTTGTGTTTCAGTAGTTTCTCCCTGGTAGAGCCATTGGTACTACATCTGGAGTAATATAACACATCACTGCATGATATTGCAATATAGCATAATAATGCAATATGCATACTTTCACTGAGCACTGAGGTACTTCAGTGTAAAAAGTAACTTGTAAGGGTTGGTGTAGCCAGGGGAAATTTCCTGGGAAGAATATCTAATGGGGTTGCAGAATAGGCCACACTTCAGGAACTAATGTGCTGCCATGGGGAGAAAAGCTTAACAGGGGGTGCTGCAATGTTAAATACAAACATTATGCTGAGGATTAAAATGGCAGTAATATGGCTGGTTGGGGGTTAATATTTATTTCAAACCTGAGAACTAGTTTGGTTTGGCTGGTTATTAATTTTTTTGGGTTTTATCTGTCTGGGATGGACTGTACACATCTCTGTATTTTAACATGAAATCAGAGGTCACAATAGTAATGCAGAAACATTTTGGGGCACAGAAGTCTTACAAGTGTTGTATTAAAAAAAAAAAAAAAGGAAGTGAAATTAGAAAGTCACTTCCAACAGCTTAATTTTGTCACTGTGCTGTTCAGGGCAGTGACAATGCTGAAATGAGCCAAGTTCAGATCTCCAGCGGGTGCTGGAGTCTGGGGGAAAGCTGGCATTTCTGTTTCCAAGTGACCCAGTCAGTGCTGGTGCATCAGAATGACAACACCCCTGTCAGTGACAGCATTTATAAACACAGCATGTCTTCTTCCTGAGGAAATGGACTCCACTTTCCTTGTCTAAAACACAAAGAAGGAACAACATCAGATGTGCTGACAGTGTCAGGAAACGATTTTCCACTCTCCTGGCAGTGACAGTGGGTTTTCTGCACACCCCGAGGATCCACTGACACCATCAGGAATAACAGGAATTCTGATTATTTCTGATTGACTTTGGTGGGGAGAAGATGAAATTTTAAGGTATCAGTTCAAAAAATTAAACAGTAAAAGAAAGAGCCTTCATTTTTGAGCTCTGTGTGCCCAGTGCCTGCTGCTACCTGCCCTGGGCACAGGCTGCTCCTCCTCATGGCTCCACAGTCCCCCGGGAACCCCAGGAGCCATTGCCATGCCCTGGGGAGCCACTGCCCTCCCTCTGCACCCCCTGAGGCCCTGACAGCGAGGGGCTAAAAATAAACACTAATGGAAGGCTGAGAACCTTTTATAACCACAAGTTATCGAGTTGTGTGTCTCTCACTGAAGGATATGCAGTAAGAACATAAATAGAGCAAGCCAAAGTTTTTATCCAGGGTAGGTTAAATGTTTGAGCTGCTGTTTGTGGAAAGCTCAGCATGAATTGCTAGTTGTGACATTTCAGTTCTGGGTTTTTCTGAATATACTGTTGAAAGCATGTCTAATGTCTATCTCTGTCCCAGTCTTTTTTTAATAAAAAAATGGAATCCTGATGATGAAAAAACTTACTGGTAGTAGACTTATATTGGAAAGCAAAAGAAAAGCACAGCGTGCTGTGGTCTCACTGATGTAAGGTTGAGCACCCTGACAAGATTGGTAGAGTGCACTTGATCTGATGTCAAAAGGAGAAGATACATGTTTTGTGACTAGGCCACATTTACGTCCTGCTATTTTCCAAGCCTCATGCAAAGCAGCATGTATGGCAACGTGCTTAAATAGCAGTTAGAAGATTTCAGTAATCTCGGCTTACTTGGCAGGGGGTAGAGATCAGCAGTGACTGCTCATGTAAACAAAATATCCCTACACTGGGTCCTTCCAAGCTGCTCCATCTACAGCTACTCCTTGGATCCTTCCAAGCTGCTCCTGTAACCTCTACACTGTCTTGAGACTACTCATGTCAGCAAACAGTTGTAACTGAGGGTCCCTTGAACAGGGTGCAAAGGCCCTTCTAGGGAAAATAAATTCGAAGAAGGAGTTCTTAATTAATTTCAAACCTGTGAGAATCAGGAGATTTTAAAAACTGAAAAAAGAACTGAAGTTGAAAAAAGGGCAAAATAGAACAATTAGAAAGCCTGGTGTGTTATCTCAGTGCCAGGTTGTGGGAATTTTCATGAATACAAATGAGGCCTTGTGTTTTACTTAGGAAATTAGCTTGCTTTGTTTTTATATGGAATGAAGTGGGCTAAAAATAAAGGATTTTCAACCCTATATCTGTATGAAGGGTCATAATAGCCTGCTCACTGAAGGCTCAGTTCCTTCATATCATCCAGGGATGTCGCTTCCCATGTTGTGCCAGTGCGATGTAGCTGGGGGTTGGGTCAGATTATCCTGCAGGCAGCACTGCCTTTAGCACCCCCGGTGACAGTCCAGTACTGGTGGCACTGGGGAAGGAATTCTTGCAGAACGGGGCCTGCTGTGGAGTCACCAGGTGTTTGCCCCTCCATGGCCCAGACCTGGGCTGGATATTCAGGGGAAAGAGCTGGATGGTGCCAGTGACATCCTAATTCCCGTCCCTTGGCAGGAGGTGTAGTGTCACGAGAAATTTCTCCTCTAGCAGGTGAAGGTGTCATAAGGTGAAATTACTTGAGATTCCCAATTCTTCTAATAGAAATGGCTGAATTGATTAAATATTTATGTCCTGAGTACCATGTCTATAAAATGATCATTAGTTTTTCTATTGTCCATACTTCATAAGATGAAAGACAAAATTGTGGAAAAAAAGCTGTAACATTCCCAAGTAACTCATTAGACTCTTCCTATGCACATGCCTGCTATTGAGGAGAGTGGAGAGAAAACCTGGAATTTGAATTAGGAATAAAGGAAAATATGAATCTTACTTTTAAAGGCTTCCCTGATGTCAGGAAAATTAATCCACAAACACTAGAAGTTTATGTCCAAAAAGGAGACACAGGAGTCCTGTGACTTTATTCAAATAAAGGGAGAGGCCAGGGGGCATTTCCTCTGGGGGTCTCTCAAAGTTTTGGAGGACACAGCCTCCTTTTTATCCTGATTTCCTGGCCACACGTCCCTCTCTCTTTCCCCATTGCCTGTGGTATTTGTAAGGTACAGACTTACCAAAATGCCAAACGCCTAAGACCCCCTTCTAATGTGTACTCTCCCTCTTTTTCCTTGTGTCTCTGTTCTTTTTCTCTAAATCCAGAGATTTAACACAGTCTTGAGTGAGTAACAGTCTGTGTCAATTAGTGGAATTCCTGTGGAATTTATGGTTTCCCCCATTGCTTCTTTCTCCTCACCATATCTGACCTTATCTACCATCAGGCCCACAGTTTGTTTGTAAAGACACCTTCTCATTCCTTTCACTGATGATTGATGTAGATGTTGAATATCCAGCTGAGACTGGAGTCAGAGGAGGTTCAGGGTATATGCTCTTGGACTGGATCACGTCCATTTCATTATCTTCAAGGCTAGGGGGAAAAAATTACTGATTCTGCACCCAAATATCTGCTCAGGCCCTGTATGGTATTTTCTTAACAAACTGAAAGCACATATATGCATTTCAGGTATGTCACAGCAAAGAATAATGATCATTAGCATAAACCAAATGATCTTATCTGAAGGACCTTTTCAATAACCACATTCTGACTGTAACTTCTCTAGAGAGACATTGTTAAATAATACAACAGTTAATAGCTTCAAGAATGGCATCAGGAGAACTCCTTAAAGAACTCTTCCCTGCTATGCACAAGCCCGGATTGGTTTCTGCAGTGCAGGACCTTATCCCACCTCCTTTCTTCAATTCATGTTTCAGGCCCTCTTCAGTTGAATTACAAAATAAAGGAACATATGGGAGGAATTGAAATGGCACAATCAATAAGATAGCTTGCAAAGTGCCTAATCACTCACCTGTGTGTGACAGAATCCATCCCTGAACAGGCCAGAAAGGTTATCTGAACAAAGGATGGGTTCATTGGCACACCAAATCCCAAGTTACCTGTGCTTTCTGTTCTGGGTGAAAGTAGCCAGATTTGTGAGTTTCCTGTGCTGCAGAGAGAAGTAGAAGCAGCGTTTTATTATTCTGTCCCAGACCCTGTCATACATCAGTATGACATTAAAACATTTATTAAAAATGCTTTTTCTTGCGAAAACCTTTTAAGTCATTGCAGGGATAAAATTTCTTATAAGTGTCTTGGGCAGCCCTTGCACTTACTGAACTGTTTATTAGTCTGTGACACAGCACAAGGATTTATGAAAATGTCTTTAAGCTCTAATCCCCTAACATAGGCAGTTTTTCTTATATCCCCAAATACCACAGTAGGATATTGCATAGAGTGTGTAATCATTGCAATGATAGCTGATAATCTGCATCAGTGTCTTGATAAAGACACAGCTGTCTCATCTAATCAATACAATTATCAGCTCAGAAATTACGAACATTTATAAAATACCCTTTTTTTTCTTACTAAGGCCTTCAGTTGGATAATAAATTCCCTCCAGTGAGAAAACAGATGGTTAGTTGTAAGAAGAGCAAAGTTTACATAAATGCATGTTTAAGGAAAGAATCCTATTAAGAGTTCAGTATGCTATAATTACATTTGGGTTTTTATACAAAAAATCATGAATATATTTATAGAAAGGAGAGGAGGTATTACATTAATCAAGTAAAATGTGTTTGGAAGTTCTGTTGAAGGTTAATATGTATCTCCTAGTGAGCCAGAGGAGAACACATTAAGCTTCCTAAACTGATCGTTGATTAGACTGACGTCAGTGAAAATGCAATTAGTCTTATATATTCTTGGACATATGGAACGGATGTTGCAAAATAGCCAGGAATTAATTTCCTTGATTGCTTTCTTTTTCTCTTGTTTTATTGTGAGGCTTATGCTTTGACTGTAAAATTCTGGAGGTTTAAAGTGGCCGAGGCTTGAAAATGTGCAGGGCAGTTTCTGTGCTGTTCTTCAGCAGGGCTGGAGGTTTGAAGCCCCAAATCTCCAAACAGCAGAATAAGAAGCAAAAACCCACACTTGTGTGTGTGAAGGTGTGAGAGAGTGCTCCTGGTCAATGTGAGGTGAATTGCCAGGGATTCATTAGTTATGGAATTAATATGGACTTGAGCCTTGCACACTTTTCCTGGACCTCCTGTGGGTCAGCTCTTTTTCAGGTGTCTGCAGTCAGCTCTAACTGCTGTGATCCTGGTAGTCAGCCTTGAAAGGGGTTTTGAGAGTGCTCTGACTGCTTTTCATTTTGTTGCTGGCATGTGCTGAGCAAGGTCTTGTTCTATCCAGAGATATATTAAGCTGCTTAAAACAGACAGGACAAATGCTTTTGGCAGAAACACAGGTTTGTGGGAGATTTTCACCTTGGAGAGATGCATTTCCCAACAGTGAAACAGCTGTGGCCGGACAGACAGGATACATGTGATAGTGTTCTGAACAGTCCTTTTTCTGATGAGGTTTTCTGTAAGTTTTTATTGCATACCAATTCTTTGCTAGTTCTCCATTGCATCCTGAACCAAGATGACCTTTAGGAGAAATTGTGAGTTGATCTGGCAGTGATACAATTTGAACATGGATATATGTGGTTGTATCTCCCCATAAATATTTCCCTAGAGGTCTTGCTGGGCAGAAGACCTCAGCAGTCATTTTCAGGACTTTTCTGAGATACAGGTTAAACTTTCTTTAAATACAATGGGAAAGTAACAAAGACTCCACCGATAAATTTGTATACAGATATCTTATTTCCTTAAACAAGGAAAGGACTAAGATTAAATAATGTTACGATCCAGTTATTAAAAATACGGAAGAGATGCCTCTGCCCAAATTAAGGTGCAAACAAGACCATATGCCAAAGTCAGTAGTAAGGATTTTATTTAACAGCAAATGGGAGGTAGAAAGAGATAGAAAAAAATAGAAAAGGGGAGAGAGGAGAAAAAAAAAGTGACAGAGAGAGATTAAGTAGAAAATATCACCACTCCGGGTCCTGATGATGTCCCATTGATCCTGTTCTTCTGGTCTTCTTGATGGTAAGGGTCCTGCAAAACACAGAGTTCAATGGATTAATATCCATTTGGGCCATGTGGGAATGCCCAGGTACCTCCCCTGCAGGGAACAAGTTTGACGCAGTCTCTTGCAACAGACTCTGGAGCAGTTGCATCACTTTGCATCACATGCAGTGCTCTGGTGCAAGGCCTCAGGAATGAGTCTGGAGGGGCTTTGGGGGTCTTTGATGGATTGTGGTACCTCCTCAGATGCCTCTCATGTGAATGTCCCGTGGATGTGGCCTGTGGGGTTGGGGGTTTCAGGGCTGGGCTGGTTTGTGTAAGGGAGGATGGGTGTTTGCTGTCTCTGACCTGAGGTTACACCACACACCCAAAACTCTCCTCCTCCCGCCTTGGCTGGGAGGGAGTCTGTGCAAACCTGGCCTCTGCAGATGAGTCTGTGGGCTATGGCCTCCCCCACCCCAAACAAAGCCAGAGCTGGTTTTCAGGACAGCTGCTGAGTTTGGTTTTCTTATGGATGCATTCTTCTCCCTCAGCCTTGTTTCTTTGTGCCTAGACCTGAGATGGTTGCACAATAGTGTCACCTTTATCTTATCTCAAGTTCCCTTAGGCAGCTTAACTCAGTCTGAGGTTCCCCACAGGGAGCATCTTCAGGGAGGGGTGGACTTTGGTGGCTGCGACTTCTTTAGACAGTTTTGCCATAATGGGCAAAAAGTCCTTCATAACAATGTTTATGAACTGTAACATTTCAGTCTCTGACAAGTACGTAACAAATTAAACTCTGTCTCTAGGGAGGCAGAAACCTCTTGTGCATATTGCACAATCTGTCCATCTATTTTTTAAAATAAATTTAATTATTACCATATTTTAGTAATAACAGACCTCTTGTGGTTTGGGTTTTAAGCCTGTTAAAAGCCTGGCAGTAGGCAGTAGTTGAGTCATTTGTATAGAAAAGTGCTGGTAAATTATTCTGGACTTCCTATATCAATTTAATCAGCACAGTCTTTAAAGTTCAGTGTTTAGTGTCATAGCAATCAAAGCTGAAATTGTGTATAAAGTCTGATTGAAATATTTTATGCAGCTTTCTGTTATATGCTCTCTATAATATGGATTTAGTAATATGCTAGTCTGAGCCTGCCTGGGTGGTTCTCTGACTTCCCATGAATAGTGTGGAAAAACAGTGACAAGAATTGCAGACTCTACCCTGTCTTCTCTAAATTAAAGAATATAAAAGCCTAATTGCTGCTTCTGACCTGACTAATGCTCTCCCTATTCCAGTGCAGTATTTCAGCCAGAACCATGCTTTGAGAAACCACACAGGGAGAAAGAACAGCTTGTCCAGGGACAACATTTTCTTTTATTCTCCTGTAATTTTAAGGTTGGGCAATCACCTGAAGCAGGAAGCCTTCTATTTTGTTTTTAAGATCTTTTGCCTTTCCTTAATAAATAGCTCATCCTTTTCTGTATTCCTTCAGCCTTTTGGCTTCAATTACAATGCCTGATAATGACTTTCACTGGTCAAAGGAGTGAAGGATTCCCTTTTAACCCAAGTTCAAGTGTCCCTCTTTCTGTTTTGTTTCATTGGATGAAAAGATAATCGAGTGTCTCTGGGTTTTCTACCTTGGACCACTCATTAAATTGTGCATCACTAACACACCTGCAGCTTGTCCCCAAGCACTGGAAAGCTGAAATATTTCCATTAGCATGAGGCAGAAGGCTTACACAGCAGATAAAAAGACAGAGGTGTCTACTCTGACAGCCAGGATTCTCCTGCTCCTCCATTCTTGGAGTTCAAGCCTGTGACTGTGGTGTGCTCAGATGTAGCTACTGTGCCCTGAGAGGGAAAAATGATTGAATTGTTGCTGTGAGACTTGTCAAGAAACTGAAACACAGAAGGGACATCTTGTTTCTTGTTTTTTCACGTGCTCTTTGCCTGCTCTTCACAGCACTCAGCTTAAAACCTTTATTGATAAAATTGCCTCCTTGTTTCTTCTTTAGTCAGAGTTCAGAAGAAGCCCCCAGCGAACACTGTAAAACACAAAACTTTGCCTAACAAGGGGAGACAGGGAACAGATAGAAAAATCTTCCTGTGTGGGGCAATAAACCTTAATTCATTATCTACACTGGCAGAGAAGTTTGGGAAAGGGACCCCAGAGAGTGCAAATCTACCCTGAGCTATTGAGTTAAATCCTGGACCTGATTTTTTTTTCCTTTGTAGAGTTGTTCTGTCCTTTTGATGAAGAAAAGTGTTCTTGCTTTTATTAGTATCTTCTATGTCTAAAGAAAAAATGAAGAAAAAATGTGAAGAGCATGCCTAGTGAGAAGGCAAAGGTAGATGGGGACAATTAGACATTGAGATACTTGAATAGACATTTTCCATGCATTCTTACTTTTTCTGATAGTGATACTGACTTCAAATATCCATGTGCTAGAAAATACTCCTCTGTTTCATTTCAAGGAGCAAAAGTAGTTTAAGACTGGTGTTTTGTTTCTATCGTTTCTGTAGAGAACAAGTACCTAGAGTCATAAAATTGCCTTGAGTTTTTTGGAGACAGAGGAGAGGGTATGTGGGTTCTGCTTGAGTTTTTCTTCACTTTTATTGAAAACCTTTAGGATTTCTTACTAGTAAAATTAATGTCCTTGGCGATTTGCTTCAATCGTATCTCTGTAGAGGACAACAGACAAAACCATGCCAGTTTTGTGGGATATTAAAAATATGTTAGAACTCTGTATGCCAGTTCATACATATTACTGGGCTTCATAGTGTCATGAAGCCATCTCTGGAACTATAAAAAGGGGCACAGGCAGGGAGTTAGTTCTCCATCAATGCTGAGATTTAAGGAGGGTGCTTAAGTGGGTCTGTCTTGAGTTCAGTGAGGCAGAAAAACGGTCACAGAATTAAAACTGTACCAACATCTTTCACCACACTTAACACTCAGACTGCTACATGCATGGATTCAGTTATAAATTTAACCCTCAATAGAAATAAAGCTGGGGGAGGGCTCTTCCTTTTTCCTGTAAATACAGGTATCTCTCTTCACTGCAAGGTCTTGGGAGAACTGTAGTAGAATATTTGTAGAGGGGACCCTATAGACTTCAATAGAAACATCACTGTATTTTTGCAGTGTATTGATTTAAAGTAAGCATAATATTTCCTCTTCCAAACTCCTTTATCAAAGCTATTTTATTTTGACTCTTGACTTTAAGCTGGAGAAAAACATGGAAAAATTAAGCCATTGTAACTGCTGGCAGTTCTTTCAGTGTTTACAGTCTTTTAAATAAGTTGCTGGCGAAAGCGTTCTCTGTCAGCCTGAGTTAAGTATCATTAGTAGATTAGTGTTAATGGCAAGCTCTTAGGAGCTACTGGAACTAATTTTGTTTTAGATAGGTTGGGATAGATACCATACAGCTGTACTTCTACAACAGGTCTGAAATTATAGTGATATTCATTTTCTGATCACCTGTTGCTGCAGTGGTTTCTGACACCTCTCCCCTGCATTTTATCCCTGTAGGTCAGTGCAGGTCACTGCTGACCTCTGGAACAAATGACATGGAAAAAAGGTGACTCATTGATGGTAGAAGTCTGAAATTTTAGTGCATTATACAGTGTCTAATTGCTGGATGCTGCCTATGGAAGACACGAGGTTG
This sequence comes from Eopsaltria australis, assembly GCA_034509425.1. Taxonomy (NCBI): domain Eukaryota; kingdom Metazoa; phylum Chordata; class Aves; order Passeriformes; family Petroicidae; genus Eopsaltria; species Eopsaltria australis. The sequence continues at coordinate 7,530,360 of JAVTVJ010000056.1, forward strand.
CATCCTAAACACTGGGCATTCTCTCCAGCAGAACTGCCTCACATGGTGCATAAGCTGCTGGTTCTCTATCACAGTGCAGGTGGAAGCAGCAGCAGTGGCCAGTGGTGCCAGTCCCAGTCTCATCACCTGCTGCCTCTGATGCTCATGCCTGAATGCATCTTCCCTCACACAGTTGTTGCTGTTTAAAGTGTCTTCTACTCAAATCTGAAATTATGTTTTGTGAGCCCACAGCAGAGAATCCAGTTACTCCTCCAATACCTGGACTAGATGTCTCTTCTATAATATTTCCCCTTTCCCCTTGGCTTCATACATTCTGTGGTCTCTATAAAGCAGTTATTTCCCTCCCCTTCATTGATTAAAAAGTAGATGTATTCCATCTGGCTGCCAGAGAAGTAAGATTTTTTAAAAATTATTACTTTATTTCCATACCAGAATGAGAGGACAGTTGGGCATTTTGAGGAGTTTCTGTTGGATCTTTGTCCAGGGTGTCACTAGGGCACTCTGAGCACCATCCTGCAGGGACTGAGCCCAGGAGCAGAACGGGGGCTGATCATGAGGTTCACCAACAGCCCCAACAGGGCAGGTGATGAACCAGGGGGGCCAACCAGAAGCAAAGAGGACTGGGACCAGGGACACAACTGGGGACAACCTGCAGCATGCATTTACAGGGTCCACCCAGGAAGCATGACTGGAGACTGACATCTTGTTGTACCACTGGAGCAGAGACTGATGACCCCAGGCTGACCTGGATGGGGTCCTGGGCCATGGCAGGGGTATGGAGAGGCCCAGGGTGGGGCTGTGTGGGTCAGATAAGGCCTGTTAGTGTCCCTGGATCTCCTCTCCTGAGCCCTGGGTACCACTGTGGCTGCAATCAGCTGTAAAACCCCGTGGTCACAGTTCTGACTTGATAGTGCAGTCTTACATTTTATTCTTATTGAACGCCTGTCACGAGCAGAGTGAGAGCTTCAGGTAAAGTTTGTTAAAGAAGCCCTCTTGTTGAGTCACAGGGTGTAGAAAGGATCCTCTTGCTTTTTAAACTCCTCATGTAGGAGTCTGAGTGGATCCAGTCTTAACCCCAGACTTTGTCAACAGTTTATGTCTAAAGGATTATATAGGTATAATTGAACCTTTATGCAACTTTGTCCCACAGGATAAAGGACATCAAACCAGATTTATGTAATTATACAGGATTTTTTTGTTATTATAATGATTAGACAAAACTGTCTTATTTGGAATTATTTACTACACACTATAGGAGTTAAAACAACTAGTGCATTGTGAAGCAATATTGAAGCAATTGTATTAAAGCTAGCAAAAAATTTATTAATTGATATTTAAGTATTATTAACGGATTGATATTACCCATGTCAATGACCATGGGCCAGTTTCTTTCACTCAGCCTTGAGAGCTAACCTTGAAGGGCATCCCCACTCAAGGGAGAAGTCTCCACACATGCACTCCTAGAAGGGGTATAGTAGAAGACCCTACTGTTCAAATTTGAGACTGGATGATTGACTGTGAGCCATTATGTCTCCAGGCCAGCTGTGTCAGCTCAGCAGCTTTAGATAAATTATCAGTAGTGTCTCTTGTTCCTTTATCCATCTTTTTTACCAGGTCTGCCACATTTTCATCTCACTATCAGCATGTTTAACTTTGGGATTGAGCCAGACTTGGCTTCAGCATTATTCAACACCAAAGGCAGCATGAATCCCCCTTCTTCATTTGCCACTGATAGCTTTCCAAATAGGACACTGCTCGAGTTATTTGACCCCATTCCAGGGAGAGCATCCTGCCACAACCCCACTGCCGTACGGCCATGGACATGTTTCAGTTTCTCCATCCGTAAAAGGAGGACAATGTGTCTCACTGGGAAGGTGTAGGGTTTAGTGGCTTCCTGGAATTTTGCATAATTAAAACGCTTTCTAAGCATTGCTAATTGGTCGTTACACCATTTGTTGCTGAAGAAATGTAAAACGTCTTGAAGGAAATTTTGGCCCTATCAAAAAAGCACAGGAATCTCATTTGCTTTACCTAGAATGGAGATTTCAAGTCTCATACCAACTGCATATACCAACAGGGAATAATTTGCTATACCCTTGTCCTTGATTGTGTGTCCTTGGAAAACACTACATCAGAAAGTTTTTAGACACACTGAACTTATGCATTAAAGCATTTTTCAAAATTCAACAGTCACATCACTTTCAAAACAAAAGGAAAACCCTAATGAACACAATACACCCGACTGTGCACACACTTCTGGGAGAAAGAGGGAGCAAACAAACTCATGGTGTATTTCACTTGCACTGCTGACAGCACAGCTGGAAAGTGCTCAGATGATTATGAGGATCTCAAGAGAACAAACTGATAGAATAGAACAGTGATGCACTAAAGAGCATTAGAGAGATTCCCACTGGCTGCAGCACAATCTATGTCTTATACAGAATTTGAGGCACTGCTGACAATCACATAATCTGAATCAGGACATACCCATAAGGAGAAGGTAGAGTGCGTAGGTCAGTATTTTATGAATTTTCCTGGCTATATCTGTACCCAAAAAAATATGTCTTTAAAATAGCAACACTTTATACATTTATGGTTTCTGATTGCTTGGTTATTTTGAGTACCCTTCTTAGGTAACATTTATTACTGGCTTATGTCTTCTAGCTTTCCACAGAGGGGTATAAAACAAGACCTACATTACGATATGGAATTACACATAATGTTAAAACCCAGTAAGATACATGGAATGTAACTTCAAATTTGACAGTCATCTGATGTCTTCAAAACCAAGAAAAAGCCAAGACCAGACCATGCTGCAGTATTCCCAACACAAAGCTATTTAACTGCTCTATGTAAAAATGCAGTACTGACAATCTCTAACCCCCTCCAGACAATCTCCATCTGCTTCTTTTCTTATTGTTCAGCACACTGTCTAACTTAAATTTTCTTCTGTGATAATTCAGATCTGTTTACCCAGTGGATCTGGAGGAAGGTCTTTTGCCTCGTTCTTTTCCCCCACCTTTCTGCTCAAAAAAGACTGAGGGCACCTCCCCCTACCTTTCCCTTGCTAAGCAACCCCAGTTTTTTCCCTATCTGTCATACATTCCAGATGTCTGACTATCCTGTTCTGATGCAGGATCCTCCCCAGGGTTTTTCCTTGTACATTTTAGAAGGGTTTTGAATCCTTTCTGCAGAGAGTCATGGAGGGCAAGTGGGAGGATAGTTTATGCATCTAACACCCAGGTTTCTGCTGTACTGCCCACCACTATATAGCCACAAAGATGAGTTTATGGGATTCCACTGAGTCGTGTTCAGTTAATTCACTGTCATACCCAGACTCCTTTCTGAGCAGTTGTCACCTACTCAGTTGTTTTGCCTCATGTTCTTCTGAAGTTCTTCACAAATGTGATTCTCTATGCTTTGTTGGTGCTGAATTGTGCTCTGTTGTCTGAATTCTGCTCTAGTTGGTCAAAATAATTTTAACCTTATCTCCCAAAGCGCTTACAACTTGGCATTGTTCGCAAATTAGAGAAACATAGAAGGCACAAGTGACTTGAATTAACAAGTCTCTCAATGATACTGGAAAACCCTAATTAATGTATCTTCCATACTGGCTGTGACAGCTGTTCTTTCAGCACAGTTATCCAGCAAGCAGTGCATTCACCTTCCTGCACATTCAACCAAAGATTTTTCTTGCTCATTTATGAGAATCTCATATTGTCAAAAGGTGTGCTAAGATGCAGAGATGGTACCTACTGCTTCTGGCCTGTCCATAAGGTCTCTTAGTCTGTCAGAGAAGGAAAACTAGATAAATTACTTACAGTTTGTCCTTGACAAGCCCATGGTGATTGTTACTTGTGACCATGCAAATTTGAAGTGTTGATGGGGACACTGCTTCATTATCTCTTCTTACTTTGTTCTTAAATCTCACAGTCTAGCTAGAAATTCATTACATGACTTCCCTGCTTTGAAAGTGCATAAGCTGTGCTTGATCTTTCCTTGTCTTGTGAGCTCAATCTATTCTCAGCAGTTTTCAAAGATTGTTAACAGATTTGGTATCAGCTAGACTGGATGGAATTTACCTATCAAAAAGCATTTATCTTACCTGAGAAACTCTCTAGCCTGTTATGTCTTGAGATAACCTGTATTTCTACACCTTCTTGATGCTCTTATTAACCTGTGATCAGATTAGGATGACTTTGAAGTGAGAACCAAAGCAATAAAAATCCATCTTTCCAAGCGTACTGTTTTCAGCTTTCTTCTTTCCATTTTATTCTTCACCAGTTATCTTCCTAATTCTGTAGAATAACCTTTTAGCCTGGCTGCATTATTTCATGCTGAGCAATCTTCTTTTCTGCAATTAGCTCTCTTCACTTCACAGTGATATGAGCATTTTGTTCAGATTTGTTTTAAAATACAGCACTTGGCCACTTCTCCGATCCGCTCATAGCTGATACTTGACAATCCGCTTCTACTGTATCCCTTGATGCTGTATTCTTGGCATTTAATTCACTTACTGCATTTCATAGCCAAGGCCTTGGTGGGTGTGAATGTCCCTCTGTGCCATGTGACACAGGAATGTGAGCATCAGACACGGGGTTCACGTTGCCATCTCCTCACCTCCCCAGCTCACCTGAACCAGCTCCTCACTCATGGCCTCTTAAAACGCAGCCTTTTCCAGCAACTCAGCTCCTCTTTGATCATCTAGCAATTTCACTGGGTCTGTCCCCAATTCTAGTTCTGCCATGCTGATAGTCCTTGATTAGAGCACCCATTTGTAATAATCTCAAAATGACTGGTGGATGTGTTAATATGCTTTGTAATCTGAAAGAGCAGCAGTAACTTTTCTGGTGCAGAATAGAGTCAGAATGAAAAGAGATAATCTACATTTTGTTTCATTTTTGCGCTGCCTCTTAGGGAAGAAGTAAGTCCTGTCTATGCCAACTTAGAGAAATTAATTTCAGTGTTAGTTAAATTCTACAGTTGTACAGTTGGAAAGCAATCTCTGTCATAGTTTGTGTGAAACTTGGTGGGTATGTGCTGCCCAGAGGTTTTTCATGGATTACTTTCACAGACTGATCCTTTTCCCTCTTTTCTCTCTGTAGATTATAAATTCAGTGGTCTTGCTGATTCTGCTGAGTGCCCTGACTGATCCTGACCAGTACCACCTGACTAGTGCTGAACTAGGGGGTGAATTTGAATTTATGGATGATGCCAGTAAGTACAAACTTCCTAATTACTGAGCACTCATTGCTCCAGCATTTATGTAACTGTCCTATCATTTCAATAATTACTGTCCTTTCAGTTATTGCTTCACCTTTGTATCTTACAGATGCATTTTTATTGTGAAAGGTGTCATGGCACAGTTCAAACTTGTTTCCTTGTAGTAACCTTATCTGCCACCCTCCTATTAGTAATCAATCCGTCTGCTCTGCTGTGTCCTGGCTTGGCGGGGCAGAGCCAGCCCTTGGCGGGGAGATGTGTCCCTGAGCATGGTGCTGAAAGCCCCAGGGGAATTTTGCAGGTCAGAGGGAGATACGGAGTCTCTGCAGCTCCCAGCACCACATCCTAGAGTGCCTGCACATGCACAGGAGCCCACGCTGCTGTTCATGCAGCTGAGTGCATTCATTCACGTTGGATGCATTTATGCAGCCCCGTGTGCACGTGGCATCACTTGCACAAACCTGCTCCAATAGATTCAGGTATAAATATCAACTGTATAGTTACAGGCATATTAGCAATAACACAGAGCAATTCCTTCTCTTACTGAAAGGCATCATAGAAAATCTTCAATACAGTTTCAGAGAAGGGTAAGCTAGGCCATTTATGTCTCTTCCAAAACTTGCCGTCCTTTGCAGATGTTTCTTTGTTCCATAACATTTTCAAATTATTTGGTGATTGTTGATTTAACTGTTTAATTTATATCTAGTAAAGTTTTCCCTCGATGTGATTTTGATAGAAATGTCTGTTTATTTTCGTTTCTGCTCACAAGATGGTTACATTCAGCATTTCTCATAGTAGTCTGAAACAGGGTTTCTTGCTAATCACACTGGTGTCTTTCTGCTCAGAATCCTCCCTGTCCACAGCTAAAGGCTCTAAGTCCTTTCCTCATTCCTACTGAAGTCAATAAAAATATCCATAGGAGAAGCAAGAGCCCCACATATATGAAAAATAATTGCCCATTGTTGTGTCAGAGATGCTGGGTATCATTTAAGGGATGCTTATTTCCACGAGGTCCTTAATGCAAATATGCCTTGGGGGTCTACATTGAATTAATGATAAGGGGTGATTGCTACTTAATTGTGTCTTCATTGAAAAACCACCTACAACTTCTGACTAAAAATCTTTTTATATAACTGGATTTAAGAAAGTAAGGACCATAGTAGATAGAGATGAGCTCCTAGCTGATTCTGACATATTAAAACTGACTGCCTTGTCCTAATTCTCAGAGATTAACCTTGGTGATGACTGTCTGTCAGTGTGGTTTTATATAGCCGACATCAGAGGCCTGCCAGTGCCCAAGGCTTTAAAATTGTAATTCTGTTTTGTAATGCAATAGCTGTCAGATCAAGTACATTGGGGATTTCCATCTACACTTGAAAATTGTATTTTCTGTATATTTTTATCAAGGCTTCTGAAGTGAACCCTGCAAGACTGTGAAAGGATGGCTTATGGGCCAAGCGACCTCATTTTCATTTGGTAAAGGGAACATTTCACAGGCAGTTAAGTTACGAATGAACACTTGAATTAATGTCTCCTTTTATTCTTGGACTCTCTCTGTTTTGGTGCCTTACTGAATAAAGACAGTTGAATCAAGCTACTGACTTTTATGGTTACTGGAAATAGCTGGCAGGAGATAATTTCTTTTTTCTTTTCTTTAAGCATGACTGTATTTGTTCAAATGCAATGGAATGTTTTATTACGAGATAAATCATCAGAAAAACTTCCACATACTCTTCTCTTTTCCTACTTTTATTTGTCTTTTTTGAAGAAATATTTTTCAGGTTAGCTGCATGCACTGAAACCACGTGTATGAAATACAGAGAGATACATAGTTTTTTTATGCTAAAGAAGGTCCCAAAGTTGTTATCTGTATGTACTTCTGTTGACAAATAATAATGATGCAAACACTAATAGCCATTACTCTCATTACTACTGATGCTCCTCTCAATAGCAACAAAAAATGCAGACACAGAGTCTACATGTAAAATTTGTCACTCCCTTTGTCTCTCTCCTCTAAGAGGAACCCTCATAAAAACATGGTGATGAAAACATCATCTGGGAAAAAAACTTATCAGCTGAGTCACAGTAGTTAAATGAAGTTAATGACAGGTTTCCCTTGACTTCCAAGAAACCAGGATTTCCCCAATATTTGTATTCAGATTTATTTCTAGCTGTGCCTGGAGAATTTTCAATTTTCTGTTCCAGCAATGGGAAAAATTCCTGTCACCTGCAGAACCACAGCCAGTCTGGTGCAAACTGCTCGAAAATACTAGTGCAACATTGATTCACATCTAGAAGATGTGAAAATTCCAGGATTTAGTGTGGTTCCAAGGGCATTCCAAAGGCTCCAAAATGGCTGTTTGATTAGGCAGAGAAAGGATTTATCTGAACACTCAGAAAAAGCTCTGGGCTATTTATTTTCCCTTCTATTCTAGAAAAGGAAGTAAGGGGGAAGAAAGTCTGCCAAGACTTAACCATGTGGCTGATGGAGTTAGTGGAAGACACCAGTGTATGTGGTTTGTGTGGCTCTCCAAGATGCACAACTCAGAGCTGGATAAAATGCTGGGCTTTCTCCTGTGCTGGATATTCAGCTGAGCCCATTTAGTCTCATCTTTCTTTTTATTATTTCCTGAGGGAGTTTAGGAGCTGGACTAGAGAAAATTAGAAACGTGTGAGCTGCTCAATGTAACACTGCTGCTGTTAAAAGACTAATAATCCCTGAGCAGGAGATGGAGAAGCCCTATAATTCATTTTGACTTCCCAGAGGGTTTTGTCTGAGCCTTCTGCTCAGCTTCTTCAGGCACACAGACCATCATCCTGGCATGTCAACAGCCCAAATAAGCAGTGGGTGTTGCTTGGTTTTATTTACTGCTGTCACAGTGTCAGAGATATGTGTGATACCTCACAGGCCACATGACAACAAGGATTGAAATCCTCTGTGTGCCCTACAGAAACTGAGGGGAACTTTGACACCATTGTCAGCAACTTAGGTCAAAATCTGCCTGTGTCCCTGCCCTGGATGGGCAGACAGGACAAACAGACATCTCAGGGCAGGGGAGAATAATGTGATGATCTCTCTACTGAATATGACATCCACCCAGGACTTAAAAATATTAATTCAAATAGAAAAAAAATTAATGAAGAAATCTACAGGCAGCAGGCTTGGACTTCTGCTGGGGGATAAATGGAAGTGGTGGAGTTGGTTCATTCCCGCCCCAGTCCATCAACACCGCCCATGTGGTGCGAGTCCCAAATATAGTGAGGGGCAAAAAACAAGATCCGTGCCCAGCATAGAATATTCAGGGCAGCATCTTCCCCTCCGGTTTTATACTCTGGAGTAAATGTGCCGGGCTCAAAGGTGTAGAGTACTCTTTCCTTCTCATTGGCCTCCTCTCTTTCCCAGGGATAAAATGCCACTGCTGTGCAGGTTGTGACCCAGGAGACTGCAGGGTGGCTGGCAGCAGGGGCATCGAGCTTGCACAAACAGCCTGGAGGAGAGAGCAAGGCAGTAATCCTTAGCTGGCACTCAGGAGGCTCTTGGATAAATAAGGCTGGGAGCGTGGGACAAACTGCCTGAGGATTGCAGGGTGCTGATCAGCAGCTTTCTGGCCCCTGCTGTCAAAGCTGTGAGCCAGCGATTAACTCTAGGGCTGGAGCAGATGATGAGGATTTGAGGTCTTCATCACTCCACACAAGTCCTGGCTCAGGGACTGGCCTTGCTGGCTGCTCCTCCCTGTCCCTGCAGCACCCACCATCAGCCTCCTCTGCAAGAGGAGAGGGGAAGGCAAGGAAATACTTTTGAGGTAGATTCAAGAGAGCTTCAGCTGCAGTTTGCTGTGCACACAAGAACCCCATGGCAGGAGCTCTGCCCAGCCACAGCAGCACCTTCTCTCCAAAGAGTTAGGAAAGTAGGATGTTACTTCAAGGAATAAGAATTTAAAAACTCAACTGTTTCTTTAAACCCAAGGAGAAAACGCAAAAAGCCTTTTAGGGCAATGGCAATAGGCTGAATAACCCCTTCAGCGGTCCAAGTACAGCCCTTCTAGCCATGAATGCCACAGAAAGCACAGCATGGCTGGAAAAAAAAATCACACTCCCCTGTCAGTTTCTCATTTAATGTGCTGCATATCTAGTTTCATTCTGATTAATTGAAGCTGACACAGCTCAAAAAACCCAATGAAGCCTTAAATGAGAAAGAACTAGCTTGAGCCAACTAGGACTTGGCACGGTGGAGCACAGCTAGGGAGACACTGGAGACAGGGAGCATGAGTGTGTCAGATCAGATCTTCAATGTCAAGTTCATCACAGTTTGCTGGGCTCTGGCTCTGAATCAGTACTGCCATAGTCACCAGGAAAGTGGAACCTGTGACTGCTGCATCTGCTGCAAATGACAATGACAGCAGCTTCCCCTTGGATGCAGGAAGTAAGTGGCTGAGATCAAGAACAAATGCATAAGCAGTATCTTCAAACTGATGGTCAGAATAAAAGTATTGATCCAAGAGCCTCTTTTACAAGAGGTTCAGTTGAGGTTAGTGGCTTCAGCAGCCATTTTCACTTCTCTCCTTTTCTTTCATTACCTCAATTGTGCCATGTATGAAGGCAGAGTAAATGGCCACACAACCAGAAGTGGCTGAAGAGGCTGCAGTACCTTTTATTAGTAGAGAAGTGTTTTGTGGATGCTTCTTCCTCCTGAGGGCAGAATTCAGATCACTTCTAACAGGCACAGCACAGCATTTAACAGCTCCTAAAAACCTAGAAACTGGTCCAGGTGATGCAGCTCAAACACCTGCACTGGTTGTCTGGATTGTCTTCACATTCTAAGAGGAGAAGGAGGCGCCTCTGAAGAGCAATTTGGGATGCACTGAGGTGTCATCCCCTCCTGAATGATGAGCAGGGAGTCCAGCTGCCTCCCAATGGCATTTTGTAGCACCCACAAGCTGAGTTGCTGGAAGCCGCTGTGAAGGAAGTAGGGAGCAGCAGGGTGCAGCTGAACTCACTGCTGAGTGCAGGCCCCTCTCCTGGCTGAGACCTGCTTATTTTGACAATAAGACAGAGAATTAGCATTTGTACTGTGAGAAAGGACATCTGTGCTCCAGAGCCTCATCAGACTACAGTGGTTTGAATGTGCTCCCCCAAGTGCCAGAAAAGGGTGCTTTACCCTTCAAATTTAGGATTAAATTAGGAAGCAGCCTGCCATAGGACTTCTGTGGCATTTGAGTCCTTATGCAATCACAGGGACAAAATTTAGGGGCAAGAGAGAGAACAAGAGTCTTGAAACCCAGGACACAGGCAGTGTTCTGAAAAAGGAGAGACCTGGGTTGTGAAGTCCTTAATCCTGGTGTTGGTAGGTACAGTGCCCAAGGAGCCAGAGAACATAAGCACCTCTGGAGATGCCCTCACCTGCCAGCAGCAGTCTCCTCTTGCTCATTTTTCTGCCAGCTTCACAAGTCTCAGGTTCCTCTCTGCATCAAGGGCCAGCAGAATCTGGATTAGTGCCATTTAGGGCAAGGTTTGTGTTCCCTCAGGCACAGGAGGATCAATGACTGGGTCTTTTGTTTTCTACATGAATGATCATTCTGGTAGGCTGGAAATAGTGACAGGCAAGACTTCGTGCCTGTCCTTCCTCTTCAGCCATGACCTGGGTGAGCCTGCACTGCTTCCTGGTGGTGGCAGGTGAGACCTGTCCACAGCTGCCAGATCAGAACCTTTCAGAGACTTGGGTGAAGGCTCCAGGGCACCTTCCCAGAACCTGATTTTGATGCATCCAGGGAGTTGAGGCACTGTCCCATGCTGTGGGATGCTCCTCATCATGTGCTGGAGTTAGATGTTGTGGCAACTCTGTGATGAAATGAAGTCATTTTTGCACTTTGAATGTTCCCAAAGTCAGGGTAATGAGCATCCTGAACACTGTTATTTGATTGTGCATCTCAGGTCCTCCAAGTGCCTCATCAAGGCAGGTAGTTTAAATGCACCTGGTGACAGCAATGTGAACAGCAGGTACCTCACAGACACCAACAGAGGTGGGATCTCTAAAGCCATGTCCTGTATACCTCACGTCCTCCATCCTCTTTGTGCACTGGCTTAACCTCAGAAAAATAGGCACAATATTCCATTCCAAACTCACTGTAAGGTCAGGTTCAGAAATTCACTTCTGATCTCCTGACAGTGGTCTGTTATGATACCTAGGGAAGTGCATATGAAAAGACCAAACATATGTTATTTTTTCCCCCAGGATCTCCTTCTAACTGTTCATGGCTTAAGATCTTATATATAATGAAAAGTTAATTGAAAGCTGATCAGCAGTAGAAGAAAAATATAGGGGTCCTGTAATTACTTCAGTCAAAACCTTAAAGAATATTTATCTTCCTTTACTGCCTTACCTCTCCTGACAGTTATACATTTTCATTCATAAATATATCTCTCAGTTGAAATGAAAATTCTCAAGATGTTATTTCTGCTGTAAGATGCCTTTATCTGCCAGTTTTGCTCCTTTTCCAGTATAGAGATGTATGAGCAATGGTATGCAGCAGCTGTTGGTGTAGAAACAATCTGTAGTGCAGAAAAGCACACACATTCTGACTGCAGATGTTGTCATCATCACCAGTAAAATAGTCTTGTCAAAACTGCTCCTGATCTTTGAAAATCCTCAGAAAAATCAGACCATTCATCTCCACAACCTTATAGAGGCTATAGTGGTTTGCACAGTGTTAGTGTTATTGCAAGTGTGAGCACAGTGTAAGGCTGCAGGCTTGCACAGACAGAAGCACTGTCTGTGCTTCTTGTATTTAGGAGGTTCCTCACAAAAGCCAGAGATTTCTTCCAACAGTGGTTGAATGATGCACCTGACCCCATCTCCCACCCTGCCCTTTGAGATGGTCTGCACAAGGGAGATGGCAAAATAACTGAACCAAGCTCTGAATTTGTCTGTAGTCATTGATGTGTCTCTTTTCCAGATATGTGCATTGCCACCGCAATTTCTCTCCTCATGATTCTGATCTGTGCAATGGCTACATATGGCGCATACAAGGTAATTCATGATGTGTGGTGAAGATAGGAATAAAGTGAACTGCACAACTCCATAGAAACAAAATTAAGAAAACTGTTTTCTAACAATTGCTTCTTTACTTGTTTAGCTGAAAATTGAGAGAGGGGGAAAAAAAAAGAAGTTGAAGAGGCAGCAGAACTGATTGCTTAGATCAGTGGTACCCCAGGGCCCCCTGCTGCAGGCAGCAGGACTGCCCAGTTGTGTTGATTGTCTGCAGTTTCAAATATGAGTAAGCTCTGGGCAAATGGGGAATTCAGAGAACTGAATCTTGTACCTATCAAAATTCAGGGAATTTTTTCCCATTCACCTCCCAAGCCTGTGGTTTGTCCCAACATTAATCCTATTAATTAGAAAGGAAAAGTATCATGTGGTTTCTAAATGGCCTAATGTTCCACTGCACATATTACTGCAGTTCAGCAGCCAAACTGCCTTGGCCAACCCTTTTGGCTGAATGTCATCTTTCTTTTAGCTGATTTAATACTACATAATGTCAAATATTCCTTAGATTCCTCTAGAAAGACATATATCCCTCTGTTTTAACTTACGGCTGATGAGTTTCTAATTTATTTCCTTTTTAGCAACATGCAGCTTGGATCATCCCTTTCTTCTGTTACCAGATCTTTGACTTTGCTCTCAACACGTTGGTTGCCATCAGTGTGCTCGTCTATCCCAGCACAATTCAGGACTACCTCCGTCAACTGGTAAATCACTTGATGTTCACAAACCTTTGGGGGAAAGAACAGTGTGCTGTTTTTGTCCTGCATTTCTAGCCAGTGGCATCCTTCTCATACAATCCTTGAGATGTTTTCTCAGTCCTTGCCAGTCTGAATTCACCATCCTTGCAAGGCTACATTAATAACTTACTACAGTATTGGTGAAAGGCTCCGAAGTTTTGCAATTGCGTGTAAGCTCTCAGCACCATTCATTTAGAGTGAGACCCATATTGCAAGACATGGATGATAAATAATTGCTTTTGCATTCAGAGTTACTGTGTTCGTATCCAGTGGCTTATTTTTGGTGGTATTTCAAGGATATTTTGTTGCTCCTTTTAATTTATTCGGTAGCTATAACACATTCCATTAGGCAGGAGTTTGATTGAGTGTAGGTTTGGTTTTGCTAGAAAATATTTTGGATTCTGTCCTAGGGATATTTACAGCCTCCCTTCTTGTCCTGCTTTGGCCAAACATCTGTGGCCAGTATTGCATAAGTGTACAAGGTACGATCACAACCCCCTACAACAAAGACAAGAGCCCACCAGCCTCTGTCTCATCACAGGACCATGTCCCATGTCCAGCAGGGTTCACGTGGAGTCACGGAGCTCTGGAGAAGCCAGTGCTGCAAATGTCTCTGAAAATCTGCCTTGAGAACCTGAATACAGATTAGCTTGGCTGTGAACTCTGTAGTGTGGATGGAAAGCTGGCTGGTATAAATAATAGGTAATGGGAAACAGCAGGCAGATAAGTAGCAGCACAAATCTGCAGAAAGAGGCAATGGATCATGCCAGTGAGAGCTGGGATACATCAGGAGCCTGTTACCCTTCATCTCATTTAACACCCACCTGCATTCACAGCTGATGGTGCACTGGAAGAGAAGCAGAGGAATAAATCAAAAGGTTCTCAGAGATAGGAGTGGAAAAGAGCAAATCACAGCCATGATTTGGTGAGTGCTAAAGCTGGCACTGCCACTGCTGAAGCCCTCCTGCCTGTCCTTTGCCTACAGACCCTTGCTGCTGTGTTGGTGCCAGCCCTGCTCTTGCGGCAGCACAAGCATCTGTGTGGCTGCAGGAACTCCCCCCACTTCCCAGAGCATGAGTTGTAACCAGGTTTTACTCAGTCTTGGTCACTGTGCAAGAACATGATGGGGACAAAAGCAGGCTGGGAAATGGGCACTTAAAAGCCTCTGCTCTTCTGCTGAAAACAAATGTGCTGCATTTGGAGCTGACTCACCAGAAGGGCAAAGAGCAGCTGATCCTCTCGAAACGTGTGCTAAAACATGACTGTATTTCCCTGCAGATAAAAAAATAATAGACCCTTCTGTAGCAGAAATAGAAGGAGCAGGCCTTGGAAGGGATTGGGTATGGTGCAGCAGAGCACTCTGTGATCTGTACTGCTGCTCTGGAGTGTTAGAACCTTTGGTTGCACACATCTTTGTCTTGCTGTTGTAAATCATATTCCAGACTGGTAATGAAATGCCACAGGATTTCAGGAGCACTAAACTGTCAGTGCTCAAAAGGGCAAGGGGGATTTCCAGGATAATTATAGGCTGATTAGCCTGACATTGCTACCAAGCAGAATAATAACAGAAGGGCTGGGGCTGAGAGGACAGTCAAATGATAATGGATTAGATCAGAGAAAAATGATTAATGACTGCCAGCACAGTTCCATGGAAAATCAGTCCTGCAGGCAAGCTCATTTTCCTTCACTGACAGGATTACTGACTTTGTCAATAAAGATGGGCAGGGGCATAATGGACTTTCATGAGATGGTTGGCTTCGCAGCATGATGCTCAGAGCAACAATAAAGCACTAGATCAATACAGGATGTATCACATGGATTAGGAGAGGTTAGCTGGCAGACTGCAAAGGGTCATGGTCAAGCTGACCATCTGCCAGTGAGTTTCTATTTTGAGTAGAGGAAGGTCTCCAGGAATCAGCAGTAGATTTTATGCTCCTCCTGACTCCATTAATAATGTTGGAACCCAAGAGGCACTTCACAGAAGCTAATGTCAGCCTTGGGAGAGCTTCTCCAGGCTCATTGTCTAGAGGGATTGAGTCCTTTTGTGGGAGGTTGTGAGCAGGACTATAATCTGGCTGTTCTGTGTCATCCCCTGGAAGACCCTACCCTGCATTGCCCAGAGTGGGCACATCTCTGCATTTCCCAGTGACAGTACTTGTGACTTCTCCCAGCAAATTCACTTCTAGTAAAACTCGTGGCTGGCACTGAGCTAGGCTGCTTGAGAACTTGAGTTCAGCCACTCATGTGTGCTACAGAGATAAATGCAAAGAA
The DNA here is from genome assembly GCA_034509425.1 of Eopsaltria australis. Taxonomy (NCBI): domain Eukaryota; kingdom Metazoa; phylum Chordata; class Aves; order Passeriformes; family Petroicidae; genus Eopsaltria; species Eopsaltria australis. The sequence continues at coordinate 7,545,633 of JAVTVJ010000056.1, forward strand.
ATGTAAAAGCCTGAGCAATACAGATGTGCATACAATTTGACAACTGTGCCTGGGATGCAGTGACCCTGTAAGCAGCCTAGGGATTTAAGTGCCAAAAGTAGAGTCCCTGGGTTGTTTTGCTGTTTGCAAAAATTGCTCTTGGGATTTGTGGACAGAAAAAAGAGCAATTAACAGTTAAGGAGAGGAGACTTCCCTTCTCTGTTGGTAGTGTGGATTTTCTCCAACTATTTATGGAGTCTGGTAATAAAAAAGCAATGCTTAAAACTCAGAGAACATGCAGAAAAGTTCCTCAAAAAAACTATATAAAAGCTGGATATATTTTAGTATGATGAGAGACAATCGGCTTTTCCTGCCGTAGTGCCATTAGAGGTTTCATATGCAAAATAATGAGGTCTTAAAAGGCTATTTAAATTAGATGTGAGGTATAATGCTAATGAGCAGCTGGAATCTAGTCCAAGTTAAGTTCATTTAGAAACAAGGATTAGTTTGTATTTTATCATTTGTATTGGAGATTAGTGGTGGTGAAAAGCTCCCAAGAGCTCTGATGAATTTTGAAGTTAATGTCACCTGTTCAACAAAGTTTTGAAGCTGTTGTGCATCTGCTTTGAAGCTGATTATGCCTCCTGTGTCTTAGCTGTGGTCCCAACACAAATGACTCAACTGGAACTCCTTGTCCCTTTACCTGGAAGGGCTGCATCTGTTGGCATAAGGTTGTTACATTTGGTTTGGAGTAAATACACTCTGTCTGAGAGGGCAGAAGCAAAGGGGAGATGTGAAGGGCACATCCACTGTTGTCAGATACTCAGACATGGGACAAGATGAAAATAAATGCAAGCAATTACACCATAAATGCAGTGCTATTTGGGTGTGATCCTTCCTGATGGTTTGCAAATAACCGTAGAGTTGTCTTGCCCTCGCCCCCTTTGCAGTGGTCTGCCAGGGTAGGCAGTAAACAAGGATTTTGTTTCTTCCTGGCAGTTTCTGTTCTTCTAAAACAAGTTTCTGTTCCTCTAAAACTGCTTTGCATTTGGGGAATGATATTTTATGGGGCACGACTCCATAAGGTAAACAAAAATCCCAACTGTTGTTCAAATCCATTCTTGAATATCTGGAAGAAACTGTGCATTAGGTAATGGAATACATTTAGCAATCTCAGAAGAACTTTTTGCTTGCTGTAAAGTGAGGAAAACCCTGTTTCTTTAACCATTTCTACTTCCCTTCTCTAGTATCTGGTGTCATTATACAGTTAGTTTGGTGCACATCTGCCAGATTTCAGTCTGTCAGTGATGAGTTACAGCTACTGTGAAATTCTCCATGTACTCTTAGCAAGATGATGAGTACGTATGTCAATAAGCTGGGCAGGACCATAGCTGAGAATGTTGCAATTGTGTTCGAAAGGTTTAGTAACATCAGTCTGTACTGGCTGCTTCTTTCCTAGGAACAGTCTTTGGAAACTTTTAGCTGCCTTTTGATACCCAGCAGCTGCACACAGGTGTGCTACTTAATTGCAACAGCATCTTATCATGAAGTGTTATAGATAAATACGCTTAATTTATAGTAAAACAAATATAAAATTTATTTCGTGTCCGAGAGTTCGAACACGCAATGCCACGATCGAAAAGGGAGACAGTGCCAAGCCCGGGGTTGGCACTGGGTGAGCGCAGGTCTGACCTCTATCGCATCAGACCTCCCTCTGTTCACCCCGACTGCTTCTAACAGCTGGTTTATATACAGTTTTGACCGAGAAGTCCGGATTTTGGGCATTATTTCTGTCACTCAGCATATTCATGAAGCATGCTATTCATGAAACTGAGGTGGACAAAAACGCATCCTGTGCTTGATCGATTTTTCATCATCCGGGGGTGTTATCTGATGGTTCATGATGTTCTTTATCTCGGTCCGATCTGGTCGTTAACACTTGAGCTGGGATGGGATTTTCGGAGATGGTCGATCAGTTCTGCCATCAGCTCTGCCGGGAAGTTCTCCTTGGAAATGTAGATATCAGGAGTCGACTGAATGTTTTCTTGATGTGCTGCCGTTCTCTGTAATGCTGTCTTTGGGATGTAAATCAGTTCCCTGGGCGAGGCCACGACTCTTTTCTTGGGCAGGCTCTGCTTGTTCTAAAACTGGTTACAACTAAACCTTTTTTTATTATATATTTCGATATTACATATTCGAGCACGAATTTCCCACTTTTATTTATAACATGAAGGGTCGTGTAAAATAACTAAATGTTACAAATTTTGTGTTTGGTAATTTTTATGCTGATCATGTGATCGGTTTCTAAGAGCTACACTGGATGTCATGGTCATTGTCATTTAAAAAGAAAAAATTTTGCATACAGCAAATCCAACACGTGTAAAATAAAAATCATTTTAGTTCTTGGTCTAAGCAGAGGTCTAAAGCAGTTTGACCTAAAGCACATTTCTTTCCTCTAACCCCACTAAATCTTTGATATATGGGTATTTTAAAGTCTTCAAATTAAACACTTCATCTTCTGTCATCTGATAACAGCATATGAAATGGGTTGAAGCAGAGGTGCAGAACAGGCTGGTCTGCAACAGAGTTATGCAAACTTCTTTCCTAATCAAAGTACAGGACTATGACAGTTCATCTAAACAAAATTTCGAAGTATATTAAGTAGCTTTACTGTGTGGGACTGCCTGCAATGCTGCTGCCTAACAATTCAGGTGGTATCAGTCATGCTTTTAAATCCGTGGAGAAATGCCTAGAGAACATAAAACAGATTAAACCTAAAGAAATTTTTCTTATAAACTAAAGCTTAAAAATGAAATATCCTTTCTGACATTTTTAATGTCATTTTATAATTCCAAAGAAGTACTACTAACTTCATTGCAGAGCTTTACAAATTCTACAGATACATGGCTGTTTTCTTTTAATTTTGTAAGATTTTGATATTTGGAGGATTGTAACTTGGAATTACAATCCACACCGTATTTTAAAGTGGATTTTTTGTGGTCTAAGGGGCAGGAAGACATGAAAGGTTATGCAAGCAGGCTGAGGGATTGAGAAATTGCTTTAGCTGTTGTCATTTTATTCTTGTGCATTTGTACGATACCAATGCAGTAGAAATGTACTTTCCATGCATGTTTTAGTCTTTTTAAGTGTCTAATAGGGCTTTGATATGAATAAGCAGTAATTTCTTAAATTAGAATTGGTTCAGGTGTATTATTAGGCACACAGCCCTTTCCATATCTGTGACAAGGTTATAATTATGACTTCAGCATGGCAGTGCAACACCATTACAACTACCTTTTGTTTGTATAGAAAATTTCGTCATGCTCTGATGCAAAATCACTCCTGTATTTCTAGTGATAGGCTTGATTTTTCCCACCCAGATTATTTCAGTCTCAGCTTCATCAAACCTTCCACAACATCTGACACTGATCTTTTTCCAGAAGTTGCAGCACCGAGCTTGGTGCCTGGAACATTTCCAGCAGCAGGATTTCAGCTATTGGTCCTCCCACGGGAAAGCAAACTCCCAACACAGGAGCAGAATTTCTTGTCCCACCTGATGCATCTACATCAGTTTTTAAGTTCCTCACTGCAGTCAGTGAAGGCCAATGGTTTGATTTATCTGAACCACTCCTGGTAGCTGTTTTTCTCTGGGAGTTAATGAGATTTTGGAACAGTTGTAGCCATGGGATGGGACCCCAAGGGCTGCCTGATGGCACCAGTTCCATGTACCAAGTGAGACTGGAGCCAGTTGAGATACTTCCTACCATCTTTCCTGCTTCTTTGCCAAAGGTCCAGGTTTTATAAATTGGTTTTCCTACAGCACTGAAGGGGTTTGTAGTTGTGACTTAAGATCAGACTGCTCATAGGCCAGCCCAGCACAGTTAGCAAAAAAAGGCAAAGGGGTTTCTTCCATGCTGACCCAATGCTCCTGGGCTATCGATCAGAGACCTGAAAGCTTTGTCTCCCACACAGAAAACCTGGAAGCTCTGAAAGGGACTGATTTCAGTCTTCACACCCTGCACCAAGATCTCCCAGGCACCTGTGTGTGGGGGTGACCATGGCATGGGTGCAGCACCCACTGTCTCGCTGGGGCTGCTTACACCTCTCACCTCTTCAGGACAGGGACTCAGCAAGCTGAGCCTAGAGGGGACAAACCACAGGATTTGTTCCTCGTGTGCTCTCCTGGCTGTGCTGAAATATTTGCTGAAACACTGGTGCTGATATAAGGGAAGGCCAGGCACTGCTGAGCAGCACATCCTGCACAAGACTTGACCAAGGTTTGTGGCTCCAGCAGATATTCCTGCTTTTCAAGCTAGTGGGAACTTTCTTGATAATTTTCCTGCCCTCCTCTTGCCCCCATGCAAATCCCATTTGAGCTGATGTCTAGAAACAGGCCATTAGATTATGTCCAAGAACACAGCATGGAGTCACCCAGTCTGTGACCAGTGACTGGTTCCCAAAAACCAGTGTGTAGGAGAGCCAAAGGAATTTTTTAGTACATTCACAGACTGTTTTTTACTATTTTTTAAATGGTAGATCAGTGCTGAAAAAATAATTTGGGTACAGTTTTACTGTAACTGTCCTTGACTGACTGTACTTTCTAACTTTCTAACTTACAGTCTCCCTCCTGCCAGCAGGAGGACAGGTTGGGGTGTTAATACTTGAATTTTATGCATATAAGGTTTTTGTTTAATTTTTCAGTGCATCGTTTCTTGGCGTTTACTCTTGCTTTCTTGGTCTCCGGATGACTGCATCCACTATATTTAGAATAACTTTCTGTGGAAAAAAATAAGCAGCAACTTACTGAATTATAGCAAGCTAGTTCCCTACAAAAGCTGTACCTCAACAAAGAAGATAACATGATAAAAACTTCAGCCCTGGAATCCAGTACAGGAACAGAAACATTGCTATCAAGAAGCGGAAAATGTGCTTATATAACATTTATCTGCAAACAGTTACAGCTGCTGTTGATGTTAACCACTCTGAACAGTTCATGGAAGCGCTAAATAAAGAGCTATTCTCAGTAGCAGCTGTCCAAAAAAAAGATAATTTCCTGATGCACTGGGCTGAGTGCTGGAACAAGGGTTATTAAGGGGTTACTCTGGATTTACACCATCATTGCCAAGAATACAGTTATAGCTTGGTCTAGTTAATTGTCCTGACAAGGATGCAGAGCTGGCCTGGTTAAGTAATTAGACCTGTAAGGGAAAAGGGAGTTGAGTAGAAGGAACTATTACATTCAGATATAATGAGCTACTGTTGCAGTGGAGCTATCTTTTGTGGAGAACAGCTCTGTCTATGAACAATGGTTTATTCTAACTGAAGCAGGAACTTGTGTCCTGCAGTATTTCAGAACTATATGGAACATTCATTTTAAAGGGCGTGGAGTTTTTAAGCAATAAAAAATACAGTAACATTTTTAGAGGCTGTTTTTCAGTCACTGATCCTAAAGTGCTTCACATCTGCAAATCACTAGAGCCTGTGCTAAGCAGGAAGATTCATTTTGTCACCTCTATTTCTTGTATGTGGTAACAGAAGGGCCTGGGGCACATTTCAACTTGAAATCATGACGTGGTTCCCCTGTAGGACCCATGACTCCATGGGACACACACAATTAGACAGCAGCTCTAACTAGTGCTCAGAGAGAAGCAGTCCAAATTTAGCCAAAATAAGATGGAGTAGAATAGACTCAATGTATTTTGAAATGTCATAAAATATTTAGGTGAAAGGATTATGCTGTCCAGTTTTTCCTGCTTTGACTTTCTGGAAAGAGCTGCCACTGTTCTTAGGCAACCAGTGCCAGTGTAATGATTGCTCAATAAGTACAAGATTTGCTTGCCTTTTCCCATGGTGGAAGATTTCCTGCTGCAGAGCACTCAGACTTCTGCTTGTTTGTGTCAGATACAAACCCAGTGTGCACCGAGGAAGAGAGAGCCCACACCACATCCAAAGCAAAAAGAAAATCCCTCAGCCCTCCAGGGAAGCTTTGGCAGCTGAGTGTTCTCAGTGCCTGTTGTAGCCACACTTACTGAAACTGGTTGTTGGTGGGGAGAGCTCCCAATTTAGTAGATCACAGAAAGCTTTGTAAGCTGTTAATTATAGAATGCACTAGTTGAATGGCTCTAAAACGACTTGTGAGATTGACTCACACTGTTTTGCTTATTTTTGCTTATGCAGCCCAACAATTTTCCCTACAAGGAAGAGATTATGTCTGTGAACCCTACATGTCTGGTTGTGATTATCCTCCTTTTCATAAGTATCATTTTGGCTTTTAAGGTAAGTGCATTATTGTGTGTAAAGTCTGCTTCTTTATATCCCTTGCTGGGAGATATGTCTTTAGAAGAGGTCTGGGTAACTACAGCCCCAGCAGCCTGATACCTACACAAAACAGGGTTATAGACATCATGAAAAAATGTGAAGAATCTTATAGACAAACACAAGAACATATAGGCCACAATGGGGAAGTGTGATGCTTGTAGGAGGAACTCATGACTTACAAATCCTTTGAAGCAGTGGATCACCTAGTGGACAAGGGAGACCCTGTTGATACAGACTTGTTTTTTTCAAAAGGTGTTTGGCAGTGTCAAAAGTGTTAAAAAGCACCCTAAGATGTGTAGAAAGAAGAGAAAAGGTAATCTCACAGACTGTAGCTAGGGAATAGGGAATAAGGATAAATTCTCAGACTTTCCAACGCTGAGATCCATGCAGTTCGGTGCATTCATAAGAGATCTGCAAAGGGGAAGGAGATCTAACAACATTTTTTGCAATGTTATTCAAAATAGGGAAAATAATTAGCCAAGAAATCTTTGCAGGAGAATGTCATGGAATGGAGTGACTGAACAATGAAATGGTAGAGAAACTCAGTGGTGAAAAATTCTAAGTAGTGGGCACAGAGGAAGCACACTCTTCTTTCACAAACACTGCAGTGGACTCTGAATTGAGCCACCTGTAAAAGGGGTCTTGTAGCTGTAACAGATAGACCTGTGAAAGTATTAGCTTAGCTCATTTCTAGTCAAACAAGTAAATCAAATGCAAAGAATATTACAAAAGGAATAGAAAAGCCAAAAATATAAATAGTGTAACTTCTTAGCCAGTTTTGATGCCCATCAATTCTGGAAGCATGACTTCCCATCTGGCCGTTTCTCGGAAAGAATTTCATGGAGCAGGTAAATCAGTCCAATCAGTCTCTCCTGGGAGGAGCAACATAAAGAGCTGTCAGACCAGGCAACAGAACGACACAGGGAATGAGAATTTATTTGCTGCTATGCAAACCTAGTGAGTGAGAGGGCTGGAGGTGGCAGGTACCAGGCAAAGGGGAGATGTAGCATCACCCAGAGCAGCCAGGAAAGACTCATGTGAAACCACCACATCCAGGTTGATTGTCCAGTGAGGTCAGCCCCATTTGCTGTGGGTCAGATGTTCAAAAGGAGCTCAGAATAAAATCAGGCAAATTAGGAAAAACAGCCACCTGTGGCTCCAACAAGTACCTTGAGCACTGGACCTCTTGCAAAGTGTGCTGGTGTGTTTGCCCTTTTCTTGCACACTTCTGGAAGTTTCTCACAGCAAAGTGTTGCTGGTTTTGTATTTCTTGTGTGGAACTTTATTTCATGTTAGTCTTGCTCTCTCTGCAAATCAATTTTGCATTAGATTAGAGAAGTCCCAAAGAGTCACAGTGACACCAAAGATGTTGCTTCCAGACAACAGATTTGACAGCATATACAGGGAATGTTACTGAGGCAAAAGAGGTAGATTAGGTTATTGAAGCTACTTCAAAACTGGGGAAAGAAACCCAACAGGGTGTATTAAGGTGCTGTTGGAAGCTGTCCTCACTTTTCTTCTGTGAATTAGCAATACAATTCAGTCATCTGGCCTTATATGTTCACAACCTTACAGTTGATATTATTTGCACTTCTAAGAAATATGTGTGTATTTAATAATTACGTCGATTTTTTCAGGTTCCACAAGGAATGTGTTCTAAAAAATTTTTCCAATGCAACCAACAGCTCATTTTTACCCCACATGGGTCTGGTGTCTCATTGACTATTTATGTCAAGGAAGCTTCAAGCTTATTTAAAAAAATAAAAGGCAACTAAAATTGGAATGGCAAAAATGCTTACTACGGAGACAAGCAACCTAAGAAATTAATAATGCAAAAGATTCATTTTGTTTTAAAGTGGTAAAATGTGGTTTTTCCAACAGTATATGTGGCTCATAAAATGCTCATTCTAGCAACATATTATCATATAAATGAGTCACGAAAAATGTGACTCACACAGAAACACATGCTAAATTCCAGTTAGCATTTTTATTTGAATTTCTTATGTTTCCAGAAGAACTGCTATGCAGATTTACAGAATCTGCTCCATCAAATGAAAGCTGAACACATACAGATGCATCACATTTTGTCCTTGATAGACTTAACAGATGATACCACATTTCTATATTGAAACTGGAAAGTTACTGTGTATAAAAAATATGCCTCAGCTTCCTCTCCCTCTGGAGTTCAACTAGAAATGGAGAGGAACCAAAACATTGTGACCTAGGAAAAGCTACAGTAGGAAAAGCTGCATTCACCTGGTGGGAAATATAAAACAGAGTCACCTAATTCCTGAGAAATGTTTGGTATTATGACACCTTTGTTTTGGTTGAAGCTACATGCATAGGAAGACACTACAGAGAGTAAAGCAAGATTATCCAGTATTATATGTTGGGTTTGTGTTTTGCAGTCATGGGTTTGTGAGAAGGGAAGGGAGACAAGAGAGGGTGCTAAAAAAGCAAGCCAACTAACCACACACAAGCACTTGTCTTTTTAGTCCTTATGACTTACTTGCATCTGAAGCACCTAATGGGAATTTCAGGTGGTTTCACACAGAACACTTTTCAGAGTGGACCGAAATGTGTTATCCCATTCACTGTCATTGTTTAGAAACTGAACGGGAGTTGCATACCATGAACCATAGGTGTTTCCTATCTGGCTGAGGAAGGACATCCATCAGCACAAATGTATTTATATACATGTACACAGGACTTCAAATTGCTTGTAACCAACACAGTGACTTTTGAATTGTGTCCTTTGCAGCTAGATTCAAGAAGATTGAGAAGAGGGCCCTGGTTTCCTCCAGCTAGCCCCAGCTGCTGAGACAGAACAGTTGAGGCTTCAAGTGTCCCATCAAGGGGAAGGTCCTTAGGACCAAATGACCTCAGATGAGCACAAACACAATCAGATTAAACCTTTTTCCCAGGCTGCCCCAAGCACTCTGCAGCTTCAGAGTATGGCCTCTTCCTTGGCCTCTTTCTGAAAAGTAGGTAGGAAGAGGTGGCTGCCAGCGGGGCATCCAAGAGGTATTCCAGTCAGTGAGACAGGCTTCAGCAAACTGAGTATAACACTGTTCTCCATAGCATGTGCCTATAAGCTGCATGTACAAGGTGTTGAGCCCAGAGATGAAACCACTCTGCACATTCTGGTGCCCGCAGCAGATGGGAAAGGCTTATATGGAGTAAAGTCCTGTGCTCCCCCTGAGAGATTTGGTATCAGCCCAAGGGGATGCTTTCTGGCAGGGGGAGCCCTGACCTGCAGCACATCATCCAGCGTCTGCTACCCTCCTGTGGGGCTGATGGAGCAGCAGTTGGAACCACGAACACAGCCCCAACAGCCAGGCTCTGATCCTCACTCCCAGGAATGGCTAACACATAGCCACGAGGTTGCCACCTGTTCCACAAAAGCCTAGGACAAGTCCCAGCACTGGTGATGACTTATGGGAGAAGCATCTCTAAAATTTAAATTGCATACCTGAGTGTGTGTGACTGTGAGCCAACAGGTGCTGTCCTGGCCCCTGTAAGGTGCCATATAAAGTGTTGCAGGCCAGTGCTTTGGTTTGATATTATTAACTCTTTCCAGTTACAGAATTTCTTTCAGTTCTAAGCAGTTGTTCTTGTACAGCCTTTTTATACTCACAAAATACACATTCTGGTGTGCTCAGAAGATGGATTTAATTGCAGATTTTATCAGCACAGCAACCCATTGTTTCTGTAACAACATGGGAACCAACCAACATGGGAAATACATGTGGTCAACTGGTCTGCCATTAGCATCCCACTGAAATCTTCATGTAAATTTCAGTTTGTGCAGAAATCTTTATCTCATTTTCTGCAGTTACTGAAGCCCATCCCAGCCCCATAAATAGAAAATTCAAAGCAGCTGAGGAGTCAAATGGGATTCAGTGCAGGCAGCTGCTGACCCAAGAGGGCTCTCTTGGGCCTGTGGTGTTCACCCTGCACTTGCTGCCAGCGAGGGCTTATCCAGAGGGCTGCTGTGACCCAGATCAGCACAGACTGTCCCTTGCTGTGTTACAAGAAGCAGCACAGTACAACAACCTCTTAATTTCCACAAAGATGCAGATCAGTCATCTGGTCAGGTGTCTGATGAGCACAGATCTGCAGTTCATTGCTGTTGTTATGCAGCTTAACAGGTGCATCTGCAGCTGCAACAGCAAGAGGCAGGGTGAGAGTTGTGTGGGTTTCAGATCCTTAGGGTCTCAAGTAATTTCCCACCATCTGAAGGGGAAGATGAAAGCTGGGTGGAGGTAGGCACAATATCTGTTTCTACATTCAGCCTTCTCACACACCTGTCTTTTCTCATGGTGGCTGCTTGGGGCTGCCTCCCCCAAAAGGAGTCTGTCACCAGTCTATGCTGTGGTATGCAGGAGATCCACTAAGGGTGGATTAGGCTGAGGGAGTACAGGCCTTTTATCTAGGGCCAATTTCAAATGTGAATATTATCTCCTGAGATAAAAATGAAGACATTTATATACTGTGTGTCCAGCCACACATTTTAAAGCAGTATTTGAAACCTCAGCTAAGCCTTTCAGGAAAGAAAATTGGTAACTGATTAAGGAACCCCATTTAATGGTGCAGCAGTATTGGTAGAAAATAATTATTAGGAACAAGCTTAAATAGAGTTACAGGTTGAGGAGAACAAGTTTCTGTGGCTCATGATGTGCAGGCCAGCAGCACATGTCCAAAGCACTTGGACAAGGACGTGCTCCAAGCTGCTGCCACTCTCTGCCCTATGTGGGTCAGTGTCTTGGGGCCAATTCCTTGGTGTGTGCTGGCTGATGACCTCCTTAATTCAAGGAGTAGACCTCACCCACTGAGAAACAGCCCATGCATGCAGGAGCAGGGCTAATTAGAGCTAGGGTTCAGAGCTGGGAGAGCTGTAGAGGTTCATTTTGGGGTTAAGTGTGCTTTATTCTCCTCATGGAATGGGAGCATTCAAAAATAAATCTCTCACTAGCTACTCCCAGATAGGATTGTATTATCCAAAACAGGGCTTCCCTCACTTTGGATTTTGACAGAAGGAGTATAGAAATAGTTTTGAAAATGGGTAGGCATAATGTAAAGGCTTTCTTATAAAGACAGGCTGTGTCCCCACAGAAGTGTATTATATTCAGTCTCTGTTCTGCATTGTCTCTTATGCCTTTCCTAGGCCATAGTATCTGAGCATTGTAAGCTACTGAACTACTTATTACCACTTAAAATTAACAATGACATTTTACTTAATTCTGGAAAAGATGCAGTTCTCCAAGTATGTACCTCTACTTGTTTCAGTAGCCTGAGGTAGGTTTGCACAGCCCACAGTTTGGCCTGTAGAGCCTGTCTAATCTTCCCTTGGAACTTAGCTCACTCCAGAAGAAGCCTTTTGCTCTCCCCATTTGATGGCCAAAATATTTTCAAAGTCTGCAACACCTCCAAGTCAATCCAGGGTCTGTAAGGTGCTGTGAAAAAAGAGGAAGCAAATTTACCAGATTTTAGCCAGCTCAGCTCTGGTGAAAAAAAAACTTCCCAATCTGCAAGCAAGCCATCAGTGAGTCACGTGGCATCCTGAAAAACACAGCTCATGTGTGTCAACTCTGGAGACAGAGGAAGCACAGGGCAGCTTGAAGGGATAAGAAGCTTTTGGAAGGCCACCAATGCAAGTGAGTCACAAAAGTATGACTCACTCAGTGAGATACACATGCAAACTCAGTGCTGGCAGTTTAATCTGCATGTGTTAGGTTTGTGGAACAATTGCTGTGCAGACCTACTAAGTAAAAATATAAGTTGGGCACTATCAAAACACATAGTTCTCCTCATCAGCATCATGTGTGATTGCATGGGTGTCTTTGTTTGAAAGAAAACAAAAGGAAAAACCCTAACCTCCCACAATGGGAAGCAGAAAGCTCCAGAGAGAACTGCTTTAGTCCTGCCAGCTGTGTTACTGACATCCTGCAGGTCTGACTGCTGCTCCTCAACATCTTCCTGCCTCTCATCTTCCTTCCAGTCACTTCATCAATGCTGCCCAAACTGGAATCTCCTGCTCATGAAGGAGGTAGTGGCAGTGAGCATTTTGCCTAATCAGTTAGAAAAGGGGAGATAACTAGTTGTTTGACAGGCAGCAGCACTGCCCAAGTTCCAAGAACAAAAGCAGTAAAGTTTATAATCTTGCAGTAGGTTTACTGCTGCTATTACAGCGGTTTTTGTTTTACAGTGGGAAAAAAACCCAGTATTTTAACAATGATTAAAAGGTCAGAAATAACTTAAGGTGTCAATAAAAACTTTTACTTTGGCAATTTTCTCCAGTCAGGCAAGAATAGCAAGACCCCAGACCATTCCAGTCACATGGAATACATTGATTAAATAAGCCCCCTTTATATATTGAAAATCACAGTAAGGTCTCCCCAGAACCTTCCCTTCTCAAGTACCCCAGTTCTATCAGTATGAGGAACAATATCAGATTACTCAGAGCCCCCAGACATTCTAACAGTCACTGCAACCAGGGTCCTGTGCTTCTATAATGCTGATATTCATATTTATAAAGAACAGAAATGCTCTATCAGAAAAACATCTAAGGTGTATTTTTTGTGCAGAATAATAAATCCCCTTTCTTTGCAGGGTTACTTGATAAGCTGCGTGTGGAACTGCTACCGATACATCAATGGCAGAAACAACTCAGACGTGCTGGTGTACATCACCACCAACGACACTGCGGTAAGGATGTTGGGTGGCAAACATTTGTGTCATATTATGCATTTAAAGCCTTTATTTTATATTTCTGACTCTTCAGTTAACCACCTTAATTCCTTTGACAGTCCTCATCTTCTGGTGATGTTTGGACTTGAAACTCAAGAAACTGGCGTGCAGTGGTTGCAAATCACATCTATTGCTAAAATTCTGGTTTTATTTTATGCATATAATCTGTTAAAGAATCTGTGTTAATCATAAGCTACAGTTTATCTCGTGGCCCCAGGAATGACCCCCAGTTCTGGCCTCTCCATCTGTGTGACGATCTGGATAGTGGAGGGACTGATTAGGACTGAAGGATGCCATGGTCTACACCTGCTGTGAAATTTTGGTTTGTCTGTAGAAACTGTGATTTAGGACACTCAGCATCTGGTGTAGTGCTTTGCAAACTCACAGAGAGGAGCCAAAAGGCAACAAAAGTTGAGTGACTTGTTTCCCAGTGCATGATGGTGTTTGTATGGTAAGGAGACCGAATGAAACAAAGATCGATGTGAAAGAAATTAATAAACAGACTTTGACCTCAAAGAATGGAAGGCATAAGTTCACTTTGTAGTAGTTTAGTGCTTAAAAGCACATGTGCAGGACGTGATTGCTAAGCAATGTCTTGCTTTTTGCAGAAGGCACTGAAGGAGTAGAGGAAGAAAGGATCTCTGGAAAAGAGCCAGTTCTGTTTGCAGTGGTGTTGCCATGGAGCCACTCAGTTCCATCCAAGATGCACACTGAGGGCTCTGTGCCAGAGCAGCCCCTGGAGTGACCCATGGGCTTATGTAACAAGGATATTTACACCATTTACATTCAGAATGACAGCAGCATGAACTTGGTCCTTTGGATCATCTGGGTAAAATCCCTGTCGTTTTCCTAATTGTGGGTGGTCTCCACACACTGAGGTATTAGACTGTCAGCTATAATCCTTTGGAATGAGTGATTCCTGTGCAGCCACAAGAGCTTAGAAAACCATCACTACTTTTACATGAAAGATGTAACTCTTGCATACTTATTTGTCTTGTATACCTAAAGCATTAAGAAAAATGTAAGAAGTTTTACTGACCATGATCACTGCTGCCAACCAGGACATTTAAGTACAAAAAAATGGATTTTTTTGAAAGCTAAGAAGTATTACTATTTTCTTTACTGGAATCTACTTTGAGTAAAACCGAGAATTTTGTGTGAAATAATTTTGATAGCTCTTTTGTTCAGCCTGTAGGTAGTTGTAACTCAGCTTCAAACGTTAACTCTACAATGCACAGAGCTGGCAGGCTCAGCAGTGGGAGAGTGTCAGCCGGATTATCTGGGAAACTAAACTTACTTTTTAAAAAGTTACATTAAAACGACCTGCTTCACTGCTGCCTTCATAAAACAAAAGACTGTTCTTTAGAGATGCCTGGCTACCAAAGCTCTTCTCAGTACTTTTGTACTTGGTAATTACCAGATGTTTCTGTGAGAAAAGGAAGCCCTTTTATCCCATTCACAGATTATATTGTTGGACTGAGCCTTTAATTTAACTTATCTTGCTCTTGCAAGACATCTAAAGAAGAAGCAGGTTGTGAGAAAGGTTGTGCATTCCTAGCTAGGGCTCTGACCATTGGACTCTTCTTCCTTCCCCAGTATTTACATTTCTTTAATTTTAATAAGGTGAGAATCTGTTCCTGTCAGGTATGATGCATCTTTCTAAGGAAGTTCAATAAGATGACATTAAGTGAGAAAGAGCTGTTTGGGAATTTATCAGCTAATAAAAAATCAAAAATTCCTGTTTGTGAGTACAGAAAGGCTCAGGAGCAATGCTGCTGGGGAAGATTTTCTCAGATCCAGCCAGAAAGGCAAGAGGAGAGTCATTAACAGCCTGAGTTTTGAATTATTTATTTGAGGTGGAAGCCAATTTCATTCAAATCCATGTCTGTCTACTCTTTCTAGACAGGATGAGTACCTTCACCCTTAGGTGACACAGTCCATATCCATCTCTTTCACATTCTTCCCTGACAAGCTCCATGGGCACCCACAGTGCCCTCAGTGGTGTGATGGAGGAGCTGATGTGCTCCTGAGCTGCCTCCTTCTTTCTTCTGCTCTTTGCTGAGCTTCAGAAGGAATGGCAGTATGTGGGGTTAAATCCCCATCATTCCCCACTCTGAGTCAGAAGATAGTTCTTCCCTCCCTTCACCCCCTGAAATCACAGACTTAAGAAGATTATCTTTTTTGTATGTCTGCATTGTGAAACATAAACAAAGCCCCCTCTCCACAGGACTGTAAAAAAAGTAGGCTCAACACTTTTGGTTAAAAATGGTTTCAAAATGAAGCATAGAAGAATAGGGCTTTGAAAGTTAAATACTGAGGACCTCAAGTTTAGAGCTCTTGAGGAAACCTTCCAAAATTTTGAAATGCTGTGATAGGTCACTACAATCTGTTGAATTGTATAATATTCTCCCCACATTCAAGTGTACTTTTGTGTTAAAATGATGGCTTTTCATTTTTATGAATGCTGGGAAACTTCTTTCAGCAGGGCTTCTTCATACCAATATACCTTTAAATCATAAACTACAAAATGTGAGTCAGTCTCTACCCTCTTGTTTGAAATAAATGTGTCATTTTTAGAATCAAACCTGCTGCCTGAATTCCAACAGAGCAGCAGGTCATACCTGCAGGGTGTGTTCTCATCTTCAGGGATGATTTTGATATATACTTGTCATCAGCAGTAGCTGAAAGAATCTGTACAAATGGAAGTAAAAACCTAAGCTTAAATATGAGACTGGGTGTAATTGCTACATTTTAGAGTAAAACTTTTAAATATTATGGAATCATAGAATCACAGAGCAGTCTGTGTTGGAAGGGACCTTCAAGATCATTTAGTTCCAACCCCCCTGCTGTGAGCAGGGACACCTTCTACCAGACCAGGCTGCTCAAAGCCTCATCCAACCTGGCCTTGAATACTTCTGGGAATGGGCCAGCCACAGCTTCTCTGGGGAACCTCTTTCAGTGTCTCACCACCCTGACAGTAAAGAATTCCTTCCTAATGTCTGATTTACACCTGCTCTCAGTTTAAAGCTATTTCCCCTTGTCCTATCACTACATACTCTTGTGTAAAATCCCACTCCAGCTTTCTTATAGACCCCCTTTAGATACTGGAAGGTGCTATAAGGTTTCCCTGGAACCTCTTTTTCTCCATTTTTGTGGCCCTCCTCTGGACTGGCTCCAACAGGTCCATGTCCTGCTTATGATGAGGCCCATAGAGCTGGATGCTTTCTTCTTTATTAGAAGGATTTTACCTTAAAATCCAGTATTCCCTGTAGTCTGAATTGCTCCATGCTACCCATTTGCTCTGTTGTTCCCAGCACAGAAATTTCCAGTTAGTTCCCCTGGTCAAACTGGTTCTTATGAATAATGCTCATAGATCTGGTCTGTAACTAACATTTTATCAGCTACCAGATAATCTGATTTTTGTCACTCAGTGTAAGTGGTTTAAGCCGCCCTTTTTGCAAATGTGCCATCTGGAACAAACATGCCTCCTCCCACTTCAGGCTGTGAATGGGATATTCCTGCTGCCCATTAGGTGAGAGGTCCTTCTTCTGTGACCTTGGATCAAAGTTTGACACCTTGTGAATGTGCCTGGCTTGGCTTCATCAACAGATTGTGTTATGACAATGAAATGGGGGGACCAGCTGATGCTGGGCAGGGGAATGGCCTGGAGCCCAGGTGGGGGCAAGATGTGACACTCTTATGCTCCTGAGGACCTAAGAATCCAGCTGTGTACATTAGTCACAGCAGAGTCTTTTGGGAATATAAACCCTCCTCCTGAGTGTTTTTCCCATATTTCTCTCCCCTCAGTTTCTGGAGGTGTCTGTAGGAGGTTTTGGCATGGCAGTAAGGTGGCTCCCCTGCAGTAATCTGAGGATTGCTTTTTCCACTTTCCCAATCTGAGATTGTTTTTTCCTGCCAGCTTCTCAAACGCACCATAGATGAAGGTTAATTTTCCACACAAATTTAAACTGTCACAGTAGTACCATGGAAATGTTCATGCAATTTGGAAAAATTGCCAGTGTACAGGTGCAAAAGATAACCCAAAGTTAGACATTTGTTCTCTGGAGCAGTAGCAGCTCTATTGTGCTCTTGGGCAGCCTGGGGATTTCAGTCTGTTTATTTTTAACTCTCACTGAAGCCAATCAATGGAAGTTTCATCTCCGGTCATGCTGCCAGTGGGGATAAAATGTAAAGCCGTAAATCTCTCTTCAAAGTGGGATTTAGATCTTTATGTGCTTTATAAAATCGCTTCAATAGATTTTATCTTACATACACTTATCCACAATGGTTAATAAGTTACTTTTTTTTAAAATGCAGATATATTCCCTCTGTGGACATGACCTCAACTAAGTAGCCTGTAATTAATTGATCGACACTTTTGTTTGCTTTCCCTTTCTTAAAGCAATAGGAGACATTTTTGAGAAGTGCAGAGTTAGATCTTTCATCCTGCTGGATGATTTCTCTGAGCAGAGGAAGAATATCCTTTGGTAGAGTTGGAAGATCTATTCTTGGTATTATTGTGTTATTAATTTGGTGATTAATTTGGCTATGGACAGAGGGAAGGACCCTTAGACTCACACCAGTTAAACAGACTGTAGTGTGAGATGGTTCCCAGAGACAGATAAACCAAGACAAGAGCTCTTATTTGTGACAAGTGCTTTCTAACCTGTGGTTTCCAGCTGCTGAGCCAGATTTGGGATGGTATGTATCAGAGTAGAAGATAGCTCAGAGAAAAATTCTGCTGTAAAGTTGTTTTCCATAAAAATCCTACAAACTTGTCAATGTTCACCAGATAGCTGGTGTTGTGTGGCAGTTTGTGTGCATAGCATTGTTACTGGACCACTAGATCACAAACAGCTTTTCACTGTGATTAGTAATCAGGGAAATACTTTAAAATGAACTGACCCCACAAATGAATATCCCTGGCATGACTCACTCTCTGAGTCTTTTCAGGGTCTCCAATGGAGCCCAGGCAGAGGACCCCTGACCTTCCTTATTGGAAATGGTCTGATAAAACCTGCAAGAGGAAAAACAGCTAAAACAGGACACAGAGAAGAGGAAGAAGAATCAGGGGCAAGAAATGAAGGATATAAGTAGAACTACCCAGTGCACTAAGTAAAGGGGATGGTTCATTAGTGACCACATGCAGTAGTCTATATGAGACCTAGAAATGTCATTTAAATGCTGGAGCTGTTTTTCTACAGAACTGCTCATTTTAAACATAACATACAAGCAATTTCTTTAATGAGAGAATCTTCAAAGGGCTCGAGATCCACATGGATGCTGCCATTCACATCTTGGTAGTGTGCATGTGCCACATGTGCAGTTCTTTCTCTTCTGTTTGATTCTGAGTTGCAGAAAAGTATCATGACGGTCTGCATCTGCCAACAAACAGGTATTCAGCTGCTCCAGCATTTCATATTCCATTTGCAGTGAAGTCCCATGCCTTTATTCTTAGTGAAGAGATTGTTCCTTCTCATTTCTTGGGGTTTTTTAACTTTCCATCTTACCATCTATACTCAGCTCTTTCTTCCACTTTTTCCCTCTTTATGAAAGATTTTTTTATTAAAATGATGCATTCCCTGTGGTCTGAATTCCTTCATGCTGCCTGTTTGCTCTGTTGCTTAGTGCTATTGGCTAATCACATTTCTTGTTATGGGTCTCACCTATTGTTAGGTAGCCGCTGTCAGAAGCCAGCTGTACTGTTTGCAATGGGCTATTAACAGTGTCAATTTGGGGCAAATACCTGCATTATAAAAAAAAAAGATTTCCGAAGCATTTTCATTTGTCATGACAGTCATTAAATTTACCTGTGAGCTAAATTACAAGATCAAAATATACATGTTTATCTGTTTTTCTCAGTAGATTGTAAATCTGTCTTTATTTCCAGTTCACGTACTGGATTTTTATGTAATACATGACAAATTGTGAGAGATTTACAATAAAATTGACAAATCTGTTCTCAGTGTTGATAATTAGATTAAAAAGTACACATGAAATGGGAATGTGTAATTGAAGTCTTCCAAATCTTTTTTGATTCACTCATTTGGTATGTTGCAATGGAGGAAAAAAACAGTGTTTATAAATTTGCAGTGTTTCTTTCTTTAGTGCTTTTTATCCTAATGGGATTGATTCTCTACCATCTGAACAGCTGCTGCTTTTTGGGCTTCAGAACACAAGTCTTCAGTATAATTCCAAGGATACGTATCAGTGCAGCAAAAGTCGGTGACAACTCAAATCCCTGTTTCCAAGGATATATAGGTGTTAATCTGAGCTGTGTGTGAATTTTCCAGGTCAGACTCAAGCCATAGTTACACTGTGCAACAACAGACGGGGGAGGTGAGAATTCACTCAGGCAGGTGTTGCTCCAACAGGGAGCTGCAGCAGGGTGTGAGAGGCAGAGTCCCAGCAGTAATGAGCCATGCTGGGGCTTTATAGCCAGAGCTGGCCTGCTCAGGAGCCCTGCCCTGCTGCAGAGCTGCTCCCCCAGGGGTGGTCCTGTTGCAGCTCCAGCACTACCTCATCTGATGTCACCTCATCACATCCTCCTGCACAGCTCAGCACAGCCCTGGCCTTTGCCAAGCAGAGGAGGAGCTCCTCACACAGCCCAGTCCCTCTCACCCCAAGCCTCTCTGACAAAGCTTTCCCAGCCCCACAAACCACGCAGATGCTGAAGAACCATCATCTGGGGGGAGCAGTGACAGCTGGTGGCTCTGTTCTCTCTGTGGGTGGCTGTGTTCTCTCAGAGATCGCCTGGAGGCCTCCCAGGCTCCCTACCAGGGAGGAGCACCCAGCTGCCCGTGTTTGGC
The DNA here is from genome assembly GCA_034509425.1 of Eopsaltria australis. Lineage (NCBI taxonomy): Eukaryota > Metazoa > Chordata > Aves > Passeriformes > Petroicidae > Eopsaltria > Eopsaltria australis. Next base: position 7,565,489 of record JAVTVJ010000056.1, read on the forward strand.
AGTGGTCAGGAGGTCTGTCTTTCTGTGGTTATTAGTGGTTTCAGTTAACTTATGGACTTCCAGTCTCATTTCATTTCCCTTTAGTGGCTCCCTTAGAGTAGTTGCGCTCTTCCCAAGCATCCCTCGGGACTCTTTATGGACACGGGACTGCCCAGTGTGGTCTGTTCCAAACTGCACAGCACTTGTGGGTTTGGTCCTCTGTCTGATGAGCTGTGAGGAAAGCAAGGTCTGCTTTAAATTAACTCTGGGACAGACACTCAACTTCAGAAAGAACAAGGTTGAGTGAGTATTCATCTACCAAATTTAGAAGACCTGCAAAAGTTTGTGGGAATTTCTGGCTGACAGGTGCTTTACAGTTGTGATTAACTAACAGTAATAGATTTTTTCTTATACAGACAGGAGCCTTTCCAGCAGCATCTGTAGTGTAAGCATGGCTGTGATAACCACACTCTTGGGCGATAACCAGTCCTGTTAAACAATTTGGCTGTCCTATGTGAGCTATACCCAGCTCTCTGTCTTGTTAACACTTGAGTGGAATACACAATGTAATTGTAAAAGATAAGGTTAGAAAGAGATGTAGTTTAGTGATTAAAAAGCCCACTGAAAGAGCAGTGCTCTCTCACAGTTTTCTGCACTCAAAACAGCACATCTACCATTTGTTACATGGAGTAAAAGTATGCTTCAGTGTCTTCAGTACTGATGACTTGCAGGCGAATATACCCTGAGAAAGCATGTGCTCATCCAGAAAATGCTCATTTTGAAAACGAAATGAGGAAAAATTGAAAAAATAACTCTGTTCTGCCTGTACCAAATCATGACATACAGCTAGAAATGCAGCAGTGTGAGGCTGACCAAGATGTAGGAAAGACATCTGTGACCTGAAGAGGGCTGCTGCTCCGTGCCTCTGAAGGGAGAGAGTAATTACGTCATTATTCTGGATGACTTTTATGAGCTGCACATGATGAAAAAAGACAATAGCTTCCCAAATTCAATTTTCTTCCCACGCAAGGGTAATCACAGTCTGTCCCTAAATATTGTTGTATCCTAGAAATATATACATTTATTCATCTATCTGGAGTGCTGAAAGCATTGTGCTGCTTCATTACAGAATTAATAAACTCATGTAAAGTTTCCTAAATAGTGTCTTGGAGAGCTGGTGGCTTGGAATAAACAAGCAGTTTTGCCAAAGAAAAACAAGCCATACCAGCTCTAACTTTGCACAGATGATTTTGGAGCATTGAGCCCTGCTTCTTTGCTGAATGGGGTTATAAATTATCTCTGAGTTATTCTGCTTCCAGTTACTCCATCTGTAATCGTTCTGGTGTGGTTTCTAAAGGAAATGCGTACATATAAACATGAAAATACTTCCTGTCCATGTTGAGAGGAGGATTTCTTGGGATTTATTTGACAGACAACATATAATGAGATCCTTGAATAGCAATTAACTAGCACTTTGGACAGATTTTTCAAGCAAAAGCATCCAAATGAAACCAGAACAGCATCTGTGTATAAAGCACAGTCAAACATTTCTCATTTAATATTAAATAACATTTGGCTCAGATATGAAGCTTTGGTTTTGGCCCTATACCCAGGGCTCTTTTTATCTGGGGACAGGGAGGAAGAAAAAGAAAAAGGTGGGAACATGTTTTTTTTAGACATTGCTCTTTTACTTCCTCAGAAACGTTTGCTTTGACTGGACTAATTTGACCAGAGCATCCATTTACATTGTAAACGAGCACCTTTGAAGCAGATATTTATAAGCATTTACTTATAAGAATTGCTTCTAAAGGGCAGTCAATCTCATCTGGAAGATCATCTGACCCAGGTCAGGTGGGTGAAAGTGCCTGCCACTTTCCTGAGCATGAATGTAGGTCAGCTACCTCCCCAGCACCTTTCACATACCTGGTCTTGGAGCTCTCTCTTCAGCCTGGACACAAAACTGTCAAAGGGGTTTCTTATTATGAAGAAAGTGAATGGGGACTGCACTGCAGGGGAGCAAGGATCCTTAGTGTGAGGAAAGAGGGCAGAACAAGAGAGAATGCAATAGAGGTCTTTAAAGTCATGAGTGGCAGAGGAGGTGCTAACTGACTTAGAGCAAGGGGACACTCAGTGAAATAGCTACTGACAGGTTTCATAGCAAACCAAGGTATTTCTTCATGGAATGCCTAGATGAGCTGTAGGACTGCTTGCCAGGGTCCACTGTGTGCCAGATGTCAGCATGGATTGAAACACAGGCTAGAAAAATCAGCGGAAGAAAAATACCTTTAATGACCAATAGCCCAGGAAGTCCTTGACATTCAAATTTCTGACAGTTTACTGAATATTCTGAGCAAATTGTAACTGTATATGCTTGCACTGCTCTTTCTTAATTGCTTTCTGCCTTGCACTTCTGTTTCTTTATCATTCATCACTAATTACTGTGATCTGGATGGACCTTTTAATTTATCCAGGAGAGCTGTTCCTAAATGCAGGTGCTTAACTGCAGCTTTATGAAAGCTAATCCCTGCTTCTTCTGTCTCCAGTGCCTGTCATGTATGCAACATCTGACTGCATCTCACCACAGAATTATTATTATTCCTGTTTCTGCACTACTGGAAAAAGCTCCCTCTTCTGAAGGCTGTCAGCCTTTTCAAACAGTCAATGTAAAATGTGGATTCGTGTTAAGGGATTAAATAGAAAACTGAATTTTCAGTGGATTTAGTTTTAATACTTCTTGCTTCTCCCACTGGTGAGTGCTTGTGCAGTTTTGGGCACCACAGCATAAGAAAGATAAAAAGCTATTAGAGAGTGTCCAAAGGAGGGCCATGAGCATGGTGAAGGCTTTGGAGGGGAAGCTGAGTGAGGAGTGGCTGAGGTCACTTGGTCTGTTCAGCTCGGAGGAGAGAAGACTGAGGGGAGACCTCATAGTGGTCTACAGCTTGCTCTCAAGCAGAAGTGTAGTGGCAGACATTGATCTCTCTGGTGACCAGTGGGAATGGCCTGAAGCTGTGTCAGGGGAGTTTTAGGTTGGATATCAGGAAAAGGTTCTTCACCCAGAGGGTGGCTGGGCACTGGAACAGCTCCCTAGGGAACGGTCACAGCACCAAGGCTGATAGAGCTCAAGAAGAATTTGGACAATGCTCTTGGACACATGGTGTGACTCTTGAGGACGGTGCTGTGCAAGGCCAGGAGTTGGGCTTCAATGATCCTTGTGGGTTCCTTCCAGCTCAGGATATTCTATGATTCTGTGAACTCTTTGGAACTCGTTATAGAGAACACACATTTCTTCAGGTACTCTTGATAAATGCTACTTCTTTTCTCCTTACACAGAGAAACGTTAAAAACTTTTGAAGGTCAGCTGCAATGAAATCAGTATATTTAGAAGCTTCCAGTAAAATTTGCACAGGAAATAAAAAAAGTGCGTCATTAATAGGATTATTTCCTTTCAAATAAAATAGAAAATTGATTGTATAATCAGTGATATTTACATATAGTCCAGAGCTCATTGTCACATGAAGTACTGAAGGAAATAGCTGCCACTTTGTCGCTCAAGCCTCCAAAACAAAGCTTAAATAGAGAAGATCTGGATTTCAGAAATTTTAAAGCAAAAAATATACCTTAATTTTACGTTTTCCTTTGTAATCTGAGACTGCTCAGAAGAAAACCACATTGTCAAACTTGACAGGGAAATATTGCAAAGAGAGAATTATTCTGTCTTTCCTGCCTACAGAGTGAAGCAATCAGCTGGCTATAGCTGTGTATGTAGACAGACATCTTCTGTTTTCCCCAGGTGATCTTCATAACATCTGTGTTGTCAAGAACCCCAACAGTACATTTGGGACTATCTTGAACAGGACAGGTGGTCTTGATGGCAGCCTTCCCTCCAGAGCTGTCTGTGAGCTGGCTGCTGCTTGACTGCAGCTGAACATGCTTTAGGTTGCAGTTAATGGCTCCTCAAAGCACCACAGCTGTGGGAGGAAATTCCACTCCTCTTGGCTGGGTGAATGACAGGACAGGAGGGAAGTAAACATGGAATTAGTAAATGTGATTGCATAGCATTAAACCCTCTCCAAACCACACAAGGATGTCAGATTGGTGCAAGTTGGTCACGGCTGGAATCACTGAGATGAAATGAACCCAGAGTAGAGGACTGGTGCAATTAGGCATGTGCTGCTTAAAGCCTCTTCTTTCAGTTCAGTTGTCTCTGAACCTGATGCATCAGCCTTGTGCTATATCGAGGAGAAAATGTACCCTGAATTAGGAGAGGCATGCTGTGACTGTATTTCAGCATTGTATTCAGCACTGGCTCTGGTATATTCTTCCTATCTAACAGCATTCACCTTGTGGTTCTCTCCCTCCTTTTTTTAATATACAGAGGATAGGTCCTGAGCCCACTGATGCTTAGTATTCGACCTGTGTGGAATAAAAGGCCCCTTTTTCCCTCTCTTCTTTTCCTCCCTACGTATTCTCATTGGCCTTCCCTAAGGATTTGGGTGTCTAAAATGTAAAGGTCACTTTAGCAGAAGAATGATGTGCAGTACATACAGAGCTGTGGTGAAGAGCTTGGGATAAACATTTCCAGGCATGGCCTGAAATTTCTGCAAATACATACTTGGTTTGTAACTATTTCCACAATTTAATACCTGTCTCATACAGTTATAAGCAAGTGTCATCCAAGAGAGTTTTGACTCTGTCTTGATGCTTCCAACATCATTTAAGAAGTTTCAAATAATACACCTGTTTTAAAAATGTGAGATGCTGCTAAGGCAAAGTCAAACAATTTGTCAGCACTCCAAATGCTAGCAACAGGACCAGGATTAAATTGCAGTAGTAATTACTCTTAATTCCACACAATTTATTGTCACCTGTTCCTGTCACCTGTGTGATGTAACCTGAAGTCCTTCAGCATAAAGTGACAGTGTTTTTACTGAAAAGCTAAAGTTTGAGAAAACATCGTGAATGTTCACTATAACCTTCAGTACTTATCATAGACATTTTTAATCTATAGCTTTTTTTGGCATTTAAGTTCTAGAGGGTGTTGGATAAAAGTATATTAGAGTTGTATTTTTTTCTAACAAGACATGAACAAGGTTTTTTGTCACGGGAACTCAAAAATGTTTCATACAGCAGCCAAACAAAATGCTGTTAAAACTCAAAGCTGTTGTGTGGCAACTGTACCATTCCATCCAGTGGAGAATACAAATGGCTGTGGGAAAAAGCAATCCAAAGTTCTCTGGAGACACATAAAGATTTCTGTTGAGTTCAGTGAGGTTTGGGTGAGAATGCAAAAATAATCAATTGATCAAATATTTTCGTTTACTCATATGGAACCAAGCACATTTTCTCCTTTAGAAAGAGGAGATCTAAGAGCTTGAGTTCAAACAGGAATCACTGCAGCAATATGAGAAAACTTGTACATGTGCTGGAGAAAGAAAATTATGTCCTGGAAGTTCAAGTAAATGTGGAATCAGCTGCAAAGATATGGAGTGGTTATTGACATTATGCAATATGTCCCCCAAAACAGGCAAATAAAGAAACAAGCAAAACATCGTTGGGACAAGATTAGCTACAAGCTGTTTGGATATACAAGTATTGACCTGTGTTTCATCTTGGATATATTTCTAGACAATGCCTTAAAAAACTTATTCTCCAAAACCAGATTAACCAGAATGTAAAAAATATGAAATGACATATGCTTATGATAACTGAATATGTTATAGCCATTGGCAAACTTGTTTGGTAATTATTTCTTTCAGAGAAGGTCATCTTGTATCATATGCTGTATAATAAAGAGATGCTTATGTAATACAATTAACCAAACCACTCAGATGAAACCATCTAAGTCAGGAACAGGATTTCTTATGGGTCAGTTATGGATTAGATCTGTGTATTATATGAGACTGCTTACCACAAAATGCTTAAATGCTATTGGGAGCAAAGTCCAGCACCCAGCACTCCCTGTCCCACTTGAGCATAGAGCTACATAGCTGCAGTTTTTCCTTCCTTCCTTCCTTCCTTCCTTCCTTCCTTCCTTCCTTCCTTCCTTCCTTCCTTCCTTCCTTCCTTCCTTCCTTCCTTCCTTCCTTCCTTCTCCTTCCTTCCTTCCTTCCTCCTTCCTTTCCTTCCTTCCTTCCTTCCTTCCTTCCTTCCCTTCCTTTCCTTCCTTCCTTCCTTCCTTCCTTCCGGAATTTTTCCTTCCGGAATTCCTTCCTTCCTTCCTTCCGGAATTCCTTCCGGAATTCCTTCCGGAATTCCTTCCTCCTTCCGGAATTCCCTTCCGGAATTCCTTCCGGAATTCCTTCCGGAATTCCTTCCGGAATTCCTTCCTTCCTTCCTTCCGGAATTCCTTCCCGGAATTCCTTCCGGAATTCCTTCCTTCCTTCCCTTCCTTCCGAATTCCTTCCTTCCGGAATTCCTTCCGGAATTCCTTCCTTCCGGAATTCCTTCCCTTCCGGAATTCCTTCCTTCCGGAATTCCTTCCTTCCTTCCGGAATTCCTTCCTTCCGGAATTCCTTCCGGAATTCCTTCCTTCCTTCTGGAATTCCTTCCTTCCGGAATTCCTTCCTTCCTTCTGGAATTCCTTCCTTCCTTCCTTCCGGAATTCCTTCCTTCCTTCTGGAATTCCTTCCTTCCTTCTCCTTCCTTCCTTCCCACTCATACGGCAGATTGGAGCTGTGGGTTTGAGACCCCCTACAGCTCTGCTCTCAGAGTCTCTGTGTGATGCTTTTACACCAGACTACTATACAAGCTGTGAGTAATGTTACCTCTGGCTTCATCTTAAAGGACAGTGTTAAAATGGTACATGCTTCTTAAATACAATTAATGCAGTTATAGGGCTTGTGAAAGAAGTTAGGAGCTTCTGTCCTTTAGATTTTAGGTATCCTATAGGACTGAACCCTGTAACTATCTAATCTTCCAAACTTGCTTGCTGGTCTACTGAAAAAAGCCAGAATGTCTTCACATAGGGATCACAGAGTGCCAAAAAATCAGTGTTCTTCATAATTTTTATAGTAACTTGTGAGTGACAATCTCAAACACTCTGCAAACATTAATCCCACAGCATTCAGGCAACTGACATACATCGTTCTCAACTCATGGCAATGAAACAAGGAAACGTAAAAATGTAATGCCTGGGAAACAAAACACATCAGTTGTCTGAATGGGTATTCTGCCTTGGGATACCATGTACCTAAAATATGCATATATTTTTTGTACATTGTGAGTTAATTCAGACTGTATCCATTCTAATTAGATTAATAGATAAGACTGAATAGTGAGCTTCTATTTTTCCAGTTTCTGAATTCACCCTTTGGTTCAGTGACTGGCTTCCATTTTATGTCTCTGGAGAGCATAATGTACTGCGTGAATATCTGTGCTGGTTTATGTTCAAGACACTTATCTGCTTCCATTAGCCATGCTGAAATTTATAATTAACACAAAAAACTACTTCAGACAACTACTCTGATCCAGATTTTCATCTCAGCTACTTTGGTATAAATTCAATTATTAAAATTTTAATGAAATTATCTTTTATTGAGAAATGTTGGCCTTTTAACAGTAAGCAGTTAAACGCTGAGATAATTCAGTTTTTATCATATTTCTTCCTTTTGCCAAAAATGGTTTAATTGAGGAAAGATGGAGAAATATTAAGGGAAAGTAAGGGTCTGAAACTCCGTTTTTGTAAAAAATAATCTCTTACAATGGCAGAGTTGCAGGATTTGTCATTGTAGGTGGCTGAAGAGTTATTCAAACTGTCAATGGAAGCTGAAGAATGATTATTTAGACTTAGAATTGACAGATGATTAAGTAACAATAACAAAACCACATTGACAGAAAGTAAAAGTCAAATTAGTTTGAAGGGCTTTTACTATATGAATGATGTGACTTGTATACTTGGTATCCCAGCTGGTGCCACGTATTCAACATGATGTCTTCCATTTGTTGCCCATCACAATTATTCACCTTAATCTTTGTTTAATATTCTTATATTTTCTTCATTTAACTCAAACACTACTGGGCGAAGGTAGTAATTTTGAATTCTGCTCCTTCTACACTGATTATTTTTTATGACTATTTTGTTCATGGTAGAGAATGAAAGATCAGAATATTTTGGAGTAAGCCTGTAAAGTCATCACTGACAGACCTTCTCAAACACAAAAACATTGCCAGTAATAAGGTGACCCTAAATTTTAAAACATTTGGCAAATATGCTTTAGCCTTCTAGTGTAAATATTTTCTTGTGAAACTTCTGAACCTTTTTAGCAGCCTCCCAAGTTCATACCCCACGTATCTTGAATATTCCTATAGAAATCCATATGCCTTAGGATTTAGGCAGTGACTTCTCCAAATTGGCTCCTTGAGTTATTGTTATGACTTGCTACTGAGGTGGGGTAACAGAGGCTCCTGTTAATAAATCCCTTAGGGTGAATTAGAGTGAAATATTACTGAATGACCAGTGTAAATATAACACAGACTTCTTTTAAAACAATTTAATTGCAGCAGAAAGGAGGTATGTGGCCATTTTGGTTCTTTTCTATAAAAGTATGAAAATATCACAAAGAAAATATGTAAAGAAAAAAAAGAAAGAAAGAGAGAGGGAAAGGTTAAGAGGAGATAGTGGAAAGGCATAACCACCCGTAGATCCAGTGACAAGATTTGACTGTTGAAATTTTGATGTCTGTGGTTGAAATAATGGTCATAGTTTTGCTCTGTTGAGGGTGGGGGCCCACAAAACAAAAAGTTCAGGTTATGTACCTTCAAGTTAGCAGAGGAGCACCCATATGCCTTCCAGGGAGGGCGTTCTTCATGTCTGATGCAACGCTATGGAGCACACAGGGGTTTCTGATGGGGAGTTCCCAAAGAGTCAGGGGGTGTTTGGAGTCTGTGGTGGTCCATAGTCCTCTCTAGGGATATGACCACTGTTTGACCCTGCTTCTGCACTTGTGCTGTGTGTTGTGTGGTCACCACAGAACAGGAAAATTTGCTCCAGAAAGGGACTGCCCTATCTTTGTACGGTCCTACCTTTCCAGGAACATTCTGTTCCAGCTTGCCCACTTGAATGGTCATTAGTGTTTGAGGCATAGCAGTGCATTTTCTCCTTGCTGACCAACTTCTACCAGCAGTCCTATCTCCCCTCACTTCTTGTTGAACTGTTAGTGAGTCAGAAAGTGTCTTCTGAGGGTCCTTGGGGCCACTGACCCATATATGAGGTTTGTGTCTGCGGAATGAAGAAGAGTACTTACCTCCCAAGATGTAAAAGCCTCATCAGGAGCCTTTTCTCCTACCAGACAGATTTTGTTTCATACAGGAGTGAAAAGAATGGAGAAGTTCACTCATATCAGTAATCCTCCAGGCCAGGAGACCTACTGGAAATGACAGCAGCCTCAATGCTGAAATAATAGTATTGATGTAAACACAGTAGTCTGAGGACACGTGGATCTCAAAGAGGATTAGAGCACAGGAAGAGGTACTGTCCATTATTTATCAGCTCATCTTCATCAGCTGGAAGATGGACAGCTCTTTGGATTGCATCTGTTGTCACTTCTTGTCACACCTGATGAAACAGACTCTAAACCCGAAATAAATGGACTACAGATTGGGGCTTAGCATTACAGAAGTGCAGTAAGACAGTTAAATCTTCAGAACAGGAACTTGATTCATTTTCAGAGTCATCTGTAGATCAGATTTAATTGCTAATTATATTGTGTCATAATAATCTAATGAAAATGTTTCAGTATATTTGAGAAACTAGTGCTTTTTTTAGTAACATGAGGATTTTACTAGAAATCCTGTTATTAAACTAATGATTATTAAACTAGGGAGGGGATTTCATCTGTAGCGCTTTTCACAGTTAACATGCTTTAGCACTGTGATTTACTGAGGTTACACTGCAAAATATATGTATGATTTTTATCCTACTATTTATTTGAAGTTTTGTATGTTGTCCTAATTTCACTAGATAAGTAGTAATAAGATGTTTGCACTCTTTAAAGGTGACATAATTTATTAAATACTTTTCAAATATAAGGGTTTTTAGATTGTGTAGTGCATAAAATACTGCATTTACAAGCTCAAACATATGGTATTAATGAAAAGCAATGGCTCTGGCAATTCCTTTTCTAAGTAATGAAACATTTTTGATTAAGGGCTGAAGATGCCAAGGTAGCCATTCTGTAATCCTAACAAACATGCACAGATGTACTTGAACACATGGTCATCAATGCATGTTTGTAAACTCACATGAGTATAATGTGAATCACACTTGGAACTATTCCACAAAAGTCTGTTCCAAAGTCTATTTAAATCTATAGAATGATTCCTACTGATTTTGTATGTTGTGGTTGAGGTTTGATTTTTTCTTTGCAAAAGGCAGGTTACCAACTTCTATGAGAACTGGTGAAATCCTCTCATGGCAAAACTCCCACTGGCTTCATTGAGATCAGGATATTCCCTATGTACATTTAGACAATCATACTCTTTAATGACCAAGAAGCGATGCTGAAAAATCTGGAAATTCCATTATGAATAATTTATCATCAGCTGCATAAAGTAGCTCAGACAGTGCACTTCACAGTGATGTTCTTACATGTTATTGAGATGTTTTAGGAAAGGTACACTCCTTCCTCATTCAGACATCTATTTTATCCTCAGTCCCTGCTGGGTTTCACAGACCAACTCCTCCTTTGCCTTTTCACATGCAAGACAACTAATCTCAGTGCTGGTGCCATTAAAAGTTGAATGATGGCTGGCATGCTTGCCTAAACAAGTAGGAATCTAGGTTCAAATCTCTCTTCTGCCCTGTGTGGCCTGAACTTGCATCTCCCATGTCCTAGAAAGCTGACTGGACTGCAGTGAATGGGGATGATATATGATTAAACCTGTCCTAATTTCCTAATTGCTATCAGATGTTGAAGTATTCACTGAAATGCTTCTGGGAGTATAGATCTTTCTTCTCATGGCTGAGTACTCCAGAAGCATAAAACTGGAGATTTATTTAGGCATTGGGTAATTTGTTCTCCATTTACTTTCTTTTTCCCCACTCCAAAATAAGTATTAGCTATTCCAGGGAGGGCTCAGAAGGAAAGGTTTGCAGTACTTTTCTCACTCTGGCAGTTGGAGCACTCCTCCAGGAGACAAGGTTTAGTGCCCTTGACAGCGCAGAGCTGCAGAAGCAGCAGCCACTATCACTGCCAGATTGAAAAAATTCAGGCACCAGCAGTGAACGGCTGAAATCAAGCTGGGGTTAATAAGAAACTAAAAGAAATCATGTTTTCTTTCATAATGAAAATAGTATACACATTGAAAAGGAGGAACTTCCAGGTAATATTATTTCTTTTCCTAACTATTCTGCTCCTGCTTAATAATTTACTCTTTTTCGGTTTTGGGGTTAGTTTTGGGGTTTTATTTTGTTAATTTGTTTGGGAGTTGGTTGGTTGGTTGGTTGGTTGGTTGGTTGTTTTTGGACAACGTCTTAGGAGTTTTCTTTTCTGTAAATTTTATCATCTGACTTCATTTTTTAAAATAGAAAATGTTTCTCTTTTTCTGCAGGTCCTGTTACCACCATACGATGATCCTGCGAATGGAGCTGCTAAAGATCCACCACCACCTTACGTGTCAGCATAAGTGAGAGTGCTGTGTCCCTAGGGAGGATAGCTTTACTTTACAGACATTGAAGCAATAGTTTGATTATTTCACTTCCAGGATATAACCTCTGTGGGTTACACTTTGCTGTTTTGCTGATATATTGAAACCTAAATTGTATTACTCATATTCTGTAGATAGTTTTAATAATTTGCTGCAACTACAGTAGTGTTTCAGAAACTAGTGAACTAGTTTCAGAATAATTCTGGGTAGCACTAGGGTTAGTAGTCACTGAATAGCTTTTTCCACCATGTCTGACATGCAGAGCTAGAGAACATAGAACTTTGCATTCTCAATCAGGTTCAAGGTGTAACTTTATTATTTTTATTTGTAAAACTTCCAAAGCATTACAGATATGTTTCTCAGATGCCCACATTCAAATTCAGAATACAGACCAAGTCCAAAAAAGTGACATTCCAGTTCATTCCTGCAAGAATTTTTGAAGTTACTATGCTATGACTGATGATGATTGCAAGAAGAAGAATTAGTCTTATGCACTGTTCTCATCAACCTGGCTAATGGGAAGCATGTTTAATTGGGAAGGATAAGTTTGGTGAATGAGAATAGACAAAGCACTCTATGTGTAACAAGCCAGAACCTGTGGTCTACATGGACTCACATTGTCCCAGTCTGAAACCATTCTAATGCTCAAAAAAAGAAGTTAGCAAATTCTGATAACTTTCTTTTCCTGCCTACACACCTTTTTCCTCCCCACTAACTTTACAAAGAGTAGCCTGAGGTCACAAAATCCCTGCTTTTAGAGTCCCATGATTAGGTGACAAAGCCGTGTGTTTTGCACTCAACATGCAAATGTTTTCCCATCGGAATGTGCCTGTAAATATTGCAATGTTCTGCTGAGTGTAAACGAAATTATGCAGATTCTAAGATACATGTTCCCAACCTGTGGGGAACGTAGGCATGTAACTTCCTTGAGCATCAGCAGATATGTTTTGCCTGTTTATCATATACATGAGTGTTGGGGGGTTAGATTCCTTTTATGTCTGAACTGGTTGTACTGAGAATCTTTCTCATGGGGTTCATCCATCCATGAATGCTTGTGTGAGGTATTTATTTCTTCTCCAGAGAAGTGCCTCCTGCACATGTAACTTTGTTTTGATGAAGTTTCTACTTTTAATTGAAAAGGAATACGAAAAGGGAATATAATGTGTGTCTCTACCTCTCATTGTTTCCCCCTATGTTGTCTCCTCTGCATTTGGGGTGATTGAACAGGCTGAAGCTAAACCGGTGCCATTGCGCAGCACCCCAGGGAAAGGGCAGTGCAGAGCTGAGTCACATCTGGAGGGGCACCAGAAGACATCAAGGTGCCATCTCTGCTGTGGCTGGGCTGGCACACGAGTCCACACCCTTCCTGAGGGGGACACCTGTACTCACCCTTAGTGCATGAGTCCATTCTGCCGACTGAAGAAATGTGGAACTTTTCCTGACTTTTTCTGGGAAAGAGCTTTCCAGGGGAACACAGGACCAACACATTCTTTTCACAGAGGTTGCAACTGTAAGCTGTTCTTGCAGAGGCCAGGGAAGGAAAGGACAGACTCTTTCTGCCTGTCTCTTCCACACCCCTGGCAAAAGGCAGGTCCCCATCTGCTTGTTGGAGTTTTAGTTCATGGTTTATCTACTCTGAGATCAAACTAAGCAATGCATTTGAATGAACCAATCCTGAAATCCATTCACTGCTCTTTGTCACAGTCCAATATTTTTCCTTCTGAATAACACTGTCTATTCTTACTACAGACATCTTTGGGAATTAATCTGAATTTGGGGGTTGTACTGGCCAGCTGGGCTTCTGAGCTTAATTTTCTTTTATTCTTGACAGATTTGTGAAGGATGTTAAACAGTCATCTGTTTGAGAAAAGCTGGTTGTAAATACATTGCATCTGTGTATACAAACTTCTCTACAATAAAAGGGTGTTTCCTCAAAACTATGGAAATAATTTTTTATGGTCTTTCAAGCATAAACATGCACAAATTCCTGTCCAATCAGTCTGTCATGGTAGAATTTTCTCTGTAGAGGACTAAAAGATAGTTTTTTAGTCCACTCACCACTCAATTCACCAGCTTTCCGACCATACTGTATAAATAGAGGAAAGGACAGTAAATTCTATAATTTATTACATAATAAGACCTTAAGAATAATTCAAGGTTTTAGTTCATTGTCCAAAACTGCAGGCAGTTTTTAGATCTGATTAAATGTGTAATACAGAACAGGGCTAAACAGAGTTACACTGAAAGCTGGGACTTCTTTTTCTCCACACCATAATAGGGATAATCTGCTAATTCACAAGAAATTTCTTTAGACTGTAGCTTGTCTCACTAAAGAATCAAGATTTCTTCACACACCCCCTGCGTGCATAAATGTGAGTACAGTGTGTCCTGCCAGAACTCCTCTTGGATTTGGTCCAGTTTGAGTTAAAGAGGGCAGGAAGGTTGTGGTATCAAGACCATGACATTCTTGCACACAGAGTAAATAGCTGGGTAGGAGGTAACAGATAATGTAATATAAGTTCAGTTCTGGTGGCGTATCAGAGGATCCCCATGAGAGATGATTTCCACTGCTCCCTAACAAAAATGAGATTCTGTGGGTTACGTGAAGAGACATGAACTCCAGCTGAAGGATTTTTATCCTCAGATGTTGAATTAATTCTCCATTTCCATGTATAATTCTGGGGAATTTACACCACAGCTTTTCTATAATTCATTTTTTAATAGTCATCTGTGACACAGGAAGCCCATTAAAAAGCTGACTTCTTAAGTTTCTGTGTTTTGGGAACTGATTACGCCTAACAGTTTTTTCCAATATTCCTTGCATTTTTTCCTTTCTCACAGATATTAGAAGCATCTGCTTACCCAAACACTCTCCTGGTTTTGTTTCTGAAACTCTAATATAGCAGTTTTTTATTAATAAGTTTTAGTAATTTAGGAGTGGAAAGAAAATATTGTCAGGGTATGTTGACATGAAACATCATAAGATCAAAACCAGCAAACAGGAATCTAAACTTTGGTAGTACCAGAAATATTAGTAGATGTTTGCTGAAATATCTTTTGGATTTTTTTAATGTCTGTTACAAAGCATTGCAGGCTTCACAAGTCCTGCACATGCTAAGACACAGCTTTTCTCATATGTGCCTGATGCTTTTATTCCTGATTGAACAACGCAGCTTTCCTTCGTTATACGCTCATTCATGCATCGTGTTGGAGAAAGCAATGAAGAACTTGTAGTGGTGACCCAACAGTGTGGCACTTGTGCTTGTAAGTACATGAAGTTTTCTAAAACAATTATTAATGACCACAATTTTAGGTGTTAGCCTGTCTGTACTTCTTTGGGAAAACCTTTGGTTGGTAAAACCAGTCCAGTCTTGATATGTTATCAAAGGCCACATAAAATCCATATACAGTCAGGTAAAATCTTGGCAAAGAAGCAGAGGAAGTGATAACCAGT
Organism: Eopsaltria australis; assembly: GCA_034509425.1. NCBI lineage: Eukaryota > Metazoa > Chordata > Aves > Passeriformes > Petroicidae > Eopsaltria > Eopsaltria australis. The sequence continues at coordinate 7,580,565 of JAVTVJ010000056.1, forward strand.
CAAAAAGTTCCAAACAAATTCCAAATTCTGTGCTTTCAAATGAAGGCATTCCTCACCACTACCCTGTTGGCTAGGGACACCATCGACAGTTTTATAAACTTTTGCTAATAACAAGTCTGTGAATTCTGGTACTTGGAATGTGCAAAATGGAAGACTTGGCTACTGCTAAGGGCAGGATGGAAAGAGGAGCAGGAACAGGACATGGGAGGGCAACATTCATGTCCATCTTTCAAACAGCACAGAGACAGGGTTCACTGCTGCAATATTGGTTGACTTATGTGCCCTTTCTTTCTCCTCTGCTATGGTCAGGCAGAAATATAATTGCTCGTATAACCTCTTACATTAGCTGTTAGACAAGCTCTGCTTCAGAACTGTATCACTGGAGTGGATGATACCTTTGTCTTACTGTTTTAATGCAAGGACATCTACAGATTAATATTTTTAAAGCAAAAGGAGTATTGGTTAAATGCCTGCCAAATTGTCTAGTCAGAGGACTCCAAACTGCTCCTCTGGAACTTAGTTATATCCTTAGAGACTTCTTAAGTGTTCTCTCCAGAGAGGCTGCTCTCCTTAGATGCTGCTTCTCTGGAGCCAGGTTGTATCCTCCCCATTTACCCATCTCTGTTAGCTGTAGAAACTGCAGCCAGATGCCACAAAAAAGCATTTCTTGAAAAATTCACCATGGAAATGTTTCAGCACTATCTCAATTCCCAGCTCTGAGAAATCCAAAACAGCAGCTATAGCTATCTGAAGGGAGGCTTGGCTCTGATAAATCAGGATTAGCATTCTTTCACAGAAAGACTCTGGTATTTGTAAATGATGTCTCCACACCCATGAGTTTGACCCGGAATGGTTCTGTAATGTGGCCAGTTTTTCAGCTGAATAGCTCAGCAGGGTGTGGAATACAGATCTGTGACCTTCTGCCTGTAGCCTGTGTCTACCTCCAGCAGAAGAGGATACTCTAGCAATGGGAGTGGATGCATCATTGTCACCCAGCCAGCAGATACAAAGCTATTTTGAAGCAAAAAGGCAGTTCTACAACTATACCCTGGACAATGAGCAACAACAGTAGTTTGTTTTAGTGAGGAACCTTAGTGAAATTTAATGCAGTAAATTACTTTCTTTTTTTTCAGAGAAATTAACTCTATAGTAGCTGAAACCAGGACACAGATTATTCAAACGTTTCAGACAGGAGAGTTTTCAGGAAATAATGAAATGTTTTCATTTGTAGCCGGAGCTGGACTTAACTAATTAGTCTGACTGGAGGACACAGGGTCACTTGGAAAGCTGAATAAACAGCAAGGAGATTAATCAGGCCTGCAGCAGGGCTGGCTACTTGGCTTACATGAGAATCTTTGCTAGCCAGCAAAGACAAAAGAGCTGTGAAACTATGAGGGAGGGAGCTGCAGCACTGCAGAGTCTCTGCAGGCATTTCAGAGGACTTCTGCTTGCTCTTTCAGGTTGACATGACAAGCAATAGCAGGGATGACCACATACAGCTCTTCAGCCCAGAACCTGTGCATCCTGCTAATAACTTTAACAAGCTTCTGTTTCATATAAATTTTCCCAATGTAAATACTTTTGGTTTTTGAAGTGGTTGGGGTTTTTTCTAGATTCCTTTTTTTTTCGTATAATATTGAATCTCTTTCTCTCTCCACAACTCCCAATTTCAGGATCCTTCATGACAGCAGAGATGAGCATGAAATTAGAAGTCCAACATGGGTAAACTTTTAGCATCAAATCTTCTGATCTCATTCAATGCCAGAATGGGCAAGACATTCCTAAAATACAGGATATATCTCATCTTAGTAAGATGAGATATGGATACTTTATGGATGGAAGATGTTTCAGCCTTCATTCTGTGTCAGAGGCAAGCACAAAACAAGCATCCTCTCTCTTATAGAGAAAAGGTGTCTGGATAGGCAAGTACTTTTATACTTTTGTTTTGTGTATCACCAGTATACCAGTTTAAGATCAACAGGTAATAAATTAATCAGTGAGACACTCTGGGAGACTGATACTATTTATATGAATGTGATCATTCTTGGCAATATCACATGCACTCACCTGGGGCAGCAAGGACAATGACAGTAAAGGAACAAAGGCAAGACCTGGCAATTAGTAAAAAATATTTATCTTTTGGGAATTTATAAAGTCTTCTGCCCATTAAATCATTAGAAAAATGGGATGAGGTTTTTTTCTTTCATTGCATTAGAGCAGAGGATGAAATTAGCTTTATCAGTTGCACAGAACAGCTTAAATTTCCTGCTATTGTGTGATCCTGCTGCTTTGCTTCTCATTAAAAAAACAGCTAAAAAAGTTCAAAAGGATCTTTAAAAAACAGACTACTTGATCCACTAGCTTTGGGGTTTTTTTCTCAAAAAAATATTGAACTTTGCTTATTTTTAATGCAAATATTTTCCTTTTAAATACATAGATATTTAGTCACAGTATATGTGGCCATATGTTCATCTAGAACTGACTGGTTTCTGTTTCAAATGTATGTTTTCTGTGTGCTTTTTTTGTCTTGTGTATTGTCAGCAAAAAAAAAAAAAAGCTCAAAGCATAACATAATATTTCGTTACCTTTTGGTTACTTTTTCCTCTCTGCAATTCAATTTTTCAGCCTGGATAAAAAGTCCTTACATAGTAATTTGGACAAATAGGGTTCAAATAAAGGTAATATATCATTACACTCAACAGGCACTGTAAACACTTCAGGGGCCTAGAAAAGTAGCCCTTAGTGAAAAAAGGAAGCTCAGAAAAACTTCTCTGACAGCTGTTGTGCTCCTATTAGCACCAAGCAACAGAATGTACATTGTTCCACAATTGCTACTGTGCAAGTATAGAGCAGCAACATTTAGATGTGAGCTGCCTTATCTGTGGCTCCTGTAAAAAAGGCTGCTCTGGCAGCACAGTCCCAGATGAGCTGGGACCAGTTCGTTTCACACAACCAGCCTGAGGATGAGCTGCAAAAACGGGTGTCTTAAGACAAGAGGGAGGTGGATATCTGAGGAAACAAACAAACATCTATCAAACAGTTTTGTCTCAGGGGTTCTGAGACCAGCTAGAGTCACAAGCTGGGAAAGTTTCAAGATGTGTTCTCTGATTGTATTTGTGATGTCTACATGCGCACAACATACGATGTCTTTCCTGGCCATGAGCTAGGTCCATACTTAGCTCACATTTCTTCTGCTAGTTTCTTTTTCAGTTATAAATTCCCTCTGTGACAATGCTTTTCTGAAATGCAGGCAGATTAGGTCTACTACATTTCCTTTGCCTCAAAAAAACGCCAACCAGTTGGATGAGCACAACCTAATGTTGAGATATTAATTCTATATTTATCACCTGCTCATGTTTTGAACATTTGAACATTTTTTTTGCTTCAAATTTTGTTCTGAAGTATACAGTATTATTTGGATCAGAATAGAAGCTGAGATGGCATTTGTACAAATCATGACGGGCTTAGGTATTTATTGCTTTTCAATTTGGTATACCTGTGCTGGGATGGAAATTGTCTCCTCCCCTTGATGTGAATCGGTTTTAAGGTTCATGTCTCCCTTGTTTGTAGTTGCTGCAGCTCTCATCTATTATCCTGCCTTTGTCTGTGTTGACTGTAATAAAATATTTATATAGCAAATTCTTTAGCATTGCATAGACAAACAGAAGCAAGACAGCCTTCTCAAGGATCTAGGTAAAACTTTTGTTAGTTTCTAATGCAAACAAGAAAAATTGAGGTCTTAGTAAAAAGTAGTTTGAAATAAATTCATTAATGAAAATGGTTGTTAGTGCAGTAAAAAGGCTATGGCTTTTGCCAGTGAAGGAATTCAGGTTCTTATTTATTGACTTGCAAGGTTTGAAATGCTTATAAACAAGATCATAATGTTGTACTATTAAGTGTCTTTATTAGTCTACAGAGAAATCAAACCGTAATTTTCAAAACATTTAAAACATTAGTATCTGACAGCCTTATGACTGGAAATGTAGAATGTATGTGTAATGCTAGGTCATAGGGTTTATAAACTACACTGTACTGCAATTAATCAAGCAGAGTTTGCAATGCATGTGCAAATTTGAGTCTATCAGTGGAAGCATCAGTCTTAATTGTATAATTGGAAGAGACACACTTTCCTGGGTCCAGTGCTTATTGAAATCAAATTGTCTTGGTTGACTCCTGAAATGCCAGATCAGCAGGTGCTTAGTATCCTAAAAAAGAAAAGAATGCAAGTTCCTGCTAGTTACAGTGAGTTTTTCTTAATTCCTACAATACCTTGAAAGTAAAACTTTATCAATCTTTTCTTTCTCTACTATTCATTCTAAATAAAGACAAAACTTTTTTTTTTTTTTTGCTTAGACGTCTGTTGTGGTTCAAACTACTGTAATGTAAAGCAGATATGTTACAGTTGGTCAGTAACACTCTCACCAACCATTACTGGTGGTTTGTCAATTACCTTATGATTCTCCATTTTTATCACTTAAAATCACTTAAAAGATAAGGATACAGGATTCTAGGCTAAATCTAGTCTGCTTTCCTGAAGAAGTATGTAGATAACTTGCTCTATCTCATATCCCTCTAAAAACATCATCCCATCCTTTTGCTACATCCACAAATTCTACTTTGGATGTGCACTGCCCTTCTTTCTTTGCTGTTTTGAGCATCTCTTCCTATAGCTAGCCACCTGCTTGCCACTTACATGATTCTAATTTGTACACGGTACATTATATCACCTCTAAAAGGAAATTAAAAGCCAGGTATTTTGCAAACCCATACTATTTTCTTACTTGAATCCTTTGCATTCAGCTGATATTTTTTGTAATTCCAGTAACATACTGCTGGTTAAAAAGAAATTCAGTAAAGACTCACACAGATGTAATGAAAAGTATTTATTTCTCACTTGTGGTAAGAAGGACTATCCTGAGTGTTATTGATAGACCAATGATACATGAATTCCTCAATTCTGTTCACAATTCATGGCTTGTGAACTTTATTCTATATGTATAAAACCAGGGGAACTGAAACAGATCAAAGGGTTTGAAGGAGTATGAATATGTAAAGAGCTTGCACTTCTTTCCCACACTTCTGTGATCATCTTTCTGTGTTTCCTTTCCAGATGTTTGAGGATTAGAATCTTGACAGGCTGTACTTAAAGCCTAAGAATCATTTCACATTCTTAAAGCAAATGAAAAAGGCAAGTAACTCCCTGGTGTGCTTGGCTGGACACACAAGCTCAGGCCCCTTTTGCTTTGCTGTCTCTGTACCACTGCAGACTTCCATCTTTCTGGTTGCCATGGATAGCAGCTGAGGTCAGCCACAGGGGCTCAGAGAAATGGACAGAAGGCAAAATTTTTATTATTGAGGCCCAGATATTGCAATTAAGAAAGTTCTTCCTACTGAAATTCTCTTGGAAACTCCTTTTGACTCTTCAAAGTATTTTGGAAGAAGAAAATCAGACAGTAACTGAAAAGCAAGCATTTGCCTTATACATAGGTTACATCTTTTCTTAATTTTCCTCAGAACTGTGTGGGAACTTATGATTACTGTGCAGACTGGGCAATGTTTACTGTGAAAAAAGTTTGATATATCATCAGAGGCAGGACTCAATGAAATTATATACTGTTGATAAAATACATACTGAATTAATCTGCAGACAGCACTCATCAACTTTAGCTAGCTGAAAAATTGTCCTGGGATTGCCACTCTGCCAAGTATATTCACAGGCTTTACTTCTGCTGTAACTTGGAACATGTGATCGTAAAATTGCATTTTCACATTTCCCTTGGTAATTTAAGCCATGCCATGCTTGAATTCAACTCTCCTTCAGATTCCAAGACAATGTTAAATTCAACTCTCCCTTCCTTCAGAATCCAAGATAATGTTTTCTTACTCAGTTCTGAAACAAAATTGGCATCACACACACAAGAAGCTCAACTTTGATCTTACAGTATGATCCAGAAAGCATGCAAGCTGCTAGCTCTAAATCAGTCCTTGCACAATGAAAAATATTCTAAATGTTGTAATGTCTTTGAATTTTCACATGTGTCTGGATCTTAAATGAAATAACAAGGTTCTTCATGAATCTTATGTAATGTCTGTGTTGTGCTCAAAATAAGGACCCAAATATCATCCGAAATACAACTTTGGCAGAATTTAGGCAGTATGGCTCTTGGCCTAATGGTGTTCATACAGACATATATAGATCAAAGACTAAAAAAAGAAAATTACATCAACATTTAAAATTTGATGTTTCAGATACCCAGCAACCAAAGGGTAGCCAGTTCAATCAGATCCCTGGATGCTTTTGTGTCAACATTTGCAGAAGTACCTGCCTGATCTGTCTGTCATTGCTGTGGCTCCTGGTTTGAGATTTACTCTGGTTTCTTCTTTAGAGTTTATATTACTACTTTAAAAAGGAAAGAGACTGTCTTGTAGCACATATCAACAAGAGTGTGGTATTTAAACTTATAAGTACATATTTAAAATAAGAAGTTGATACAAAAAGTATAATTAATGAAAGTTGCCTGGCTCTGGATGTCCCGGATAAAATATGTTCTGTTAAAAGGCTATTATGATAATTTATTAATATACATTATATATGTATTATATACATTATATGTATTAATATACAGAATATATGTGTACACATATATGTACATATACAAAAACTTCAGTGTTGATTAAATGTTGTATACTGGAAGCACCTTTTCTTTTGGCTATGGTACAGCTGTGATGCTGAGCCCATGTTAAGTCTGACTCATGACCCACCTTGAGGAGGTAACAGGAGGCACCAAACCCTGCACTGAATTTAGATTTGAAAGAGATTACTTATAGTCTTCAAATTAAGATATGTTCAGAGGTTTTGGTGGTTTCTCAAAAGAAATCATAACCTTAAAAAATATTTGACTCCTGAAAGTTTGGCCCTGCAACACCTAGATTTGTGGCAATTGCCTCAGTAATTTGGTGCTTCATGAAGTTCATAAGGAAATGTAAATGGTAATCCCTTTGTTGCCAATCCTATTCTAACATCCAGAAGACGAGGAGTCTGGTTCTTTCTGCCAGGGCTGTGTAGAGGGCCTTAGAAGCCAAGGAGGTTTGGCAGGTCTGTCCAGCTCTCTGTGAGACCTTGTGCTGGTCACCCTGAGCTCACTCTCAAGCACACTTCTAGGACAGATGCTCCAAGCCTCTGTGCAAACAGCAGTTAGCAGCAGCCAAGCCACACGTGCACCTCAGACTGTCCTGCAAACGGCACTAGGAGCCACCTCTGCATTTTGTGAGGAGTGGATTTCTGCTCGTTTGTGCTGGGTGTGATGTAAGAGCACACAGGGGAGTTCAGGTGGCCAAACAGCTGCAGGGAGCTTGTACATGAGCTGGGCATCAGCCTGCTCAACCTTGTCCAAACTGGTGTCTTTCTCCATACCAGATCCCCCTGGGGCCAAGGCAGGAGGTGAATGCCAAGCTCCACAGGTTGGAGAAAACGTGGTCTGCAATGCAGAACTGCAGGCACCAAGGGAGCAGTGAAACCAAGCAAGTTGAAGGTTGGGCAATCATTGAATATGCTGTCTAGACATCAGTTTTGGAATTAAAATCCAAGATCTTTTCTGAACCTTCAATTTACAAAAAGATAAAAATTACCCCAAAATAATTATTTTCTGCATTAATTTATGGATTGCCTTACAACAGCAGTTCTTTCTTAGTCAAAAAATTAGTCCAAAAATTACAAAGGACAAAAAAATCCTTACAAAATGTTATCAAAGATGAAGGATGGGGATGTAGATAAACCAGCCTATTTCTAGTCTGATTTTTCTATCTGCTAGTTTCTATCATGAAGTGCTGTTACATTTCTGTTGGCTGCATTGAAGACACCTTTTACTGAAGTTTTGTCCCCTATATACTTACTTAAATGGTGTCCTTAAGTCACCTCCTCAATCTCAGTTATTAAAGGTATTGCATTTCCTGAGTTTTTCACTTGATGGCATATTTTCCAGTTCTCTAATGGTTCTTCCAGTTCTTTGCTATCCCACTCCAAGGTTTTTTGAACATTCTACTTGAATTATTCAGAGCTTTAAGCTGTAGCCAAAATAGAATATGCTTTCTTTAATGTTGTGGGTAAAGAATTTAAAGCACTGTGGAGTCAAAAATTTATCCTTGCAGAGTTTCTCTTGAAACATACTCAGTAAGTATTCTTTGCTCACATACAGCTGAGATTTATCATCTGTTTTGCAATCTATTTCATATGTGCAAAACTGTTGCTGCTGCATTATAGTTCCCTAGTCAAAATACTGTGTTATGTGAGTGCCTAAGAAATATCCATGTGTATAATGTTTACACTAAACCCCGTACTGATCCATTTCATAGCTGTTAAAAAGAAAGAAAAAAAAGGATATTTTGACAAAATCTGTTTCCCTAAGCAGTCCTGTGTTCTGTTACCAGTTTTGTGAGTAATGCACTGAATGACAGTATTATGGAAAAATGTAGGTAGGAAGTAACCTAAAAAAATCCCCAAGGATGGTGTCCAGCATCTCTAGGTTATAGCCTCATATGATGAATCCTCTGTTTTACCTGAAGCCAAAAAACTTTAACTTAGGAACTCTCCAAAACATGATTTTTAGTACAATCACTGATGGTGGTGGTGGTGGTGGTGGTGGTGGTGGTGGTGGTGGTGGTGGTGGTGGTGAAGGCATTTGCCAATATTTTAGCTCTGCACCAACTATTGTGTTTTAAAAGACTGAAGAGGAAGAAAACTTTGAAAAAGAAATTGTAGTGAAACGATGAAGGATGAAAGGCTTCTTGAAAATACTACTAGATAGTAGTAGATACAATAGTGTAGGTATAGAATACCTTAATTTGTAGTAATGTTGGAAAAAAACATCCTCAACCCTCCCCGCTCCTAAATATCTGGAAAATCCATCCAAATGTAAGATGGTATTTCATAGAAGGAGGCATAAAAGCAAAACTGCAGTAGAAGAAAAGGTACGAGATGCCAAAGAAGATCTGTAGTTATCTTGGTATGGTTTGTAACTAAATTAAACCTAATTAGGTAGTGAAAGGATACTTCTAATAGTGACAATGAATCCAACACAAAGGAATATTTTCACTCACAGTAAGATAAATAAACTCTTTTTGCTTCAAAAGATAGAAAAATCAATTATCTCCTTCATTATCTACAATAAGTACAATTAGAAATGCTATCTAGAAACTAAAAAATTAAAGAACTAGACGAGAGAATAAATACCATAATATAAAATCATAGAATTACTGAATCATCAGGTTTGGAAGAGACCTTCAAGATCATATATAAGAGAGGATTTATCCATTGGTAAACAGGTGCAGTTGCATATATAAACTGAACACAAAGGTGACCATCAGCCATCAGTGGTGCTGTGGCCACTGAAAATGATAATGAAATCCTTGACCACATCAGGAGAAGTATTTTCAATAAACAGAAATTATGTGGAAAGGACTTGCAGAGTGTATTGTGTTTAGTTTTGCCACACACCCTCTCAGGAACCACATAAACAGCAAAAACAAGAGTGAAAGCTGAAAAATGATTGCTGTCACTAAATGCCCTAGCTAGGCAAGCCTTGGAGAACAAAATTAGTTGTTTTTGTTAAAAGACAATGTTGATACTAGGAAACAAATATAAAATGGCCATAAATACATTTAGACTGGAAATTAGTAGGAATTGTTCAGCTACCAGGAAGGTCTGAAACAGTCCTCTAACAGCAGGAGGAAAATAAATTCACTGTTGTTTTACTTAAAAATTCACTGCTGTTTTACTTAAAGCACCTGCATATAATGTGAAACCTACTTTCTGAAATGTGGTTTTTATATTATGTGTTTGCCTGTGATAACTGAGAAGCAGTCTACATCACTGGGAGCTTCTTCCACACGGAGAGTAATCCTTCCAGGAACAAAGAGAAGACAGGAAAGGAACGAAGGGACTCAAAGCCTCGGGTATCTAGTTAGCAGTCTTCAAGAAGCTTAATAATTGCCTGATGTTTTTTTGCCAGATTTTTGATTCTTTGCAGATCAAAGCATGGCTTAATAGAAGCCTACAGCTTTTTCTTACATTTTCCAGCCTTTCTCTACTCATTGTCTCCAATGTTGACAGACTGAACAACATCTCTTCCAAATCAAAAAGAAGTCACACGATGGGAGTGGAGGGCAGAAGCCCATCATTTGAGAAAGGACAAGCAGCAAAGCAATGGAGGCTTTGTAACGTGGGGGTTCCACAGTACTTCTGGTGTGGTATTAAATAAATACCAAAGTCAAAGTCAAATACAAATCCCCCATCTTCTATGCTGTCTCTTATGAAACAAAGATGCTTTGTGCTGACTCGCTGCCATCATCCTTTCTTCCAGTCTCCCACTGGGATACCTCCCATGTGTTCAACCTGCCAAAAGCAGCAGGCTGTGCAGCCTCTGGGGAGAGCGCGAGTGATGGGCTCTCTTATGGAGCTGGAGCTGAAGCCACCGGAGTTACTCTGGGCACTCACATGATCTTGTCACTACAACATTTTCTCCTCCTGACTTTTGTCTTCCTCTGGCAATTCAGCTGATACCTCAAGCCACAGCACAGTGAAATGAAAGTACAGGTTCTGTATTTTAAGACGGCACAGCATTAATTAGGACCGTGACTGGGGCCTCATCCTATGCTATATTGCAAGGATGAAACAGAATGGGTGAATTGTTCTGCACTTGGCTCTGCTGGGTTTGCTATAATGTCTACCAGTGCTCAGTCACATTTTTATTTTTTCCCTTTTCTCTGGCTACAGGAAAGGTTCAGGAGCCAGTGCTCAAAATTAAAGATAACATGAATCCAACCTCTGTCAGTTTGAGATTTGCTTGTCATCTGTACGCCTCCTTTTAGAGATTGGATTTTGTAAACCCACTCCGCAAATTAATTGTGCCTTACAAAACTTACACAAAGTAGCTCTCCTGATTGCCAGTTACTCACTCTCCCAGCAACTCTGAGGGGTACAAGTCGCCTCTGTCGGACTCCTCTGGCACCTGATGTACTGCAATTGGCATGGCTTGGCCATTTATGTCTTTCCTGTTGGACAGTGAGTCCGGCTCACCTCTGCCACTTAAATGGCTTTCACTGTTGGGTTTTTTTTTGTTTTGGGGGGTTTTTTTTGTTTGTTTTTTGTTGTTGTTGTTTTGTTTTGTTCTGGTTTTTTTTTTGTTTGTTTGTTTTGTTTTTTTTTTTTTTTTGCCAGGAAACAGAAATCACTATTGCTTGGGAACAAAGCAGCAATTTCATTTTTTCTTTTTCATACATAATACCGTAAGTGTTGATACAAACCCCACATTTAATTTTTCCACCTGGACTACTGACCGCACCGCTGCTGTGTCAGCTAAGAAACGACGGTCCCTGCTACTTGGCCGTCTATTTCACGCTTCCCTCAGCGTTTTCCCCGACGGAGACTCCCAGCGGCTCGCCGCGGTGGCAGACACCGCATGAATCACCAGGGACTGTTTGCCTTGGCCCGCGGGTGCTGTGCGCTGGGAATGGGATTTCCATTCCCCGACGTTTCCCTTGGTCGGCTTCCCTGGAAGGCCCGGGGAGCCCCGGGGCCGGGGGAGGATGCGCTGGGCGGCCAGAGAGAAACCACATCGCTTTTCTCTCGCAGGGACCCCACGGCCCCCCCGGGAGAGCCCCCTCGGCCGGAGCAGGCGCTGCTCCTGTGGCTGCGGGAGCTCCCCTCGCCGCCCGCCGCAGCGCACGGACAGCTGTGGCAGGGAGGAACCAGCAGCGAGGCCGAGGTGCGCGGGGCGGCGGGGCCGGGCCGGGACCGCCGCAGCCGGGAGCCCAGAGCGGCCGGCAGCCCCTGGCTCTGACGGGGCTGGCGGGAGGGAGCGGGTCCCGCGTCCCTCAGAATCAGGCGGGAACGCCTGGAGCCGACGGCCCGCGTCCCGCCAGAGCCGTCGATTCCCTCTCTTTCCTCACGGCAGGCGGGAGGGAGCGGGAGAACAGCCCCCGTCCCATACACGGGGCAGGCGGGAGGGAGCGGGAGAACAGCCCACGGAGAACAGCGGGACCGCGTCCCTCACACGGGACGGGCGGGAAGGAGCGGGACGGCAGGTCGTACCCCTCAGGGGGGCAGGAGGGAAGGACCAGGACTGCGTCCCTGACAGCTGCGGCGGCTGAGGAGATAAGAACCCGGTCGTCCGCGGCTTCTCCCGTGGCCTCCCGGGGCCGCGCCGGCTCCGGAGGTCTGGGAGGGCATCCGGTGTCTCCTTAGCGGGACTCGCCGCTTTCCCTCCCCTCGGTAGGGCTGAGCCGGGCTCCTGCCGCCGGGGACGGCGCTGGCGGGAGGCGGCTGCTCACTGGGGGGCGGGCGGGGGAGCGCCGTCCGGGGCCGCGCCGAGGGGAGGAGGCTCCGCGCTCGCTCCCGGCCGCCGCCGCTGCCCGCGCCGAGCGGAGCCGCCCCGCCAACCCCTCAGGTAAGTTCGGCTCTGCCGCCTGCCCTGCCCCGCCTCGTCTCGCCTTTCCCTCCCGCTCGCCAGGCGGGTCCGCAGCGCCCCGCCCGGGGACACCGCACCCCGCCGCGTCCCGCGCCGCCCGGCGGGGCTCGGCATCGCTGGCACCCCGGGTCGCGGCTCTGCCGGCGGCCACCCCGCCCCAGGGCCCCGGCTCGGCGGAGGGACGGCCCTGCCCCGGGGGCCCCTCCGGGTGGGGGGCGGCCGGGAAGGCCCCGCGGGTGGCAGGGGCTGCGGCGCGGGCGGCGGGGGCCCGGCGGGGAGCGGGAGGCCGAGGCGAGGGGCCGCGGCGGCGTCTGCGACTGGGTTGGATGTTCGCTTGCTGGGTCCCGCTGGAGCGATTAGCTGCTCGTGGTGCAGCCCGCAGGAGAAAGGTTTTCCTTTCCTTTGGACTGAGCAAACTCTTCATCTATCCCCCTCCCCGTGCATGCCGCGGTAACTCATTTAACAGTGGATCTGCTGTAAAGAAAGCCCCCCTTTGTATTGTAAGATCAGTGTAGCATCGGAACCAAACTTTGATTAGAAACGTGTTCGAGAGTAGCCTGCAGGTGTCTTCAGCTTGCAGCCCGACGGGCTGCGGCTTCTCCCCGTGCCAGGGTACAGCCCTGCAGGTGGCTCTGCGCTGCAGGGGTCACCTCTGACGTGCAGGGTAGGGGCTGCCCGGGCTTCTTGACAGCTCTGAGTTTGCTGGAGGTGGAAGGAGTGAGGGACGGTTTGCTGAATGTAGTATACTTACCCTGGAAACCCAGCTGAGAAGGTGCTCATTAATCTGACAAAAGTGATCATGGCATCTCTAATGACCATGTATTCCTGTTTCAGAAGGCAGTTCTTTCTGTGTCAAACTGGCCTCTATCACTGCTAAACTGTAGAATATTTACTGACAGAGAAGAATACAACCTGCTGATTTATGTAATACTTCCTAAGTGCTTGGGTTTGCTTATTGGACCATCATTGAAAGGGTGAATGATCCTGACTGAGACCTGAAAAAGTGATGTGTTGCATGTTGTAGCTGTGCTTCTGTCAGACAGCTTCAGAAGAAATTATTGAACTGTATCCCATCAAAAATTCTCCTTAAATCAACATCTTACTAAATACACGTATGACTTTTCCATTAAATCCTATAAAATATGCAAAATAATTTTGGAGTATTACACTTTTCATGTAGATGTCTCAGCTTTAAGCATGAGATTTTCTGAATTTCTCCTCAGGTAGTGTATATCACTGTGATATAAATCAAATTAAATTTGATTTATTTTATATCTTCTGAAAATGCAGCACTCAGTTACACAAAGCTGCAGTTAAGATCCTTAATCCTGCACTCAACAGTCACACCTAATTACTTTATTTGAGTCTCTCCATTGACTTCACTGGGATTTCTCATGAACAACGGAATGCACATGCTACTGCTTATGAGCTGGGACTCAGGGACCCAGCTGTGATGGTAAAAGATGTTTTAGTCAGTCCAGGCAAACTAGGGAAGGGCTAATCAGATCTAAATGCTCTCTCATGACTTACAAACCGTCTCCATAGGAGGGTAAAACAATAAAGTACTATTTAATTATAATGTGGGTATTATTAACAAGCTCTTTTTATGCAGTGTTTTCCTCAGTGTTTTCATTATGAGCAAAGAGTATTTGGAATGGAGTGGGTTTAATCCCCAAATTATTGGTTTACAGTGGTGCTGGTACTGGGATCAGTGTGACTTTGCAAATAAGCTTCAGAACTTGTATCCTTTTTTTCCCCCAACCTTTCTGTTTGCAGTTAAGTCTGTTGTGGTTTGTGACTACTTCAGAGACAAAACTAAGCAGCCTACATACGTATCATATGTCATATAATATATGCTTTTATTTAAATACCTACTCTGCCTGGTAAAAGTGAGTTTTCTCAGTTTTCCCATGATACTCTTCTGGGAACGTTGTGGAAACTCTGATGTCTAGATGAGACTCAGTACCAGAAAGTGCAAATGAGTCTTTCTCAAAAGAACAAGATAATGAAAAGATCTATTGTCCAAGTGGCAACTGAAGAAAATCATAGCATGGAGATTGATGCTGTCATAAAATAAGAATTCTCACTGCTAGAGCTTGCTGTCTGACCACTGGAAACTATGCAGAGTAAACCATACTATGGGTGTACTGCTGTAATAGCACCACCATTAACTTTCATGTGGTGAGTTTCTGAAGTTACTGAAGTGGTCCTCAGCTTCACCTCTGAGCAGGGGTTGGACCTGATGGCTTACAGAGGTCCTTTCTGACCTAAATCATTCTATCATTATATGATTTAGTAGTTACTCATTTTACAACAGTGATATCAGGAAGTCTGTATGTCATTTAGATGGATGACTTTAAGTAACAGATCCTTTAGTCTTCTTCATCTCACTAGAGATGTATAAAATGATGTATGAAGCATATACACTCTAAGTCCCTTAAATAACAGGGTCTGTTGTGTGGAAGTCCTACTGTGATATTTACACCTGACAATAAAAGTGAATTCTGATCTCTGCTCTTTCTGATATGCTCTGTGTTTCAGTGTCTGAACTCATCAATTCATGTGTATGCTTATCTGGCCCCTGTGCTTGGATAGGGAAAGGACAACTCCTTTCCCCATTCCCAGCACTCTTTGGACAGCTTCCAGAATGTGGTTGCCCTCCTGTATCCTGCAGCACCTTCAGCTGTGCTCTGCACATGGGTATCATGTACAGTGTTGGGTTTGTGGGCATATTTGGCTGACTACCAAATGTCATTCACCTCTCCTTCTGTAATGCATTTTGGGTCTTCCCTGTACTGTTTCAAAATCTGTTATTTACCCCACTGTCACATTTGATTTTATTAGTCCAAGTTACAACTATGTGGGATTTTGTAGCAGCAGCTGGAATAAATAGGTACTGATGGAAGTTCAACCGCAGCCCAATTCCTGTGTGAGGCAGGGGCATCTCACAGTACACTGGAATATCCTTTTACTTGCCAAGGTAGGAATATGTGCTGGATAAGGAGGACTGTATGGAAGCACAGGAGACAAAGGTGGAAGACTTTGTCACTGTAGTTGTCACCCTGTGCCCACCACTATGCAGGCATGTCTGGAACAGACATTGCCATCACTTGCTAGGACTGTGCCCTTCTGCAGACACAAAACAACACGTGGCCATGAAGCTTCATGAACCCATGCAAAGAATTTGTCCCAGTCTTCTTGCACTGGAGTACACAACTTCTGGTCCTAAATCCACTGCAGATTCAGGTTACTCACACTGTCTGGACACTCATTATTTCAGAATGATAGAAGACTGACATTGCCAAGTCAATAGTTATTTTTTTTATTGTGGTGGCTTGCTGTGCTACTGTGAAAGCTGTTTGTAATTGAGTTGGCTGTCTCAGAATACACCAGAATTACTAATTGACTTTCAGATAATGAGTTTTCAAGATTTATCTGGTACAACTAACAGCACAAATGGTCAAAGTTAGCCTCTTAAAAGGAGCTAGAGTGTGTTAACAAGGGAGTACTGCTCTGCTGCTTTGCAGGACATGGCGCAGTTGTGGGTAGGTTCATGTGCCTGCCATCAGGGTTGAGCAGCATATGAGGAATTTACAAATTTACAGCACCTGCAACCTTGTTTCTTCGTGGTGATTTAACCCTATTGGTGAAATGCAGTTAACAGTCATGATATAGAATAGGTCTACGTGTCTAGTGCTGCTAAGCCTAGTGTAACCTTCCTCGTGCAGCAAGGAGTCACAGAAAATCCAGTCCATCGCTTGGTGGAACAGGATGACAGTAGAGTGCTTCTTTGTGATGATGAAGGCAAGATGGTGCTTCTTGCTGATGTGCTAAATATCACCCTCCCAATTGTGGTCACCTGCCCCGACACGATACCTGCATGACTAGGGACAGATGTTTTATGATACTGGACTCCGTGTGCCTCTCTAGCTGTTTTTTAGAACTGGAAAATGCCTGTGTTAGCAACTGGTCCAGAAATTACTAATACTCTATGTCCTGATGCCTGTGCCACACAGAGTGATTTTAATGAGTTGTGAACTAGTAATGCATGTGCTGGCGTGTGGATAGTGAAGTACTTTGGAATTTATTGTAACTGATAGTTAAAAGGGCTTTACAGTGCCTGCAGTCCTTTTTTTTGTTTTTAAATTTCTGATTAAAGAGGGATGGGGTTGAGAAGGAGGTATTTTGTGGCTTTCATGTAATAAGACCTCAATTCTTTTTCCAAGTAATTCACCATGCTTGCAAATTTGGGGACCCAGACTCTGATTTTATTGACTTATATAGATTGCTTGCAGTTTATTTACCTTCAGTGAATGCTTTTGATTTGATCACAGTTTCCTGTTATCTTAAAAATGGGGAGGTAATAAGGAATGCTTGAAAAACTTCAGAGTGGTTCTCTTCCATGCACTTATGTTCTTTATAACTTAAAAACACTGAAGTTAGGTCTGTTGGAAGCATAATGAGAGTAAATGGCTGTCTCTTCTAACTATGAAAGAAGAAAAGCCAAAGGCAACTTCTGTAGTGCTAATGACTGCTGCCTCTGGTGTTTTTTTGTCTTCTCTTTCCCTCCCATCTGTGATGAGAAATTTTACAGGGTTCAAGAGAGGGGATACTATTTGCAGGTGTTGATGTTCCACTTAACTTCTGAGAATTTCCCCTTCTGTGCATTGTGCCAGTTTTGGTAGTAGCTGGAGAAGGTGGAGAGGTAGGGATTTGTGGAGTTTATGTTTCTGATTTAGCTTTGGAAGAAAACTTGTACTGCAGGACAAGGAAGGATCCCATACAGAGGAGTAGAAGGCATTAGCTGAAACATATTACTACCCTAGTTTTCCAATTTCTTTTTCAGCAGTATCTGCCCAACAAAGACAGGTACATTTTTAAGGTACTTGAATGAAAAAAGATGGTCTTTCAGGCCAGTTGAAGGGTGTCCTGATTCTCTGCAAAAGAAATTTACCTGAAGTGGGGTAAGAGATGGAAGGACACTAACTTCAGCATAAGCCACAGAGCTTCTCTTTTCCCTTGATATTATTTAAGAGTTATCACAGTGAAGAGGACAAATATCAATAACCTGCACCGTACAGTGGAGCAGGTCACTGATTTATCACCACTGACACTGAATATTCAGTAGTGTCTCTGTCCAAAACAGCCATCAATCCCTTTCGAGGAGACTTCCATGGAAAGATGTTTGAAAGCAGGCTTGTATTGTTTCACTGCTGCCCAACAAAGGAAATAGATATTTTAAAGATAAAAACTCAATTTTATTTTTCGGTATTCCTACACTGTAGTTCATGAAAATCCGTAATAGTGCATCAGAAAAATTACTCTGATGCACAGGTATATGGCTAAGCTAGCACAGGTAAAATTGATAAGAACACACCATGGCAATATTCAGCTCTTGATTAGCAGCCAGATAGGGAGTGAAGGAAGCCTTGAAAGAACAGAGAGGCTGTCTGTTTACTTGCCATCTTCTAGGAGAATCTCCTCTTTTATACCAAACCTCTTCCAGACAGCTGCAGATACTGCCAGCAGCCCTCACCAGATTGTACCTCTGTGAGCAGCAGCTGTCTCTTCTCTGTTAGCAGCTTCTTCACATGTCCAGCACAGCACTGTGCTGCACTGAGTGCTCCAAGCCTGCTGTGAAAGCCCTACTCTTCCTCTCACTGTGGGTAGAGGAGTGGAGCAGTGGAAGCTTGTGAATGTGGTGCTCAACCTGGTAGAGCCTCATGGACTGCCACACCTCCTGTTTTTTACTTTTTTGTTTGGTTTGAGTTTTTTGTTTAGTTGTTGTTTGTTTGGTTTGTTTTGTTTTGTTGAGCTGCTCAGGATGTTTGTCTTGCAGTGAGTGACTTGGTGTTGGGTCGGCCCAGGGAAGTTGGTTCTCAATGGTATAGTGCTAGCAGCTGGAATCAAAGTGCCCAGAATATATTCTCCAGGTAGCCACAAAAATAAGACTTTGTAAGTTAGGTACTTTGGGATTGTGTTCTCAGCTGGTAGAGCAAGGGTTAACCAACAGTGGGAAGACACAGAGGGTTGTGGCAGAAGGGCTTAGCCTGCTGAAAAAATGAAGTGTTAAATATCAAATGTGGTGCAGTAAACACCGTCCAGCTTCTAGAGTGAAGACAGGAGACCTTGCAGAAGACCCAGAAGATAAAGAGATTCATGGGAGGACTGTATGTGGAGCAGCCTTGCAACCACAATACAGACTGGTCATGTAAAAATGCAAGCAGCAATGGACACAAATATGTACCTGGAACTAGAGCAAAGCACACAAGTCCAGGCTGTCATCACCTCAGGAAAGCAGCACAGAAGCTTTCAGTGTAGATGAAAGGGTGACAGCAGGCTTGGATCAGTGTATGTTATCACATATGCGGCCTTTGGCTTTGGGAATTTGGGTTTGGGTTTTTTTGGTTTTTTCTCCTCACTGAAAATGGATGCAATTTTGCTTACCATTTTATTTTAGATTATATATTTTGGGTTTCTTTTTAAGATGAGGCAACTAGAGCTCTTCTCTGTTAATTATAGCTTTTGTTTGAAACAGTATTTTAAAACACTGTGAGGGTAGGAGTGTGTTCATAGTAGATTTTTTAGCAAGAGTTGGATCGTTTTTGGTGGATCTCTAAGTAGATTTATTTTCTGATTATCTGACTAGTAGAGAGTAGAGATACTGAGGATCTAAGGTTTCTGAATCAAAAGTAAATACTATTGAACAATATGTTATTCAGTGGTTCTGTTTCTTTGGTACCCCAACCTTACTTTTCAAAGGGACTGGTAAAATTACACTAAATTGAAAATATAATGCTTTAATGTATTTCAGAATTCAATGGCAGCTAATGAATGATTATGGAGACATCTCAGTTTATATGGTCAGCTAATCATATAATATTTGCATGCTGTGTAAACATTTTCCTCACAGAATTCAAAGACTTCAAATTGCAACAAACACTTTTCTTATTTCTGGATTTGCTTATGGACAGCTGCGAGTGTAGTGAATTTGAAACTATGACCAAATAGCAAAAATTGCTACAAAGGTGCAAAATATATGAAGTGTCAGAATGTAGGAGGGTTTAGTTTGGGGTGGGACTGTCCTGAGACACTGCTTTATTGCCATTTCCTTTTGTATCGTGCTGTTACTGGGTCATTTAGGAACGTGTTGTGAAGGCTCTGCTACGTTGTCCTTGGTTCTTCAACGTGCCATCAGGCACAGCTAAAATGGCTTTAGGTAGAGGTTAGTGCCATCTTCACAGCTGTTTAGGGTGGATAGAAAGGAGGGATGAGTTAGGCCTCTGATGAGTAGGTAAGAGCCAGAAAGCCCTCTTGAACATTCTGTTCATGCCTAGTTCCTGAAACAGCCTTGCAAGGAGGATATTTCTCTACTCTCCTTAGCCCTGAGAGCATGGCCTCTGTTTTTCTAAAACATCAGTGCTAGAACTGGCGTGGATCCTTGAGGTCCATTTGCCTCCTGTGCTGAAGGAATAGGCCTGAGCGAGAGGAGAGCCAGGCACAGCCCTATGTGTGTTGGTGTTCTGAGGAGTGAAGAGAGCACTTGGGATTGGTGATCTCCAGATGTAACAACTGTTGCCTTAAGCAAAATGTAGTCCCATTTTCAGTGGTGTGTGCTGATTCCAGTTCATCTGTTTCTGACTAGAATACTGGAAAAACTCTAGCAATAATACCATCCAGATGCCCAGGAATTTAATTTTTTTGTGGCCATTTTTATAAACACCAGCTATTTCCATCTCTTTCCTAGTTCAAATGTCCTTAAATCATGTATTGCCCATTACTGGGTAATATTGAACATTGAAGTAAGGTTGGGCATTTTGAGTGCAAAGACTCATTTTGGCATATGCACCAGAACATTCTGTTTGCATTTGGGATTGCTGAGTAGGATACACAAAAGGAAAAATAGATTGATAGTCAGAAAAATACATTATGTGTAATGGTTGTGCAGGACAGACTGAAAAATAGTGAACAAAATATCTTTATTAGAGAGAAAATATTTATTCAGAATTTTCCTTTCTGCCAGTGAATACCTCATGGTGGGAAAGAAAATAAATTATCTTTCAGAACTGAAGCATTTAGTTGCCTTCTTTTACATATGCTTATCAGGTTTAGGGTCCTGTTAAAATTGTTTTCAACATCTTAGTTATGTCACCAAGAGTTACTGTTAAAATTTGTACTGCTTCCACTCAGATTCAGTGAGAACAGTTCTTTGTTGTGAAAATGGGTAGTCTTATCCATCTCTTGCACACCTAGGGGAGCTCTTTACTAAGTTTCATCGTATCACCCACTCCAAGACTGAATCTAGCTCCTGTGGGATGCTCTCAACCACAACAGTAGAGTTTTGGGGGAGGGTAGAAGGAGTTTCCGCTTGAGGAAGCCACCAGTGAGGAACACAGCCAGAAAATGAGTCTCTAGCATGTCAGTTGTTTTCTGTTTGTGGCAGTCACCATGGCTTTTCATGATGCATTAACAAGCTCCTGGTCAGGAATAATCTCTTAATGTAGGAATTTTGCCTGTCAATTTGTTCTTCTGTATGATAAAATTTCTCCAGAGCCTATGGTAAGCTCCTTGCCAGTCCTCGGGAATCTGTTCCTGTAAACAAGATTAACCTTGCACTGTTATCTTCATGTTAGCAACCATGGACAGTCTTCTGAAAAGGAAGCATGAGTTGTCACCAGTTCACATTTATAGTTACTGTTTCTGAAATATATATTCTTCTCTCTATTTTAATTCTCCAAGATTTTCTGATGCAAGAATCCCTTGGACTATAGGAACCATTAAACTCATAAAAAAAAAAACCAAAGGAGTGCTGAGTGGAATAACAAAAATATATTTGTGTCCTCCTCAAACCTGTTTAAGCTGACAGGCTGAGTGAAACAAAGTTTCTTTTCTTACTTTAAAAATACTTAGTTATTATGAATTGTTGTCAATGTTAACTGTGGACTTCAACTAACAATACTTACAAATGCTATACAGGGACTGCCAACTGCTATGTTATTATGTAGACCTTATTTCTTGAAGTTGTAGATATTACTCAGTGCCAGTGTATCTGCATGTTTGTATGTGATGGAAGGGAAGCAATGCTGCTGGGTGACTGATATGGTTGGAGTGCATCTTTTTATGTGATCGAAGAACTTATCTCCTTCTCTCTATTGCAGTTTTACATCCTTGCGTGTCCCTCTGTTTCTTGAAGATGAAGAAAATGATTGCATGTTTCTTTCTGCTGTTTGCACACGCTGTGCTTTCTACTGTCATGGCAAAAGATCTCCCTGGAAGACATTTCACCCGAAGAAGGGATGTTAACGCACAGTCTCTACTGGGTAAGTTACACAAAAAATACCCCAAACACCGCTACCAAAATCTGTCTCAAATACAAATGATAAAAGGCGTAAGCAGCCGGCCAAACCTTGGCTGAGTCAGTTTGTAATAAAAAGAAGATTTTCTTTTGCCAGCAGGTATGTGATAAAGTTTGTTGACCAGGTAACGGCTGTTGAAAGAAGGCATTTACTTTCGGGATGTGAGATTTACTTTATGTAAGTGGTATGAAATAAATATTTGCTACAGGACTGTTGGCTTGAAAAAAAGAAACAACTTTATTTTCAGTGTTTAGAGAAGATACATGCTCGTCCATGGAGGTTCTGTCAAATGAGCCTTTTACCATGACAGAAAGTTCTAGCTGCCTACATGTGTGTAGTACGCATAAAGATGATTGAGTGGAAATCTGTGGCTATTGAAATGAGGCTTGTCATTACATTACTTGATGTTAATCCCGTCACTTTGTCAGATTTATTCATAATGAGTAGCTTATTTTATAATGAGTAGTTTTTTATAATGAGCTAATTTTTTCCTCTTTTGCTAAAAATCTTAAGACAGGGTGTATCCATTTCAGCTTGTGGGCTGTCATATTTTAAAACATAAGGTTCATCTCTCCCTTGTTGGTCATCATCTGTGCATCACCAACCAGTCAACTTTTTCATCTCCTAACAGTTTGTGACTTAGAATAATTGTCTTTTGCTAATTGTTTAAAGTAATTGTCAGATTATGAAAACTCAGCATGGATGGCTTGTGGACACAGCCTATCACTAGGGATTAATGATTCACATCAGTAGTAGATCTCATCAGATACCTCTCTCCAGCCACTGGGAGATGGTAAGTGGACTCCATAAAGGTCACCTAGTGAACCCAAGTGCACATGAGGAATATGAGATGTCCTACAGAAGATATATTGGGAAGAAAGAAGAAGAAAGAAAGAATATGGGAGGATGGCTGACAGAGAGGAGAGCACCAAGTTTTATCAGTGAAATGCGTGTCTAAATAAAATGTAATCCTTTAAATAATGTAAAACTCCATAAAGTAACATTCACAATTTGTGAACTTAAAAACATCAGTTTTCAATTCCAATAGAACAAATTTACAACAAAAGACAACAGATTTCCATTTCTTATTCATCTTCCCCAAAACTAATAGATGTGGTCTTGAAACACTTGGGGTTCTGCCACAGAAGATGGAAAATCACAGCTCTGGAGATCTAATTCACAAAAAAACCATGGATATAGAACAACAAAGAGAAATACCCACATTCACACCTTACTTAACACCAATCTCAAACTTTCTAAAATCCTAGATTCTAAAATGTGATTATATAGCAACTTTTCCTGAATATTTTAGGGTTCCTAGCAAATACCGTAAGTGAGCTTATTACTTTTAGAAATAAACTGTCCATCTCTCTGGAAAATGAGTGCAAAGGCAAGGTGTTATGTGGAGAAACTGAAAGTGTCACATTTCTCTGTTGCCATTTTGCCTGTGATTTTTTAAAATTCCTTTTATAGCCTCTTTTTCAAATTTAAATAGTGGAAAATATATGAAAGGGTTTAGCATTCAATATAAATCAAAATGTGTAGATTAAATTATTTATTTCTTCTTTCAAAACCTGAGAGATTTCTGATCCCTGCATTTGGAAGCCTCTGGATCCCTACTGAGTTTGGCATGTGCAGGGTGCAAACAGTTCTGGCTAAAGGAACCTTTTAAAGACATTAAATGATGCAAAAAACTTGGAACTTTCTCTGATCCAGCCCATAAAAGTACGTGGCAGTTTGGAGTCAGACTCTTGGGCCTTGTGTCCTGTTTCAAGAAATGAGGCCACTGCTTATGTGTAGCAATGTATAGAAAAAGTGGCACGGTAAAAACACGCCTCTCTGTAAAGAACAAAATATGTAAAATGCCACTGTGCTGGAAAGTTGCGTGTTCCTTAAATGGCATGAGAAAGAACAGGTCCAAAACATGAGCTCAGAGACATGAAGTCAACAGATTTAATAAAATCACTCCAGAGTTCCAGCAACTTAACAGGGATTAGAAGTTGTCACATTCTATATAGTGTGCACATTATAAGTAGTAGTGGTGATGACAATTGCTGCTGTTGTGTAAAGACTTGGTTGGCAGGCAAAAGGAGCAAAATAGCTGCAAAAAACCAACAGGTACCTGGAAAAGTAATAAAAGTTAAGGTTGGGGATTGGATTTTTTTGGATGGAAGTCTCTTTTTCAGGACTAAAATGAAGGTTTATCCTATGTGAGTATAGTATTGTTAAAACAATTTTAATCCTTCTTTCTTCATTTCACAATTTTTAAAGCAATAGTGTACTGCTGGGATGACTGTTCACCGGTAAAGTACCAGTTGTGTCCATGTACAGAAGTAAAAGTCATTGCTCTAGGAAACAGGCAAGTTAAATAAGTAAAGTGGAATGAGTGAAAAATTCTGTGTGATTGTCCAAATAGAGAGAAAAGTACTTTGAGATCCAGGTTGAGGAGGATTTAATTTTTCATCAGCCATGCACTAAAACTTCATAGATTTCTTAATAGTCTTGATAGGTCTAATTGCCTGTACATTTTAATGAAGTTTTCTGAAAGAATGAGCTGTGTCTGAAAAGATATGTATTTTTCTTATTCCTCAATTTTTCAACTAAATCTCAATGTGCGTTGTTTTAATTTGTCAGGTCTTTGCATTGCTTATTGCTGTTTAAAATTACTATTGCTGTAGCTAGTAATTTCTGTCAAAGAGCTGAAATATTTTGTTCAAGGATCTATTGAAAAGAGAGTTTTTGGAACTCTCACTATGTGGCCCTTGAAAGCCAAACTGCTTTGCAGGTTTTTCTTTCATTAAACACTGAGTCAGACTTCCAGATATTAAAAACTTGTCAATTGTGCCAAATTAATTAACTTTTAACATTTTCTTAAGTCTTTCTTGTAGCATATTAGATATGCATGTATTTCAAGTAATAAAAGAATTTGTATTATATTGCTGGAAGATACTGTTTTCATGCAGGTGTATTTATGTTTTAAAGAATTGTTTCCATAGTTGTGAAAGATCTTGTGAAACAGCAGAAAGAAATAGGATGGTCAGTTTCTCTTTTCTATAGCAGACAACTGTTGCCTTTCCCCTTATCTGACATATGAACTAAATTTTGCCTTCTTTTTCCCCTCATCAGTACTTTGATCCAGAGTTTGGATCAAATTTGGCTTATCCTGATTTGTTAAAGGAAAATAATATTTTGGTTTTTTCTAAAGAAAAGCGGTGATATACTTGCTACATGGTTATAAAGATAAAATTATGTCTGTTAGAATAGCTGATTCCCTTCAGATATAATGAAATGGACTTCTGCACCTAAAAAGACTAATGAAGAGCAGGGTCAGTTGTCCATAGTGGTGATTTCCATACCGTGTTTGCAAGGCCAGTCAGAGGTCCATAGCACCCTTCAGCAGGTTTCATGTCTAGAAGCAACTTTTGTCCAATCTTTGCAAGATGTAGTGCTTCTTTGGTGTTTGAACTTGTGGGGTTTTTCCTGAAGCGGATTTGGGACTTAGGCCCTACTGCATCTTAATCATTTATTATAAAACAAAACAAATCAAAATTCCCACATTGTAAAAAAAAAAATCCACAAGTTCTTCTGTTTGCTTTTTTCCTTGATGAACTCTGTTCTTGTAAACTGGGCATGTATTTCATTTTGTATGGGCATACTTCTTTGGGAAGATCTGAAGTGAATGCATGAAAGCTGTAGTGAGTACAGTGAAAGTTGTAGAATACTATTCTAAGCAATACCATTCTTTCTGTTCCTTAGGAATATAAAATATATAGGTACATGATTTTGAAAATAACTATGTAAGGAGAAAAGCTAATTTAGGGGGCATTCCTTTAGATATTACATGATACCAGAGATACCAGAAGAAACAACAAAAAATTAACTGATCCTGCACAAAATTAAAACACAGGGGAAAGGAGGCCAAGAAGGAAATGTACTTGGCTCCTGTTCAGTGGAAGCTGCTGCAAAACACAAATGCCCCTGTCTGCGTTAAATTATATTTTGCAACATAATATACAATGGCTTGTCTCTTGGTTGTATATGTGTGATTCCACTAAGAATATGAAGTGCAGTAATAGGAACTATATGGAGCACTCACTAACTTTATTAATCACTCGCTACAGCCAGTTAAAATTAATCCAAAGATTCCAGTTATTCCAGATAACCCAGTTCTTAAACTTGAGTGTTTGTAACTGACATTATCAGGTTAAACAGTCTGAGTTATTTTAGCAGTAAATCAGAGGGAAAAGTATGTGACAAAAGTGAGCCCAACCCATGATGCTTCTGTTGAGCACAGATAAGATTCCTGTTTAGTTTTGGTTTAATTCATTGTGTATTTATACAGTAAGAGCTGACCAGAGATCTCTAAATTCTGCTAATATGGACTGTTGAGCCAACATGGGTTGCTTTCTCCTGTAAGAAACTTATTCACAGCCTCAACATATGTGTGTATGTGTTATTTTTTCACATCAATGCAACTCTGCCAAGTTTTATGTCCTCAGATAAAATCCTGTCAGATAGTAGAATCATTGTAACTGAAATCTGTGCTGCAATTGAAATCAGAATTGTGTCACAGCAACTACATCATGTGTTAGACATACTGTACTGGTACAGTACTGGGGGAGATGAAAACTCTTCCACGCAGCAGATGAAGATAGGATGCAAATTACATCTTTTGCATTACCACATAATTAGTTAAAATATAAGCACAGTCCAAGCCAAAGTTTTGTAAGGATACAGGGTAATCAAATACCTATCAATTTATTTACCTGTCAGCTCTCTATTCAAAACATGAAGTTGCCATATAAATAGAAACATACTATGTTTGGAAAGGGAGCAAGCAAAGCATTTTGCAGTCTGCAAAATGACCTGTTTCTTCCTTCTGAGGTGAGTATATACATAGTGCAATCTTTGTGCAGTATTAGCAGTGGTGTGTTTTGCTTCCCAGTAGTGCTTGTTTCAATAGCTGAGAGGTCACCCATGAACTTTATGCCAGCTCTCAAAACTTCAACTTTCATCTTAATCTCTCAGCTGTTGGCCTCTCCCCCACAGTAGCTGCTTTTTCAGATTCTGGGGTTTATGCACAGTAGAACACCCTCTCTCTGTGGCTTTGAGGTTTGGTAGCCTGGCTTGTGCTGAGGCTGTGCCTCCCCAGCCCTTAACAGAGGTCCTGGAGTCTGAGAAAGAGAGATCTGATCAGCAATCATATCCCTGCCCAGCCAGTTGTTCCCTGCAGCAGCTGTTATCCCTTAAACAGCCCCAGCTAATGAGCCATGAGGACTAGCTGGGACTGTGACAGACCTTAGGGATTTATGTCCTAATCTGAGTATGCTCATCTGCAGGCAATTATCATGGAGATCAGAAAGTTTGGATTTTGGTCTGTGCTAGCAGTTTTTAACCACAGAACAACATTCTGCTTGCCAAGTCTTGTATTTAGTATTCATTATTAATTTTCATGTATCAAAATCACATTCACTTTTAAGCCAGCTATGGGGTATTTCTCTAATTTAAGTTATATGGACTATAACTTGATTTTCAGCATCACAAGAAATTGTACTGTATTTCTTTAATGTGTATTTCCTCTAACAAAGTCTTTTCTCTCTTTCCTCCTTCTTCCCTTCTTTCTTTGTTTTGTTTTCTTATTCTTTTAATGTCTCCCCCTCCTTTTTTTCTTCTTTTTCCTTTTGTTTTAAGGTAATTTGTAATTTTTCCAGAGGGTGAAAGAATATCTGCTGTTATAGAAAAACCTGAGTCATGAACTAAACATCAAATGATCTTTGTATTTCTGAATTTGTTTATTACAACCCCCACAAATTACTGTGAAATACCATTTCTGTTTGAAAAAGAGTTTGCCTTGACAATAATTCAGTGAGGAAAATTACTGTGAGTAAAAAAACTGTTGTTATGAGTATATTCTCAAGGAGCTCAAAGCCTCCTCTGTGTAATATGTCTCGAAGAAGAATCAGGCCAAAAGAAAGAACACTGATATTCAGCAGTGTGCTGGTTTTGACTTAATTTTAAGCACTTTAGCTTATTAATTAAAAAAGCACATATGTGCAAAATTAATTTGAAGACCATGGAAGCAACATTTGCATTGCTTAAGGAACATCTCGTTTTATAGGCATGAGTGGGTAATCAGACACTGTTGTGGATGAAGACAACATGCCTTAAATTGCTTTGGAACCTTGAAGACACCATCTTATTTAAGTACTGTTAAAGTGGTAGACCTGCTGGTTCACCAGTGGACATGATGTCCCACATGTTTTGGGAGGCAGGGGGGAATGGTGTACAGGGCTACCCCATCATGCTGTTTCTGAGTTTTTTCTGGAAAAGAATCTAATACTTAGACCGTTACCAATAGATAGAAGTATGTGGTTTCAGGTCAGCTGATCAATGAGTAATGTTGAGGTTGCTAACAGCTTTTCCCATAAACAAAGACATGGGCAACTTAAAAAAAAAAAAAAAGTGTGGATAGGAGTTTTTAAAATGTTAAGCTAATGTTCTGAAAGCAGGAGATCACAAACTCAGTAAGGTCACATTTTTTCTCTAAATTTTTTATGCTGCTACTAACAACTGTTTACTTTCTGTATCTGTTCTTTCTCTAATAATTTCTGTGTCCTTCCAACAGTACCCCAAGTAGCTCAGGCAAGATAGGAGTCTCAGATCTTCAAGGAGAAAGATACAAAGATCACCTTCTCCCATACAATCACCTTTTTCATGTTGGTTGTGATTTGATGTTTTACAGGTGAGTGCAGAAAAAGACAGTCACAGTCAGAGTAAGTGTTTCCAGGCTGCCTGTGGGAACAGGATGCAATGTAGCATTACTGTGTGTACCATGAGTTTCTCCATGTGGCTCATAAAATGAATTCCTCATCTCTCATGGGTGTAAGCTATCCTTAGCTGAGAGCACATAACATTTGTTTCTGTCAGGAAGTGGTGGGTAGATTTTCATGTTGCCATGTGCATGGGGCTATCAGGATACCTTATCATTCTGTCCAGGTGTTCCACTGCCTGCAAGGAAAACAACCTGCTCCCTGGTCTTCCTGACCACAAAAGCAGGTTTGACTCCTGTCAGAAAACTCGACAGTTTCTATCTCAGAACAGCTGAATTATGCAGAAAGAACTAGAAAACTTGGGACTTTCCCTACACTATACTTTGGCTTCATACCAGAGAAGCCACGAGTATTAGTGAAGAAATGAAGAAATACTAGGAGTCAGTTCTGGAATTCTGGATTTGGAGAGACTTAGTGTTAATAATGACCTTGTTATTTTGAAAAGCATGACAGGGAAGGAATAGAAATAGTGAGGTGAAATGAGAACAAAGTAATATACCCCCCTGCAGTGGCTAATAATGAAGCATCTGCATGTAGAAGGAAATGGAAATCTCTGGACAAGAGCCTCCTGCTGTACAGTTCTCCCAGAAATTTTGGAAGTTCAGAAAAGATTTCATCAGAGCCAATAAGGAAATGTCTGGAGGCTGCGTTCCATTTAGAGATTGTTCCCAGATGAAGAAATTTGTAAGGAAAAATGGGTGAGCTGCCAAGCTCATAATGAATGTTTGGGTTAGCGCCATAGGCCTGTGTGTTTGGGGAAAGATTCAGAGCGAGGATGGGGCCAGAGAGTACAGGGGCAGGTCTTGGATCCAGGGCCTGTCCCAGAGCTAGGAAGAGGTAGCATCACCTGCAGAACCAAATGCAGCATGTATGTGTGCTAGGAGCAATTTCTAATGTTCACTTCAGGAACTAGGTATGATAATATCTGAAATGTACCATACCATACTTTGTCCATCTTGGAATTAAAATGAGAAAAAAACCAAAAGGAGTAGAAGCCAACTTGCTCAAAATGTCTCACTAGAGACAAGAAATGCTTGGAATTACTGCTCTTCTTTATTTATTCTTTGCAACAAACAAAATGTGCTTCCCAAAGCATTTTGCACTTGGTATGTTTATGAATGAATTGGAAATTTGGCTATTTTTTACTGATATAATTGTATGACAAGAAAATGAAACCTTCTTGACGACCTAAGAAATTCTGTGGAAATATCTTAGAACCTGTCAAACACAATATTTCTGGCTGGATATTTAGCTAGTGAAAATCAGAATTCTGGACTACAATAAAATAATATTTGACACCCAACAAGTTCATACATCTTTTAACAAATCTGGTAGGAGTTATGCAGAGATTTATAAGGAAAGAATTTGTAAAAAGAAGATGAGGAAGTAATATTGAGGGCTCGAGGGAAAATGAAATAATAAAATGACAAAGGAAGAAGATACATTTAGGAAGAAGTTGTAAAATATGCCAACTGGGAGAACAGTTTTCTCCCCGTTTTATTTAATTTTGAGTGAAGACTTGTTCTGTTACTCAAAGATAAAATCTAAAAATAAACCTGGTGTTACTGGTGGCAGTGTCACAGAACATGTAATTTTTGTATATGCATTACTGGGGAGTGAGCTAAGAAACACAAAATATTAAAATTACCATTAAAACCTGCTCAGGCAATAATTTTTCTATAATCTCATTTTTTCTTAACTGATTTAATTCTTCCTTTTTGCTTGGATTGTCATACTCTATAACAAACATCTTAATGGAGCTAATATTTACTTGTTATAAATTACTTTTTCAATGTCTAAACTTTGCTGTCATGTTTACCAAATTGAGCTAACCTCCTTTTGCATTGCATACAACAATAGCCTTCTTTAACATTTATCCATTCTCATCTATTAGGATAAAGACCTACATAACCAAATAAATAATATCTAGATTTAAAAAAAGGAAAAAAAGTACTAAGGAGTCATAGAGATGTAGGACAAAACCAGAAAATAACTAATTCATTTTTAAACAAGCAGTTTTTTCAAGACAGCCAACTTACAAAAACCTTTGAAAAATCACCATCTAAAACTTGTGTCCTTTGAATGTGTTCAGTTTGAATATCCCCAAGTGGAAATGTCTGAGGAAATTAAGCAGTGCTGGGAGCATTCTTGGGCATTGGAACTCCACCATTATTGTTGCTGTTAAATGTCTGGAGCTGTCTCTGGCCCACTGTGACTTGAAATCACCATGCAAGGTTCAGAAGGTACGGAGAATTATCCCTACAGGGGTTATTCCCTCGAGGCCTCTTGCATACAGCCACTCTGTTTGAGCAGGAAGTCGAGTTTAATACTATGGATGGAGCCAGTTGGCCTCTGAGCTTAGCTGGTACCTTGGGCTGCTCTGTGGCACTGAGACCAGCAGTGCAATGTGTCCTGCTTCTGTGCTGGGGAATACCCTGAGCTCACAGACCAGTTCCATCCACAAAGGGTGGATCTCTGGCTCATGCTAATTCCCATATCATGCCTGAGGACTGCTTGAGAAAATGTGAATTGTCCTCAGACAACAGTATCAGGAACTGTTCTAATGATTTAACAGCCTAGAAGAGTCAATTTGAATGCTCAAGAAAGCTCCCTGTTGCTACTTCAGTTGTATTGAGGAAATGTAGCATTAATGAAAAATGAGAGGATAGAAATGCTCTGACACAGACCCTGGGTGGGTGAGCAAAATCAGAGCAGTGTGAGCTTTGTCAAAGCCAAAATAAGCTGAGCATAATTTGCTTTGAGAAAGGAATAGAAGGAAACCTGCAGTCATCAGATAAAATGATTTAAGAGAATTTTCAGCTTTAGAGGAAATTAAGATGCTCAATAATATTTTAAGCTTTGTTTTATGTGTCTCTCAATAATTGGATCCCAGCTGGTTTCTTCCAAGTAGAACTGAAATTTCCTTGCATTGTTAGCTTTCCAAAGGTGGCATCACTGTAACTGTCATTTACAAAGTGGATATTGATTAGAGAAGGAAAACATATTTACTACTGACTTGATCTTTCCTTCTGTCTTTGTCTTGCCTCTCCTGGCTTCCCCTTTGGATAATACATCCCACACTGAGGGTTTTTTTTAACTTTTGTGTTGGCAATAGAAGACCTCTGCTGACTTAGAAGTAGGTTTATGCATGAGTAGTTCTTTACAATGAGTATGTCAATTTTCATAAGAGTGAAAGGGAATTACTTTTGGTTATGAAGATGTTTGCCAAAGTTGTGAGAAAGTTCACTGTTTAAAATGAGAGCTGGCCAGAGGAAGAGATTATACTTTACATGACAAATGGAGAAGCATGTAACTGCTAAAAAGCTATCACTGAAAACTTACCTGAGGGGGTGAGTATTTACATCTGTTAGTCATTACTACTGATTGTCACTCCTCAAAATACCACAGAGTTGGATTTTTTATCTGTAGAAGAGTTACATTTTATTTTTTGCTAAGCCCAGGTTAAATCAACTTTAATAATTAAGTTTTTTTAAAAATTCATACCAAATCAGAAGACAAAGATTTTAAATACATCTTAATTTGGAAATGTTTGGTATTTCTATAGATAGAAATTTGCTGGTCAAAGTAGTTTTGAAATACACTGTGTTTCATTCAGATTAATAGATTTTTCTGAGGTAATTCAGCACAATGTGATGTATTTCTGGTAGTACTATCAACCAACGCTCTCCAGGCTTTTTCCCACCAAGATTCATTTCAGAATAGAAAAATTAGTCTCTTCAGACTGGGGTCCAAATCTTTATATTCCAATTAAAAGGATTCAACATCATGGCTGTAGTTTTGACTTGTTTTCACAGAATCACAGAATGGGTCAGGTTGGAAGGGAGCACAGTGGGTCATCTGGCCCAACCTCCCTGCTCAAGCAGGGTCATCCCAGAGCACATGGCACAGGATTGTGTCCAGATGGTTCTTGAATATCTTCAGTGTGGGAGACTCCACCACTTCTCTGGGCAGCCTGTTCCAGTGAACCTGCACTGTAAATTTTTCCTGATGTTCAAGGTGAATTTTCTGTGCACCAGTTTCTGCCCATTGCCTCTTGTCCTATTGCTTGGCACCACAGACAAGAGCCTGATTCCATCCTCCCTTCAAATACTGATAGACATTGATGAGGGCCCCTCTCAGTCATCTCTGAGCACGCCCAGCTCGCTCAGCCTTTCCTCATAAGAGAGATGCTGCAGTCCCCTCATAATCTTTGTTGCCCTCCTCTGGACCCACTCCAGCAGCTCCATGTCTCTCTTCTCCTGAGGAGCCCAGAACTGGACACAGCACTCCAGATGTGGCCTCACTAGGGCTGAGCAGAGGGGCAGGATCACCTCCCTCAGCCTGCTGGCAGTGCTCTTCCTAGTGCACCCCAGGATACCTTTGGCCTTCTTGGCCACAAGGACACTGCTGGCTCATGGACATTTTGTTGTCCTCCAGGACCTGCAGGTCCTTCTCTGCAGAGCTGCTTTCAGCAGGTTGGCCCCCATGCTGTACTGGTGCCTGGGGTGCCCCAGGTGCAGGATCCTGCATCTGCCTTTGTTGAACTTCTCTGCCCATCTCTCCAGTCTGTCGAGGTCCTTCTGAAGGGCTCACAGCACTCTGAGGTATCGGCCACTCCTCCCAGCTTTGTGCTGTCAGGGAACTCGCTGAGGAGGCCTCTGCCCCTTCATCCAAGTTATTGATGAAAAATTAAACAATACTGGGACCAATATTGGAGCTTGGTAGATGCCACTAGCGACAGGCCTTCAACTGTGCCACTAATTAGGACTCTGGGATCTGCTGTTCAGCCAGTTCTCAAACCACCTCTCTGTCCACTCACCCACTCCACACTTCCTGAGTCTGCCTGTGAGGATGTTGTGAGAGACAGCATTGAAAGCCTTGCTGAAGTTGAGGTAGACAATATCCACTGCTCTCCCCTCATCCATCCAGGCAGTTGTTTCATCATAGAAGGCAATCAGGCTGGTCAAGCATGATTGACCTTTAGTGAATCCATGCTGAAATGTTTTAAAGGAAAAAAAATAGCAGCCATTTTACTCTTCTCTCTTGTCATGCAGACACATAGTCTTTTTTTTTTCTGTAATTATCTTCCTTTCCTCTTGCTTCGCTCCTACAAATCATAACTTAGCATTATCTTTGTATTGCTGGAATCATTCATGTTATATTAGGAAAGATAATTTGTAATTTTTTATATATATAAGAATAATTATAATTAAGATAATAAGGTAGAAAGTAATTACATCAGGATATCTGTATCCCATTAGAACTGGAATTTTGTTTCTGCTCAGCTTGGCTTATATTCAGCTTGCTCTGATTTTGAAAGAATAAGCAACCCGAGCATATTCCTACGCTTATGAATAAAGCTGTACTGTAGACTGCACATGAATAAATCCAGGCAGTCATTTTTATTGTCATTAAAGAGCATTTTTATTCTGTGCCAACAAATGTTCTTGGTAATCTATGAAAGAGGCTTCTGAGTTAACGAGTGAAAACAGGCATCTTTCTCACCCCCTGCCTTGGCAGAAGTGCACGATGAGTGTTCGTCAGCAGTCACAAGTGAACTTGTTTAAAGGACAGTCCACAGACAGGCGTGTTTCAAACTGAGTCCTTGATTGGCCCACTTGTACTAGTGCAGTATGACATGACCTTTGATTATACAATGAAACACTACTTTTCCACCAAACATTTGCCTCATTCACTGCACAAGATGGATGACAGTGCACTGGGAACTGAATTGGGTTTGGCAATAAGGGAAACTACTGATTAGGGGTGTCTCGTCTTAGTAAAATGAGGTTGCCACTGCAGTCTGATGAGCATTCTTGCCATCTTTAATCTTTCAAGCCAGGCATACAAACACAACTGACAACCTCACAGGTATATTCATAGCCACAGGAATTTAAGAAAATGAGCAGACACCATGATTGAAGCCATAGGTCTGTCTAACCCAGTGTTTTTGTCTCTGACAGAGGTCAAAAGTAGATGCATGTAGTTGAAGAACAAGAAAATGCCACCTGCAGTTATTCCCTGAACTGCAATGCTTTTGTGACTCGGTTTTCCTAATTTGGAGGAATCTTTAAGATACACCTGAAACCTCTGTTGATTTCTTTTCATCAGCATCCCATCAAAGTCCTTTTAATCTTTTTCCATATGCTGTCTTCTTCTGTGGCAAGTCTGGTAGCTCACCTTGCAGGCTTGCCTCAAGCTTGCCATGTGCTGCCTTCCTGTGAATGGTCAGTCCCTATCCATTCTCATTAAGCACCTCATGCGTGTGTCTTGTATTTCTCATATTCTTTCAGCAAAGGATGCTGAGCAGAAACCAGAGGATATACTCAGGGTCCCAGAAAGCTTGTGGGATGCCTAAAAGGCAGCCAGCCTTCACTGCTGCTGTTATCCATGATAGCTTGGCCTGTGCATCTGTGCAATTGTCAGATGTAGACATACTCTTTAATATTTCTGTTTCAGTGACTCTTGGAAAAAAAGACTTCTGATGGCTGACATAGATTTCAGGGAGTGTTCAGTATGATTGTTTTTTTGGCCGAGTGAAGTGCCACTGTAGACAACAGGATTTTCTCTCTGATGCAACCACAGAATTTCTCTGTGATGCTGAAGCTAGTCCAATACATGAAACTTTCCCCAGATGGGTATTAATTACATGTTTGAAATCATGGCATTTGATTTTTAGAACTGCTGAGCACTCACAGCTGCAGTTGACATCATTGAGAACTGTATATGCAAATTGCTGCTTACTGCCAACTTCCTTGAAAAATCAGTTCTTTCATGTCTCTTATCAGTCAGTGAAATTAACAGATATTTTGACCTGTATTTATTTGTGTTCTGTTTTCCCTGTTTCTAACGAAACGCTTATAACCCCCCTGATTTGTTACAGTATTAGATTTCTAAATTCTCAGGCTCTGCCACACAAAGCATCACAGTGCAGCCCACTTAAATAGTTACTATGTCATTCAAGGAGGATTTCCACTCTGTGTGGGGATGAGGTCAAAATCTCAACAATGGCACAGCAGGATAATGCACAAGTACCTGAAGAGTGACGTTTGACAAGGGGATGTAGTGGTAAGACAACAACTAATGAACTGATAATAAACTAAAAGAGGCCAGGTTTAGACTAGATATAGGGAAGAAGTTCTTTACTCAAACAGGTTGCCCAGAGAAGTTGTGGATATCCCACCCCCGGCAGCGTTTAAGGCCAGGTTGGATGGGGCTTTAAGAAACCTGGTTTAGTGGAAGGAGTCCCTGCTCGTGGCAGGGGAGTTGAACTACATGGTCTTTGATGTCCTTTCCAACCCAAGCTATTCTCTGATTCTGTGATTCTCTCTTCCCATTCCACTGCCATTAATCATTCTGGGCACTTACTTCGCGCACACACACAAAAAAATACATACAATGATCAAGTATCAGGCAGCTTTTGTTATTTACTGGAGAACAAATTTATATTGCCCAAGTAGCCTTAGTTCTGGTATCTCCTATTTTTCCTGAATTTTCACAGCACTTGCCAGAGTGTTTGTTTAGACAGTAAACCTGAACCTCTTTGCATTTTGAAATCATAAAATATTTTTATTTGCATTTTCCTTTTAGAAAACACTTGCAGCAACAAACGTCTGGACCTTGTTTTCATCATTGACAGCTCTC
The DNA here is from genome assembly GCA_034509425.1 of Eopsaltria australis. NCBI lineage: Eukaryota > Metazoa > Chordata > Aves > Passeriformes > Petroicidae > Eopsaltria > Eopsaltria australis. The sequence continues at coordinate 7,616,859 of JAVTVJ010000056.1, forward strand.
GTAGTGTGCGCCATTATGACTTCGAAAAAGTGAAGGAGTTCATTTTGACCATTGTGCAATTTCTGGACATCAGCCCTGATGCCACGCGCGTGGGGCTGATTCAGTACGGCAGCACCGTCAAGCAGGAGTTTTCGCTGAAGACCTTCCGGCGGAAGCAGGATATCGAGAGGGCAGTGAAGAGGATGATGCACCTGGCCACTGGCACCATGACTGGCCTGGCTCTGCAGTATGCAGTGAACATCGCCTTCTCAGAGACAGAAGGGGCTCGACCTCTGAGGCAGAATGTGCCCCGAATTATCATGATAGTGACAGATGGGAGACCTCAGGATCCTGTGGCAGAGATTGCTGCTAAAGCACGTAACTCAGGAATCCTAATTTTTGCTATTGGAGTAGGAAGAGTGGATATGAACACTCTGAAGTCCATTGGGAGTGAACCACATGAAGAACACGTGTTTCTGGTTGCTAATTTCAGTCAGATTGAAACACTGACCTCTGCCTTCCAGACTAAACTTTGTGGTAAGATTTTTATCTATAGATTTGAATACATAGGTGAAAGTGAAACAGAAAAAGTATGTATTATAATTAAACTTTTTGTTTTACATGAAACCTTGTCTGTTAGAACATATACTAGGCAGAACATAGACTAGGCAGACAATATCCAGAACAGCAGTCACACGTGGGGAAAACCCATGCTCCTGTTAAGTGCCATAACATGTGGTCTAATTCCTCATGGTCATAAGCAGTTAGGCAAACACACATATCATGATTTTCCTATTTATTGCAAGAAGTTGTACTACTTCCTGCAGCATAGGTCTCTTCCAAGATTGGCATCCCTTGGACCAACCCAGGACATTGTATAATAGCAATAAATTTATGATCTTTGCTATTTGAATATTAAATATCTTTTTGTCATCTCTTCATTTTAAGTATGATCTCCCTTAGTAGTGAAACTTTAAACTGCTCAACAGTCTTTCAGTTATTTAAATACCCTTAAGAGTCCATGGATTCCTCTTCCAAAGCTTACATACTAATACTATACAAAGAATCATTTCTGTTCATGCCTTGTGATTGGAAGTGAAACACAGACATGGCAGTGTTTGTATTCCATCTATTTAAAATACAGAAAGTTAGGAAAAGCCATTACAGTGTATTATTCATTCATACAATAAAGTAAATATTTTAATAGGTATTAATTTGCAACAGAGATATCACTTTCATCTGTAATTCCCTAATAAGGAATTACTTTTTGAAAGTATCATGGCATTTGTAATTAATTTTATTTTAATCTGTGTACTTAGTAGACTTTTCTCTTTTATTTATTCCTGAGATAAATATGAAAATATTTCATACAAATTTGGCTCTAAGCTGATGTATTTTCATTAGAGTCCAGAAAAAGAATGCGTGGTGAGATTAAATGCTCACTCCTCTCTAGGGATGCTTTTGCCAGAAAAGAACTGCAGCTTATTGTAAGGATAGTCTGGAGAATTTTCCTTACTTAATCTTTTCCAAAATTGTTTCAAAGAGCAGCTGAACTGCCTCAGCACAAAACACCACCATAGACATTCATCAGATAATAGATTTTTTCCCGTTTCTTCCTTGCTGTATTATTAGCTGGCGCAGTAGGATATATTTAAAAACCAAGAAAGAGTAAACTAATCATTAATTCAGAGTTTAAATGGAATGCACAGCAAATGCTATTTTTTTAGATTGTGTTTCAGAAACAAATCCAGTACAAATGCCATTTACTTGGTTGGTTTGGGGTTTTTTTCTGGTTGGGCAGTGTCCAATAAATTTATTAGAGTTTTTGAGCTCACTTTTAATCAAACACATGTGTTCCTCAGTAAAGCCACCCCCACAGCAGATGGAGGAGTATGGAGGTGACAAGGATAGTGGTTGCCTTCTGCTCCCAGAGAATGTCTCCACAGGATTTGCTGTGCCGGAAGATGGAAGTGAGATCCTAAGACATGTTTAAAAACCCAGACCCAGATTCAACAGAGAGTTTAAACTGTTAGATTCATATGGATTTCAACATAAGGTACTAAATTGCAGATAGGATCCATAACATTTTAGTTGCTCTCGACTGTGAAGCAGCATTCGGCTTGCTGAATTTCAAGAAAGCAATCATAACCTCTGCTTCCTAGAGCACCTACAGGAAATGTGGTTAGTTTAAGTCCTCTCAGGTGTGAACCAGAGGCAGTATCCTTGTAGCTGAGTGGAACATCTGGACACCTTGTTTCTGTGCTAAAGCAATTGAATGCATCCCTCTGGTCAAGTCTCCTGGAATCCTGTCTGCTTGGCTTCATGCTGATTCAGGTGTCTCTATCTGCACAGATACAGTGTGAAGGCTGATGTTTCCTTGAAGATATTGATATTATTGTCTTGCCCAAAATCAAGCAAGAGTCCTGTGATATAGAGAAAAAAATCTAATTCACAACAAGGTTTATGTTCAGATTCCTCAACTATGAGATCACCCTTTCTATTACTTCAGTCCCTGCCTGTGACCACCAAACACCTCCTGCAACAGATGAGTTTGCAGAAAACATTCAGAGAGCAGACTCTCCCACAGAAATCCGACTGTTGACCAGAGTATCCCTGCTTTGGAATGGGTGCTACAGAAATACTTCAGAACATGTACATGATACTTGTGTAGTAGATGGAAAGATTGGTAACAGACAGTAATAATGTATTCTCAGAAAGAACTTTAGTTATTGGGACTCCTGTTTCATTTTCAGAATGACAGAAAGATGACTTTGACAAGAAGTCGAAGCAGGTCTGTGTTCACAAATAAAAGTACTTGAGAAGTTTTATTATGGCAGAAATTTGTGAGATCCAAGAAGCTGATTAAGAGATTAGGGAATTGTGGTGGTTTGTGGCTTAGCAATAAATACCTAACTCTTGTAACCATGCCAAAGAGCAGATACATAGTATGTATCTTAAAATCACATGTGGGTTTTTTCCACAAGTACCACACCTACCACATTGAGTTATTTAGTAGGCTTCTGTTCTGGCTCCCAGAAGATTACTGTTAATGTCTATTCCATAAATTTTGAGCTTTGTCGACCTAGCATGTTCAGGAACACATCAATCCCTAATTGCTCTTGAGCAAAATAGATAATTTTCTGCACAGTGTCCTCTGAGAAGTAATTCACCTATATATCATAGAGATTACATAGAAGTAATGCTGCACTGGGAAGAAAACATCAAGATTTCTTAATCCCCAAGTACTGATCTGGAGAAAAATAGCTCAACAATGAATTTGACTGAATGGGCCTCTATTCTTTTTCTCTTTTATTGTCTCAGTCGGCTGCATTTTAATACTTGCTATTAGAGACATAAAATACAAACAGAACAAAAATAAACCCAGGAAGTCTTACAATCTGAAGTGTAGCTCAACTCATCGCCCCCTTAATGAATCTTGGAGATACATGTCCTCAGTGTCATCATGTCTTATTTGCATGTTCCTCAACATTAATAACTAGGCAAGCAAAATAGTCTTTTCATTCAGTTGTTTTTAGTCATTTCTCTGGTTTATTACTGGGTGCTGCTTTTCTTCATGCAAAAAATTGAATGTTCTCTAAATCAGCTTACATGTAAATTCCACATATTTTCTAGAGCTGATTATAATAGGTTTGTTTCATTGTCTTCATAGGACCATCAAATAATTATTTTTTTCAGAAACTCTCTTGTGTATTTTTATTTTCTTAAGCTGTCATTTTTGTCATTATTGGCAAGACTTAATTTGAAATTGCTAAGTTGCTTCAGCAAAATTTTCTTCGCTATCTTTTTTTCACTTGTGACCACAAGTAAGTAAGACCAGCAGTTAGTAATGTTTTCCTTTTTTTCTTTCAGTGCCTCATATGTGCAGTATAGTTGAGCATCACTGTGATCACTTCTGCATAAACACCCCTGGCTCCTACATGTGCAGATGTAAACAAGGATACATTCTGAATGCTGACCAGAAGACTTGCAGCAGTATGTTTTCTTTCTTTTCTCTTTCATACTCCCAGAAAGTGCTTGACATCACTTACCCTTTCTGTTGGGTACATAAAGAACTGAACTCAGTATATAATTAATGATAATCATCAGAAAGTGTCTTGAAAGGTGAAGTTGTAATTCATTTTCTTGCTTTGTGTAAGTGAAGTTCTTACAAATCTTTCTGAAATACACCAAGCTGAATTTTATAGATGGCTCTGCAGAGGTGCACTGTAACTCTATGAAATTGTATTTGAATTGTATTGGTATTTTAAGTTCAACAATGAAACAACAACCAAATAAATAACATTATCATCTCAAATGAAGTGCATTTAGATACTTTACTAACTTGTCCAGCTAGCAACAGTACTAAATTATACAGAAAGGTGCAATAAACCCCATACTAGAAAATTGTGACATGACATTCTGAAAGGCTCTTCCTAACTGCTGCTGGAAATGTAAGGATTTACAGCCTTTCAAAGAATGGTTTCAGAAGTCTTATTTATGCTCTCATTCCTCTCTTCAGAAGTGTTGACTTTCTTCAGTTTTGAGTAGCTGGTTGTATATTTTATAATAACCAAATTTATTTCACTTTAATTTTGATCTTTGTGATCAGTATTTTGTTAGTCCATTTTAAATTGTTTCCTAGTAATTAAGAGCAATTTACATTAGAGGGATATGCAAAATTTATTTCTGTATCCACCTTATTTTATAGAAATTATGTAACACTATCTTTAATTACTTGTGGAAAATGTACTTGCTAAAAATTCAGGTTTTTATCACACAGTAGTGCATGGATTCAAATTAAAGTGCATTGATTCAAATTAAAGTTGCTAAACTGATTTTAGCCAGAAGAAAAATTTTGGAAAACGTCTTTTCAAGAAGCTGTGGGAGGCAGTCATTGTAAGAGCATAGGATGTACCTCTTACAATCAATAATTTAGAACTAAGGTGAATACTGCAGGCTCAAATACTATCCTTGTGTTTGATGGTCTGTATCTCAGGAGAGTGCCATAAAACTACCAGGTATCTTGAGATTAGTGGATTCTTAGTCTCTCATGCTTAGAGCTGTGTTTAATATCAAATACTAAGCACCAATGAAACAGGGAAGACATGTCAGTATCTGAGGTGACTCTGCAGCTTGGGGATTAGACTCTACATGTGCAGTGGGACACATGCTTTCAGAGCCTCAGTAAATAGGAATGGGATCTAATTAATGTCAGCAACTGAGTGATCAGGATATTCTCACTCCTCCATAGAAGCGTCTTCAGACCCTTTGGGCTACAGCAGGAAAACCACTTCTGAGGTGTTCACCTCCTGTGCTGTTGAGCTGTGAGAATCTGTTTTCTGTTCCTTCTCACCACATCCTTCACCAAAAGTAGATATCTGCCATAAGCACTTCTGTGAATTACAAGGCAATGTGTTGCATTAAATGGAGCAAATGTAACACTTTATTTGTGGTTTTGTTTCCTGTAGAAGATGAAAAAAAAAAAAAAAAATCAGTCCAATCTGGAATATTTTCTAATTGGTTTAGCAACTCAGTCAAGACAATAGTTACCAGAAGAATTTTTCATAAAGCCTATTTTCCCTCCTTCTGCATGTTTGCTATAACTCATCAGAAGGAAGGTGATCATACAATGTAATCATCATTAGAAATGATGGCTCCGACTATGTAATCACATTTCAGTAGTACTGTTATTGTCTAACCTTTTCTCTTCATTGTGTCCCTCTTAAAATGCTTCTCATTTAAAACTTTGTATCTTTTAGCCTTTCTTTTAAACCCTCCATATGCAATTAAATTTTTTAAAGAATTTTGACAAAGAAGTTTTTTGAAATTTATCTGAAATTCAAAATTTCTCTTTTTTTAATTCTCTCACACATAGTCCCAGTTCTCACCCCTAACATCAATTCTGACAATTTTTTTTGTGAATTAATTAAAATTTTTTTATTACAAGTATGAAAAATTCTTTCTTTATTGTCTGTTCTTCTTTTTACTCTGTTACATTTCCATAGTTTTTCTCAGCCAGTAGTTCAGCATTTGGGCACTGCACTGCTTCAAATACAGCTTAATTTCCAAGACTTTTGGAATTGTGTGTAATATTCCTACTGGTGACCCATGCACAGTAGCCCTCAATGTGCTCCCTCTCTACCATTTTCAAAGTCATTTGCTGCATTGCTTTACCTTCTTTTTTAGCTATGACTTCTATTAGTTTTCCCCATTTACCTCTCACATGATTTCTTTGATTGTGCATCAGCTTTGATCATCAGTCAGATGATACCAGACTGCAGTTTGATCAATATGAAAGGGAAATCAGTGTGTTTGTAGCCTTTGGTTTTTTTACATCACCAAACCATAAACCAATTTTAGCAATTAGCACTGGAAATCTGAGAGTCATCAAACTAGCCTTAAATGTGCTAGGATGGTGCAAATCATTGATGAAGGAGAGAGATGATGGACTGTCAGACTAGAGAAGGTCAAACCATTATGTCTAAAACCCACGCCCAGAGATGTAAAAGAATCCGTGAGGATAGGGAGCCAGGCCTGGACAAAGGGGACAGCTTAGTTCTCGAGGTACTGTGGTAGGAGAACCACAGCGAAAGAAAAATGCCCAGTCTGTGAGTATTTTAGGTACCTTCACTGGCTGTTAATTGCCCACAAGTGCACAGAGACAATGGATTCCTCACTTGACATCTAAGTTAAATAAATCTCCATCATGTTTATGTTAAGTACAGTACATTATCAACATAAACCAGATGTATTTATCTAAGGTTTGGATATATTCGGCAGCTCTTCCATGAACAAATAGTTTCCTTATATGCATAATTTAACACTTTCTGAATTAAACAGAGCAAAAAAGATGAATGGTAAGTACCTAGTGTTATACTGTCTTTTCATTCTTTTGTACCTATTTTTATTCTTCTGGTTTTTTTTTTTTAATGTTGTGAGAGTAAATGCTATCAGTACTCAGTTCTTTAAAACCCTTAACCAAATGGCTTCAATCAGCAATGAACTGACCACTTCACTTCAGGCTGGGAAATGGTTTGTTTGTTCAACTTAAAATATTCTTACATTTGCTTAATTATGATGGTTTTGTGTCCATGAAAGGATGCTCCTTTCGTGTACTGTGGTCTAACTTTTCTAGAGAAGAGTGTTTGTGTCAGATAATGGGCGTTCTTTACTTATTACACTGTATTTGTTTGTTTAACTAATCTCTCCCATTCTTCTCTAGAGATACTCAAATCTTACATTAATAAACAAAATGATACAAAAGAGGAATGTAGCTGAAACAAGCTGGAAAATTATCTATTTGTGGATGTTTACATTGGAACAAAAGAGTTAAGCGACTGTTTATGCTGCTCATCATGCCGCTTGATATGAAACAGACAGCTATAAAAGAAAATTTGTTTTTGCTTGGCTGATTTCCTCAAACGTGTTCCAAAAGCCTATTTTGTAGCTGTAAATGACCATTATGTGTTGAGCAGTCTTTGAGCAGCACAAAGTACTCTGCTTTCCAGAGCTTTTGCTGCGGAAACTTGGGGTTCTCATAAAGCTTTGCTCTATTGAAAAGAAAGCACAGTGTGCTTTATTTGGCTAGGTGCTGAACTGACCTCATTTGTCATGGTAATTTTTTTTATAAGATCTTTTGTGTGGGAGGGGTAACTTGCTGTGGTGTTTTGCATAAAACTGAAAAATTCTACAACTCAGAAATTAAATATTCCCAAGTTTTTTGCAGTTGTGTTTTCCTTTTCTTTCCCTTTCCAACCTCATCATCATTTATCTGGTTGTGCAAAAAAAACAAAAACCCAAAAATACACAAATAAACACAATTATTTTTCTTTTTAAAAAAAAAATCCCTGAAGAATGCCCTTTGACCTTTTTAGGGAAGCATACATCAAGCAACTCTACTAGGCACCATTGGTCCATTAACAGTCATTGCCTTCAGGTGAAGGAACGAGTGCCTCAGCTTTGAGTGGCTGATCCTATCAGCTTTCACTGTTTGACAGAACATTGGCATGATCTGTGTTAAAATGAGCTCATCTCTAATGAGCTGTCCATAGCTTCCTGAAATTTATTTTTGATCTATAGTCTACCTGTGCATTGTAGAAAGTCAAAGAATTTCATACTCATGCAATTATGTGTTGTAGCTCAGGACCTTTGTGCTGTGGAGAAACATGCCTGTGAGCAGATCTGTGTAAACACACCTGGATCCTACGTCTGTCAGTGTTACGAAGGATATGAGCTTGATGCAAATGGAAAGAATTGTGTTGGTGAGTACGAATTCAGCAATTCACATTTATCTCTTGACACAAACCAAAGGAAAATTCAATATAAATGAGTATCCACTTTAGCCATAGACAATGATGTTCTCTTGTACGAGTGGCAGATGAGAAATAACACATAATTGACATGTTTGTAGGCCTTTACTGAAAATGAATGGTTTTAGAAACCATTTTCTAGAAATAATTTTCTGTTTTGAAACAACACACCTGATGTTTTATTTGAGATCCGTGTAGGTGGCCAGCAATGCACTGGCATGACATTTATGGCCATTAAAAAACAAAGGTGGACAAACTCGGTAGCTCCTCTTCAGACAGAAGTTATGCAGAGAAAAACTTGAAAGGGGACAATTTCTTGATGTTTCTTCACCTGATTTTATGGTTATGTGAGAAGACATTTCAACCCCTTTTTGGGAAGATGACTTTAAGGAAAGTTTGCCACTTTAGGAACCCATCCACTATGTGCCTTTAATTTTCATTGTGGGTAATGCAGTAAGGAAGTAAATATCAGCTCCAATAATTACAGCTCAAAAGAGAGGGTGTGAAAACATGGTACAATAATTTTTTAACATAAAACATACATCCCTCTCATTACTCTGTAAGTATCTCGCTCTTCTTCCCTGTTTATAGGTGGTAAATATTTCTAATATAATCTCTTTTACAAGCCTATGCACCTCTTCTTGTAAACTTTTCGTCCTGTGCTAGACTGTCTTCTGGTTTCCACTGCAAAAAAACCCTTGTGAGCTCTGGATAAAAAATTACATTATTTGTTCAATATTCTCTTCAGGCAAGCACTTAGATGCATGCTTAATTTCAAACACATATTGAAGTACCATGGAAATGAATCTGAGTGAATCCTTGGCCTCAAATCTGCCACAGGCCACCACATTGCTTTTGTCCAACACCCTACTCCTTGTTGTTTTAAGGCAGCTCTAACATGTCTTTCTCTTATTGCCTTCAAAGAGCTATTGACTTGCAGGATAACACTGTTTTGAGATGCAAAATAGGTGACAATTTATGGAATTTTCTGCATGTAGAAAGTTCACACAGAACACACAAACAAGGTTTTGAGGTTTTTTAGGCTTGGGATAACATAAGGTTTTGAAGAACATTCACTCTGTGCTTGCTCTTCAGAAATGTTTCCTTTACTTGTAGCTTCATGATTTCAGTATAGGAGTATTTAAAAGTCTCAACATAATTTATCTCCAGCATAATTTGGCCACTCATATATTATTTTAAGAACCTGCTTTTTGAAGCAAAATTGTTTTGAAAATGCAGATAATACTGGTTATTTAGAGAAGTGTTTATGTTTTGGCTCAAATTTCTATATCTAAGGTTAATCTAGTAACTGTAGCTGACCCTCTTGACCTTTACTTGTATTAGGATAAAGAATATCCTTCACTGCTATTTATTTGACTATATCCTGAGACAGAAAATCTGTGACTTCTGTTGGTGGCTGCTTTCATCCCCTATTCTTTCCTACCATATATTCTAATCTGAAATATTCATGCTCAGTGTCATCAGCTGTTGTTACTATTTTCTATTGAGTTGAAGTTTCTTGACAGCCCAAGATATTTTTACCAGGAAGATAGCTACCAGGGCATCATTCTGGTGAAATTCTTTGCATGTCAAGTCTAATATTATCCTTTGTAATAAATACAAAGTCTATTTTTGGTATTTAAAGCTGCAAAATTTCTCTGTGCCATTTACTAAATTTCTTACATTGGTATTTGGTTTTTTGCCTGTTAATAACTTTTCTGCAAAATCTGGAGAGAGTGCTGTTTGGAGGTGTGATGCATCTTTGGCATTTTTTTTTCTACCTCCTCACTGACTCTCTTTGGCATGAAGAGATACACGTTTATTATAAGCACTGTTGTTGGCATTTAAAGATTTCATATTCGCTCTTCAATTATTTTCAAAATACAGCAAGCATGAGTTCACTATCTTGCATTTTGTAGCAGTTTTTCTTCCCCATTTGATTTCTATTCATTTGTAGCATTTAGCAACAAAAAACAAATACATGCTATTCATACCACTGCAATAATTAACAGTATTAACTGGCATTTTAAAGCACATTATTAACATCTCTATTTTTTAATTTTCTTTTGAAGTTGCATATTTGGCCGCTTAACTGTTAAATTTCTTAGTGATGTACAAGAATGGTTCAATATATATTAATTATATTTGATCTAAGCATTTCTTGAACAGGAAAGCTTGTCTGGGTAATTTATGATTTTGATGCTATTTTTTCTGCAAATCCTATTGTCAGCCTCCAGAATTTGACCTTTCAGGTTTGAACAATTTGAGATTTTTGAGGAATATGCTACTACTAAGAATGTACAGCTTCTGCAGATGTGATCACCAATGAATAATTACCCTTGCTGGATAATTTTGTAAAGGAGACTATGTGTAGTAGTGAATCAGTAGTGACAACTCTCAGTTTCATTACTCTTAAGCTAGTTAACCCTTCCTTTCTGTGAAGTATTTTCTATCAACTGAGAAAGATCAGAAGAAAAATCTTGATGTACACGTACGCTAAAATCACTGAGAACAATAACAATTTTGCAAAAAGCAGTGACTTCATTAAGGTTACTTTCTCCTCCCCTTCCAGAGAATGAAAAGAGATTTTCAATAGGAAATACACATTGTGTTATTCTTGGAAAGAGTCAGAGGTTTCCATCTAAGATACCTAAGACTTCTAAAATTTCAACTCCAGCAAAAGCAAATGAGAAAGTGCCGAAACTTCATGGGCATGTTTATTAAATTTTTCTGATGGACTAATTTAAGTATCAGTGGTGATACTAATTTTATTGACATGTGCCAGCCAGTTAACCTGAATGGCAATGATTATATGAAATCTCACAGCTAGAACTCACAGTATATCCATTCAAGCTGACCACTGAACAACCAACCAGTCTGAGTGTTTGCAATGCACAGTTTATGAACAAATTTATAGGCTAAACAATATTTGAAACTGTCTGCTCAGCAGAAAGCGTGGCTGGCACAGCCCTATCACTTTGTCCTTTTTGAACTGTTTTTCACATGCACAAAGTCCTGTCATTTGAATGAGCTATCCCTTCTCCATCACGCTGCTGGACACTCAGTCTCCACCTTGGTGTTGCTGGACATGCTGGCCTCTCTTTCCTGGCACTAATGCTAGACTCCATATTGCTGCAGCTGCTGGGCTTGGGTCCTCCCTTCCTGGCAGTGTTTTGGCTGCTGGCACCTCTGCAGTCCTGGCACTGCTGGATTTTTTTGACTGCTTTTTAGGTTCTTATGAGTCTTCCAGGAGTCTGCTCTGTTCTTCCCTCACATTCTTTTTCATCCTCCTTATGCCTTTGCTTAGTCTGTCACCTTTTACTCCTACCCTTCTCCTTAACTTAGTTCATCCTCCCAAGCCTGAATAACCTCTATAAACATCAGAGGGGTAAAACGACCATTCAAGAGAAAGGTGGCCCATGCAGTCCACGGTTCAGAGACAGCAGTGTAAGCACCCAGAGTACAGAATGGGTAACTGGAAGTAAAAGATGGTTCTCATCACTTGCTCACTAATACCAACTGAGAAAAACAAGGTGGAACAAATACGCAGAGATGACAACTGAATTAATAGTTTGCTCACTAAAAAGGACACTAATAAATAATTTAGAAAAATTTCTTACTGAAATAGACATGAGATAAAATTCAAAACAGTGAAATCTCAAGTTTTCACGTTCTAATGTATATCTCATTGCTCAGCATAGAAATAAGCTCTTCTCCTAGGGACAGGGCACGTGGGAATGGTTCAAAGCTGTGCCAGGGGAGGCTTAGACTAGACATTAGGAAGCATTTCTTTACCAAGAGGGTGGTCAAACACTGGAACAGGCTTCTTACCAGAGGTGGATGCTCCAAGCCTGTCAGTGTGTGAGAGGCATTTGAACAAAGCCAACTCTAAACTGCTCAAGCAGTTGAACTAAATGGTCATTGTGTGTTCTCTTCCAACTGAATAGTCTCATTGTTATAATCATTAGTTGGGCAGTTGTAAGTATTGCAGTAGAAATTAATTTTGTTAAGGTTTAAACCTTACCTTGACTTAACAGGGACATCCATATGGGCTATTTCCCAGGCATGATGCTAAATAGCATATATTCTTTGGCCTACCTGTTTCTTAATGTGTCTTTTAAACATTTGAAAATGTACACATGCTTAGAATTAATTTAAGAGGTAAGCTAACTGTATGACACATTATATCCTTGAAACATGTATTCAGTAAATAGCTTTTAATATGAATTGATTTAGTCTGGAAACAGGAAGGTGCTTGCCAGGAAAATGGTATCACATGGTAGCCAGTAAGTAGTTTAATTTGACTTGATTCAGCACGAATATTCTGAAGGGTCAAAAGAAACTCTTTCAAAGTATCTGAATAGATTAACTGCTTTCCTGAGTGTGCATGATTTACACAGGTGGGGCAATTGAAGAAATAATTTATTTCATTAAAACAAATCACTGCCTCCTAAACAAATTTGTGAGGCTCAGCAGTATAAAGTAGTGAAAAAATTTTCTCAGCTGGCAAAGAGGAACCTGTCTTGGTATGAAGCTAAGCACATTACTGTCTTCTGCAAAAAGAATCATGTACACTTTCTTAATGAAGCCTGGCAGCTCTTTGCTGGCAGAGCACCAGCTTTGTGACTTATCTTTAATTTCTTCTAAGACTTTTGTTGTGAAGATGAAGCTTAATCTGCAAAGAAATTTAAAAAACTCTTTAATTTCTTTAGCAACTTCGAATGGGCTTGACAGAGTAAAACCTGAAGTATTACTTTATTACCCTTTGGCAATCTAACTTTTAAATATGGACCAGACTTATGAAATAAGTGACTGGACTGCCTGTGATATATTTTTTTTCTTGCAAAAGGCATTATATAAGCAAAATATCCATGGTGAATATCAGCCTGAAGCTCTCAAGCTTTGTAGCTTTGTAGCTCCTTCGTACAGAATAAATCTGGGGCACATTAGAGGGAATGAATGTACCGGGACAGTCCTCGGTGTAGGAGATAATGCCAAGATTTTCCTATGTACTCAGGCTACAGGAACAGCTCTTGAGAATTAATACAGCTGGGAGAGAACTAAGGAAAAGTAGAGCAATTCCAGGACTGGGACTTGAGAGACAGAAGACGGAACTAAATCAAACGAACTTTGCTATGCCCTGGCCTACAGTGTGAACATCTGGACAGAGTTACTCACTGAGGCATGGTTTCCAGATCTGAGAAAACAGTTTGAGAAGGCTCCTGACAATCTGAGAGTTGATAGATGTTCAAAGTTGAGAAATTATTCAGGACTCATTTAAAATCTTATTTACCAACTGGTGTTGTAAGCGCACTACTTCTTGCAGAAAGGCTTTTCAGGATGGAAATTACATCAGCTTTTCCTTTTTTTATAGCTACTGTGTGTCACTAGTACCATAATATCTATGCATAATAGTTCTGATTTTTTTCTAATTGCACATATTGGTCTTTTCCTTTTTCAGTTGTAGACTACTGTGCTTTGGATACCCATGGTTGCCAACACAAATGTGTTAACACTGAAGACTCCTACTACTGTAGATGCCACCCAGGGTTCATTTTAAATCCAGACAAAAGAACTTGCAGAAGTAAGTTGTGATAAAGTTTAATTATTAACAGTTTGTACTTCTTCTGTCTTCCAGCTGTCAGCAGTAATTCTCCCACTGGTCCTGGGAATGCTCAGTAATGCATCAGGTATAGAAAATGCTGGAGTGCCCTGGAAGCCAAAGGTCTTGAAAGCAAAACAAGTTGTTTTGAGGGGAGGGCCTAAGGGTAGGGGTCCCTCCTATGAACAGGAAACATTTAACATGAAACCCAGCTCCTTTTCCACAGCAAAAAGCCAAAGCTTTTTTTTTTTTTTTTTTTTTTTGAATCCTCTTGGATTATTCAGTTTTTTTCAGTTAGAATATAATCTCCCTAGCTGGGTAAACAAACAAGTCTGTGCAAGAAAATTTATAATCAGTTTACTTTGTACGATGATCTAAAATAATGAGTAGTTTCCCAATCAGAAGAAACATTGCGGTCTATTTTTCTGTGGATTTTTCTCCAGAGTGAGTTCTCTGATAGTGTGACAAAGCTCTGGCAATATCTGGCAATATCAGTATCTTCTATCTTTTTCCATGTTATCATCAGCTTATAATAACTTCATGACTTTGCTTGTTTGTTGTTTGCCAAATTTGATACCGGGCTAAAAAGATCAAAAATTACTGGAGTTCGAAATGAACATAAAGTGGAGGGGAACTGACAGACCAGAAAATACTCATTCCCATAATTGGGAAAACAAGCTAAAACCTCCATAGTGTTTAATATCATAACTCCCTTTCAGGAAATGTCAAGAGAAAACCTTAATGTACCTTCCTAGTTACCTTTCTTCATAAATGTGGGCTTTGATAAAGAAATACTACTATTGTGCGTGTAAGCTGGCAAGCTCCATTAGTTTTAGATGATTGCTGCTGCCAGTGGTGAATTTCACCCATATCATCATGTTCAAACATTATTTCTGAAAACATGCATCAATATAGCACTGCATTTCTGTGTTTTCAGTCCTAGGGGCATTTCAGTCCTGATGAGAGACCTGGTTAGCCTATAGACTGTATCTATATTGTGTATTATGCTTGGTATCTAGTTCACTTAAATTTAACATTTAGGAAGAAAACATTTAATCCAGGCTGTACATGTGTTCTTACGATCAAAGGAAAGAGACATACACTTCTCAAAGGTGATTGCTCCCAGTTCTGAGACAAATTTGTGGAAGTGTCTGTATTTTCCTTGAATATGCAGGGGGCCTGGATGACTTGCCAGACTGGCCACGTAATTTTTAGATGGTCAGAGTCAGGGGAGATGGAATTTCTGCTTCCCAAGGGCCAAAGAATGGCTTGTAGTGGTTAGCATCATTTGTAGACTGTTTTAACATTCCCATTTGTCAAGTAGCTGTCAGCTAAGGGCTGGCTAATTATACCTCCTCATATACTTCCACATCCATATATATTTGAAATCTTACTTTAGTGTGCTTTCCACTGCCCAAGCAGAAGTTTTTGTTAATTTCTTTGATTTAAGAATGTGTTTTTTAAGCAGTGTTTTCTCTTCCAGTTTGAACCAAAGAAAGTCCTTAAAATTGCATAAACATTTCATATGCCTTGACTGGTTTTTAGTTTATGGCCTAACTGTATGCATTATTATAGCATGTTTAAACTGGTGATTCACAGAATGCTGACCTCTGAGGGAATGTTCTGGGAAAGTAGTGTTTAGGCTTGCCCTGTCTCTATCCTGTTGCTTGAGACAGTATATTGGGCTTAAATAAGCACAAATAAAACTTACTAAGTCACTTTTCCTTACACTTGATATCCTCTGACCCATGCTGATAAATTAAAGCATGAATGAAAGAGCTGTGTTGCTTTTAATGCTGCAAAAATCAAGACAGCATGAGAGCCCTTCAGAGCAAAAGTGTCCCCTAGTTCCCATATGTTATGAATCACACTGTGTTTGAGTCAGCATAAACAATGCGAACAAACTACACATCACTGGATTTAAAATGTTTGTGACTTTAAAGCTTTTACCATAAACTTCTACATATTTGGCTTATGTACTGAGTCTTAGGGATGATGGCCAACTAGTCAAGACTCACACCCATGCCAGACCAGTTCTCTGCATCAGCAAGAAGGCCTGAGGCGCCCACTCCTGAGATCTCGTGATTGTCTCAGAATCCTGACTTCCCTTTCAAAAATAGAATGTAAGCCTTTATGCTCATGGCTACAAAGAAATGCTTGGAAATGTAAGTGTTGTCAGTATGGTCATGCGTATCCAATAAATATTTTATCTGGGAACTATTCCAAAGTTCTTAGAATAAAACACAAGGACAGTGCTCATGAAGGCAACCTTGCCAACATCATCAAACTGCTCTATGGCTGGAAGAGCACAGCAAATTTGGTTTATCAGTGAGGCAGGTGGAGGACATTCAAGCTACTATTAAGGAGACTTCTGCCACTCTTGCTGCTCCCCTCAAGAGGACAGATGGCAGCTTCTGCTTGTACAGGGGCTGCTGAGCCTCACCTGTTGTTCTTCATGAAAGGCCTGTTTGAGTTCTGGGTGGGTTCACGTAATTTGTAGTTGGGCAAGGCTCTGTTAACATCCTTTTTCTGGGCTGTGTTAATGAAGCCCTGTGAAGTAGATTTTTAGTGTCCCAAACAGAATGGCCTCAAGGTGTCAACAAAGATAACAATACTTATTTTCCAACCATTGTGGTCATCTTCAGAATTGGTTACCCAGGAGAAGTCTCTCCTGCACACTTGAGTGAGCAGGGATTTGAGCAGGTAAATGCATCCCAGCACTGAGTAGGTCCAGAAGGCCAGTAGGTTCCTCTGGTGCACACACATGGCTTTATGGGTTCTGTCACTTCAGTGAGCTCTTGAACAAACGCTATTTTCTGATTTTCATTTTAGTAAACAGATAAGATATCTCCCTGTTATGTATATATGTATGTGCATATGCTGTCAAAAAAAGCTTTGGTAAAGGAAATGTTAATTAATGTTATTAGTGTTAATTGATATACAGTGTAGTGTTCATAAATTATAAAATAGTCCTTCTGAGTTTTCTTTAAAAATCACATTCCATTTTGTTTATTCTGAAAATCTAAGTGATTTATTATCACTAAGGGCTTTCATCATATGTAAAGACTGAATTCTATTAATCTGCCACAAATCCAAAGAAAGAACTGTCCATGCCTCTGAAAGCAAATCACCTCTGAGAATAATAATTTATTAACTTCTGGGAATAATAAAACCCGGTTTATTATTAAGTTTTCAGGTTGTAGAATGAGGTGTTCAAAAGTGCCTCGATATTATTTGAAGTGGGATTTATGTAATTTGTGACTTATTTATATACTTTGAGCAGTGCTGAGGGGTTAGGACCATTTTTCACTCGTATAAATTAACTACACTGACATAAAACTAAGTGATGGGCAGACACTGCATCTAAGTGAATGTCAGGTTCTTTGACTTCATCAGTAATGACAAACACTGTATGGGAAATATCTCAGTGCTCAGTGCACAATTGCTTTCTTTTCGAAGGTACTTTATCCACATGTGGTAGCTGTTTCTAGACTGCTCATCTTCTCCTCCGTGGGCATTTCAAATGGAAGAATTGTGAAGCAAGCACTCAGAGCTGTTAAAAACATCCACACTCCTGATGACCTGGTTGTCCTGCTGTGAACTAACGAACCGCATTCAAAAGCATGTTTGTGTGTTTATTACACATCATGTCTAACATGCTCTGAGTGAAACAGAGGCACTTTTGATGAGGCAATGTTTAAGGCTTAGCTGCAAAATGTTAAGAAATATTTAAGATTCTATCTTCTCTACTGCATGAACTACTTCTGTTCTCAAATAATTCTTTGTAGTGTATGTCAGGTGTACCTTAGTATAGCAGATATTTGGAAAAAAAACACATTTTATTTTCATGGGTTTGAAACAATATGGTAAAAAAAAAATGGTGCCTAAGGGAAAAAAAAGGCAAAAGAAAAGAAAAGAACTCATTTTTACCTAGTTTATTTTTGAGAAATTGTACACAATTGTACTGACACAAACGTTTTTGTCATTTAGAACCAGACTATTGTTCTCTCCAGGACCATGGCTGTGAACAGGAATGTGTTAATACAGATGATTCCTACTTCTGTCGATGCCAAGAAGGGTTTAGACTTAATCCAGATAAGAAAACATGCAAAAGTGAGTAATCCTTTGGACATAATAAAGTTCATCTGCTTTTATTTCTTGAACCTGCAGTGAATTGTTTCCCTTCTAAAAGGATGGAAGTTTTCTCTGTAATTAAGGTTGAAACAAATGTTTCTTTATAAACTTGAATTTTAACTGAATGAATCATGCTGGGAAAATATACATTTTGCTGTTTTGTAGATTACTTTGTATGTTAGACATTTTTGAAGACTTTTATGGAAACCCGAGGATTAATGTAGGAACCAAAATGACTTAAAATATGTTCATTACTTATTTGAAACTTTCTGGCCTTGGCTTGTAAAGACACAAGCAGCTGTGAAATAACAAAAAAAATCACCTTGTTTTGCCCAGTTGGTTTAGCCAAGGACAGATACATTTCATCGACTTGGAAATGTATTGAACAGACAACACAAAAAAATAAACTTAGAGTCACACACGAAACTTCACAGTTTCCAAAAAAAATTGTAAAAACAGCATGAGCAATGTCAATATAAACCAATCACCCATGCTATTTACTTTAGAAAGACTTAGTGTTACAGCTCTCCTTGAGTGGAGGCCTGGAATCACAGAACATTTTTAATGTGTTAAAGTTTAGGGAGAATATATTCAGCAAAATGCAATAGCCTGATCTCGTGACTCAATTGTTGGGGCAAGAAAATTGTACTGCTGATATTTTATGAAAAATAAACTTGTTTGGAGCAATCTAATTCTATTTCTAGACACTCATAAAATGTATCTGGTTTTGAAACTGTATTTTTGTTCAGTCTTAAAGATATGTTCTCACAAAGCATTTTTGTCTGCACAGTGCTGGTTTTGCAGTAGTTCATGCTATTCTGCTTTTTATTATCTATATGGTATTTTAATACATTCAAGTTTTTATAGGTACAATAGCCTTGGTGGGCAAAAGAACAGCATTGTATAAAATATTTATTGCCAAGGATGTAATTGCAAATTACAGGCAAATTGTAATTCCCATCTAGGGGCTTTGGATTTGGCTGCAAATCTGGTGGTGTTTCCAGGATTAAGCTCCTGTTCCAAATCTTGTTCTAACAAGGGTCATGTTAGCTAAGCTTGTAAAATAAAGCAGAATGTTTGCATATATGCCCTTTTCAGAAATCGGGGACAATAGATGAGTGACAAGCACTAGGTATTCCTCCTTCACCACCACGTGTGACTTCTGATGACTAAGGGAGGAGATCTGTGGGGGTCAAAGTGAAGCCTTACATAACTGAGTTTTTGCAGTCTGCTCTCAGATCCTCACCTCACTGTCAGCTTTAGTAGAATCCAGTATTGTTTAAGAAAAATGTGTTTTTCTAAGCCATTTTACTTCAGAAACCCTTATGGCTGGCTTCAATTTTTCACTGTTTTTTCCCTTCACAGAAGTAAACTTCTGTGTTTAGGTCAGCATGACTGTGAACATGAATGTGTTAACATGGAAGAGTGATTTGTGTGCAAATATCATCCCAGATACACCCAACAACACCATGGCAGTACGTGCAGCAATGAGTGTGTCTCATGAACTGCAGTGACTAGTTTACTGCAAGGGAGAGGTGTGAACAGAGTGAGAAAATACTCCTGGGTCCCTTCTGAGATATTTCTGAGTCATGCAAACCTATGTAACTGCAAAATCCACCACAAGCCAGGCCTAGTGAAGTAATGCTGCAGTGAGATCCCTGATCCAATAGAGAACTGAAGCATCATTTTCTCCAGTCCAAATAACTGGGGAAATGTGGTCAGCCATTTCACACAAAGGCACTTTTAACACAAAGGCAGTGCTTGCTGCTGAACAGCCATATCATTGCAGTGGCTGTGTAACTGCACACCTCATACTGCTGTATGCTGATATGTGGGGATATGAAGAGACCCATCTCTTCTCTATGCTTACACCTTCAATGATCCATTTAATGAAGTGTCCTTTTTCAGGAGAATATTCCTAAACAAAGGATCAGTGTTGCCTCAGAGAAGCCCAACAGCACTGCCCACTTGGTATCACCCAGTTTTATAATATCATTTTTTTGCAGAGAACCATTTTGTATGTCATCTAAAATATTGGTAACATTTTCTCTGAGGTACTTATGACATAGTTTTCCAAAGGAATACTCAGTCATTGAAACTTCTAAAAAACTTGATAGGACAAGGAATAATCATTTTAAAATAAACTGAGATAAAGCCGTATTTAAGGTAACCTGGATGTGTTGCAACTTTTTGACAATTATAGTTTTTGACTATCTCAAGTTGAATTTCTAAAAATTAATATATCCTGGGACATTCCTTGTTCATAAAAACAGTGAGCCTTCCCCAGTCATTTCCCCTGCTTGCGTTTTTTTTACACATGTAATAAAGCACATATGATCACAAAATTTACAGTTACAGTGATTTCCAAAGCCTGGTAATTAGCATCTTTGTGATTACTGCACCCTTGGAAAGTGTGTATTACAAAATCCTGCATGAAAGCCCCAAGTATTTAAATGTTAAAAATTCATGTTGGTGTTGAAAAGCTGGGGACAAACAGATGTAATTTTTCACAGAGAATATGGGTATTTTATTTTTCCACATTTTTTGTGTGCTCTGAGAAGTTACACAAGCCTCTTCATGATGATGTGAACTCTTGGAAAAAGGAGGAGGTTCCAGCTGGAACTTGCTTTAGCTAGTAAAAAGTGACACCTCAGCTTCATTTGTTCAAGCCTACGTTGTCTCTCTGTATAATAGTGAATCTGGACCAATTACTGCAAACTCGTTGCTTAGTTAAATAAACCAATAAACAGAAATATTTAGATTAGTGATTTAACATTAAGTGCAGATTTTTTTTAATGTAAACAAATTGCTGCAGACACGTCTGTTCACATCTGTAAATCATTTGCAAAGGAGACATGCGAGACTGTGTTTGTGTCTGAGGGGACTCCACTACTTTTGATCAAGTTAAACTAAAGTGATTTGGGCCTATATAACTAAAACTAGCCAATAACAAACGAGCAGTGAAATGCAATGAGGAAGTTCAAAGCTTTTTTCCTAAAATGTCCTTTTTCTATACTCACAGAGTCAGCAAATTGCACAGTACATCTGCAAGTGCATGTATCTCACCCTACAGCTTTGCTGTCCATTTTGAGGAGATACATTTTTTAAACCCAGTTCACACCTCCCTCCCTTCCCCCACCTTTTGTCTTTCACACAACTAGTTGCATACAAGACTTAGAAGACATATTCCATTTTATCTTACTTGGAATAGGAGTAGAAAAATCAAAGAAATGGAACATGTTAAGACACTCTCACACTCATAATTTCTATCTGTCCCCCACTAGGCTTTAACTGCTTGAACCTGTTGGCAGGTTAAAGTTTTAAATTGGTTATTTCTCATCCTGTTGAAAAAATAATGTAATCTTTATGAAACAATCTGAAAATCATAACTTCTATTTCAAAAATTTCTAATACTCATATTTGCTGAGAAAATTTAATAGTGAACGGAAGAGACAGTCTTGCTTTTTTAAAGAAGGAAAGCATGATTCTGTGGGTAAGACCAGGCTGGGCCTGAGGATTCTCCCTTCTCTCCACTTTGTGCTAGTTCAATCACGTTGTGATTTTTGGCAAAGGAAATCTGCACTTCACCAAGTTTGCTATCTGCCAGGTGGGGTTGTATTAATTTCACTCAGGTGTTGTTAATTAACTCAGGTTATTCAAGTAGGGGGGGGATACTTGCCTAAGTAAAAAGTTGTAGTGACCTTCTTCCCTTCCTCTGCAAAGGCATCATGTACTAACTACAGTGTCATAGTTTATTATCTAAGACACCAATGTGATTTCTTCAATCATTAACACAAATCAATAGGAGTGGATCACTGTGCTGAAAGCAATCATGGCTGCGAGCAACTGTGCCTAAATACAGGTGACTCCTACGTCTGTCAGTGCTCTGAAGGATTTGTCATCAATGAGGACTTAAAAACCTGCACACGTAAGTCTTGTGAGAACATCCTTCATTTCAGCTCCCTTGGGAAAGGTTTCTGTTTTCATACAGGGAAGAGGACTCACTTCAATTTATTCGTACAGTCTGCATTTCAGTAATATTTTAATAATTATTTGAAAGCAGGAACAGAAAACATTTAGGAAAGAATACTTGTCAAGATAACTGTTAGTCCTCACATATTCTGAAAATTTTTGGGAGACCTATTCAGCCCCAGGTGTTGAGGATTTCAGTCACATGACAAATGGGTCTGACCGGTCATCTGGACAGCACTGTCCCCCAGGCAAACTGCACCACCTTACTTGGGGCAGGAGGAGAACTGAGAGCCCCACACTGAGCTTTGCATTTAGCATGGGAACCTTTAGTAAGTGAGCAGAAGTTGTCCTGGCAGCTCTCTGCTCTTTATAAATCTAATGATCATTGAGAATTGATACAATTCCACAAACAGTTGAATTGCCTCCTTCACTGGAAAAATAATGTATAGAAAGAGCCAGAAAAAGAAGAATATGAGTGCATTTTACCTGTTGACTTTTTATGGACCTCTTTCGTGAGAGTGGTCCATCCAGTTTTTCCAGATTTTGGATGTATGTTATTTTTCAAGCTTGTAGAGTGTTGGACCAGCTCCAGAGTTCATAATTTTTCTTGCTCTCAGGCAACACAGTTTTAAGAGAAGTCAAACTGCAAGTCCTCAGTCAAAAAAATTATCTAGAGAGAAGAGAGGCAGATCAGCAAAAGCAGTTTTCCTTTGTATTTATCCTTGTGTTTGCCTCCATACTAACCTTTTTAGCCCCATCCAATGCCTTGATAGACTTTGCTTCTGTCTGCCACTGCAGCTCTCTACAAAGGGGCAGACAATAACACAAAAGTATAATTAGTGTACATGTAACAACAATAGAGTCTACTAAAAATAATTTTTAATATATTTACCTGTGGTACCACTGAAAATTTAGGAACAGCCAAATAATGGACTTTTATCAACTTACAAATGGAAAATACCTTTTCCTTTGTAGTAACCAGAGATGATTTTTCATTCCTGAGTTATTTTCCTCCAGGCTGTACTTAGAAACCTATCAGCAGCAGAGCTCAAAAAGCATTTGGACAACATTCTCAGGCACAGGGTGTGAGTTTTGGGGCTGTCCTGTGGAAGGCCAGTAGTAGGACTTTGATTAGTCCCTGTGAGTCTCTTCCAACACAGGATATTCTGTGATTCTATGAAAACAGTGCTATGTGCAATGAAACTGAGCTTTTTTGAATAGCTCTTCTTCTCATAAACCTCTCCCCATATATATTTAGGAAAGGTTTGTCCTATTCCTGAGCTCTGGATGAGATGTTGAAACCTCGTGAACATTTTTAGGCTACCATGAAGAGAGTTTTGGCACTTCACAATTTCCTGAATGATAAGTTGAATGGAAGGGATTAGCATTTAACATATATCACTCCTATAAGAAAACATCTGAGACATGCTGGTGTCTTATACACTGGCTCAAGAAAGCTATGGGAACACATGAATGGTAACCAAATCTGTACTCTGACAACTCATTACAAAAAAAGTGTTGTGGCCAATAGACAGCAGCAAGTGCTGCTTGCGAAGTCCCAGGAGCCCTATGTCTTTATATTACAGAGAAAAAACAATTGGGAAATTTGAGATGAAAAGTGGACCATATTTGACAGTACTTGTCATTTGCAATTCTTTGTAAGAGCTTGAATAGTCCAAGCCAAATCCCACTGACAGGAGAGAAAAACTGAGAGGTTTTCTTCTTGCTGCCACAGGAACTGGGTCAGGTCCACAAGTGAGTTCTGGGGACTGCCGCCTTCATTTCAGGCCATTTAGAGACTATTTAAAGAATGTTCACAGGGTAGCTTATATGTCTTTGCCAGTGTCTTATATAAAATCATTGTCAAAGTATTTTGTTTTGTTTTAATCCACTTTAATGCTATCCAGACATGCACTCTGTTTAACTGTGTTAAGCACAGAAAAGTATGATTTCTCAACTCTGTTTAAAGTGAAAAATGAAAAGTAGGACCTCACTAGGACCTTTTACATTTTATTGAAGCTATATAATCAGATGAGAAACTGAGTTATTGTTTAAGCAGTTCAATGCATTTATATTTACTTGTTTATATGGAATGCAAATACTAGAGATGAAAAATAACTGAGTCATTGGTTAAATTTTTTAATAACTTTGCTCCTACAGGAGTTGACCACTGTGCTCTAAGTGATCATGGCTGTGAACATTTGTGTGTAAATGGTGACAGTTCTTATTCTTGTCAGTGTTTTGAAGGATACAGGCTTCGTAACGATGGGAAAACATGTAAACGTAAGTAATTATTCAGCAACTCAGTGTCTAATACTACACACATGGAAGCAATCTGTAAGGTAGGATTGGATTGCTTAAATGTTACAGCCCAATGCAGTTTTAAATGTTTAAGGATTTCAAGAGGTCATATTTCCCCTTTGGTGTCATATTTGCCAGCAGTATGTTGATATTTTGGACATGCTAAGGCATCTAAAATGGTACTGAATGCATGCTTTTAGGCAGCTGAATCACACCCTGTACATCTGTGCCATTTAAAAAGTAGCCCTGAAATTGGACAGTTGTGGATCC
This sequence comes from Eopsaltria australis, assembly GCA_034509425.1. Lineage (NCBI taxonomy): Eukaryota > Metazoa > Chordata > Aves > Passeriformes > Petroicidae > Eopsaltria > Eopsaltria australis. The sequence goes on from JAVTVJ010000056.1 coordinate 7,641,426, forward strand.
AAAACTATCCAGAGCTGGGATGACTGTAATTTTCTTCTAAAATTTCAAGGCAAAAATACATAATGTTTATAAAGTCTTACACAGCATGAAGCTTGCAACATTATTAATGGAAAGTTCATTTTGTCCAACATGGGATAAGGATGATTGCAACAGAAATATCATAATTGTATTACAAATTTGACTACATTACACAGTTATGAGTGGCAGATATCAAGAAAAAACTAATAGCAAATTTTTCTCAACTTTTATAGCATAAGTCACTAAGTGATCAAAGAAGAATCATGGATAAATCTCTGAAAAACTCACAGACATTCAGTATTTTGTAACTGCAATCCCCATAATATCTATCATCAACATCTGCTGTTAAAAACACTTAAAGGCATCCAGATGTTACCATGATGAATGAAAAGCTCCTTATTCTTAGCTGGTGTTTCACAACATCACCCTCTTTTGTTATTCTGTGCGAACAGAGACAAATTCTGCTTGTCTCAGAAAGTTAGGATACACTAAAAGCAAGTCAACTTTGAACATACTGCCCTTAACTAACACAATTTTTTATATATAAAATTATTCCCAGGTAAAAACATCTGCAAATCAGTCAGCCATGGCTGTGAGCATGTTTGTGTTAATGCTGACAATTCGTACATCTGCAAGTGTCGTGAGGGATTTGTACTGAGGGAAGATGGCAAGACCTGCAGAAGTGAGTGACTGCTATCTATTGAACACCTTTGCATGTACATCAGGCAAGGAAGGAAAGGGGTATTTTTCACTTCCTACTGGAAAAGAAGAAAAAACTTCGTTTTGATAGCTACGATTCTTTAACATGTTTTCATTCAAAACCTACATTTATATCAATCATTCCCAGGACAGGATATCTGCAAATCAGTCAGCCATGGCTGTGAGCATATTTGTGTTAATGAAGATGACTCCTATGTTTGCAAGTGTCATGAGGGGTTTCTGCTGCGAGAAGATGGGAAAACATGCAGAAGTAAGTGCTCTGAGAATTACTCATAGAATTTTATCTATGGTATGTAGATCTCAGAAGCATTCAAACAAATACAACAGTTTACTGTTGTAATAAAGGAGTAGTCTTCGTATGTATAATATAGGAATAGTATTTATGTATTTATACATTTAGGCCTACCAAATGCTTGTAAAAGACTTTGTGGACAAAAAAAAAAAGAGTATTTTAATAGATCAACTGACAGACTAGGAACTCGAACATTTTCAGGTACCAGTTAAAAGTGTTTGCTGCCTAAAATGTTACCTGTTTATTCCAGTGATATCAGTAGACCTAATGAAACCTGTTACTTCTTCCTGCATGATACATTTGATGTAGATGTGCTTTAACCAAATATCATTAACTCTCTTCAGATAAAGACGTTTGTGGTTCAGTTCACCATGGCTGTGAACATGTTTGTGTTAATGCTGATGAGTCCTACATCTGCCAGTGTTATGAGGGATTTGCCCTAAGGGAAGATGGAAGAACATGTAGGAGTAAGTATCCTTGTCTTTAGTAGAAGATTTTCTTTATAATCTGTGCATTTGTACATATATTTTAATTATGGCAACCTTATTTTTTAACAGATAAAGATGTTTGCAATTCTATTCACCATGGCTGTGAACATGTTTGTGTTAATGCTGATGAGTCCTACATCTGCCAGTGTTATGAGGGATTTGCCCTAAGGGAAGATGGAAGAACATGTAGGAGTAAGTATCCTTGTCTTTAGTAGAAGATTTTCTTTATAATCTGTGCATTTGTACATATATTTTAATTATGGCAACCTTATTTTTTAACAGATAAAGATGTCTGCAACTCTATTGACCACAACTGTGAACACATTTGTGTGAATACTGATAGTTCATACATTTGCCAGTGCTATGAGGGTTTTGTATTGAGGGAGGATAAGAAAACATGTAAACGTAAGTTATTTTAATGTTACTATATTTTTTATAATCAGACATCTAGAGAAAAAGGTATTATTAAAAGGCAGTTCTTCGTATAGGAAATTTCACCTGACAAAAATGAGAATAAATTCTTTATTTACTAGGAGATTGCTACTGTTAGTCTTTAAAGTTTTGGAAGTGTTCTTATTCATCAAAGTGTAGTAAATAAAATCTAAATTATTCCTAGATAAAGACATCTGCAAATCAGTCAGTCATGGCTGTGAACATCTATGTGTTAATAATGATGATTCATACACTTGCCAATGCCACGATGGATTTGTACTAAGGCAAGATGGGAAAACATGCCGAAGTAAGTAGTTTGTTAATAAGAGAAGAAATGTAATTTTCTTCTTGTTAGAATACTATTTGCTGATTCATAGTGGCCAGAATGGAATATTTTTCTTTACAGATCATAAGACTTGTATAAATTAAGTACTGTTTGAACTAAAGGTACATTTCATAAAAAACAGCCAGTTTTAAGGTTTGAATGTAGGTTTTAAAATGTGAACTTCATTTTCAAATTAAATATATTGAGTTTTAATCTTGAGCATAGGATGTTGCTGTATTTTACTGCAATGGGTTGAAGTTCTAATTACCAGTGTTCTATCAATATTCATGCAGATCATGACTTAACTTGTTCCTTAACCTCTTAGCGTGTTCTTTTGTAAGTTATAAGGAAATGAAACTCCTTCAGGCTTTTTATGTTTCCTAATCTTTTCATAACTCTCTTCTTGCTCCCCTAAAACCTCTGCTATTTATCAGCATCCTTGTGAGTGCACCACAGTGAAAGTAAGTCTTATAACAGGAGACACAGCAGGGTCCAGGGTAGAGGAACAACAACCCATCTAATTCTTATTTGAATCTACCTATCTTTTTTTTTTTTCATTTATCTTTTGTTTAATCTATTTTTTTTGACAAAAGATAGTTTTAGTCTCTTACTAAAATATTCTGCTAGTACTCATGTTCAATTAGTTATCTACCCTGATCAAAAGTTGTTTAAAATTCTCAGTGTTACACATGTCCTGTATCCTCTAAGTACAGCCTTCACTCTTTCTTTCTAAATGTATATCCTTAATTCTGGCTATTTTAAAATACATATGATTTGCTGTTTTCCAAAAAGATTCATGTTACCTTATATCAGCAGCTGCTTTATATTTATTTGCCATTCTCTCAAAAGTGGAGTTATCTACAAACTTTGTTAGTGATTATTTTGTGTTTTATTCTGGGCTGTCCCTAAAAATATTAAGTAGTAGAGAAGCAAGGCAAATTCTTAGAAAGAAAGCTACTTGATAGTCACCCATCTACAGTTCGTTCTGAAGACCTTTCTAGCCAGTGTTGATTCTGTAGTCTGTTTCCTCAATCAAAATAAATACCAAGATTGCTGCCTTTCTGAATGCTCCACTGTATGAACAGCATAAGCTTTAATAACCAGCCTCATCATCAATTAAGAAAAATATCTTAGTTTTTCCAGGATTTACTTTCCATAACACCAAGTTGATTGATAGTAGTCCTCTTTCTTTGATTTTACTCTGACTCACGTTCCACGTTATCTGTTGCATTATTTTATTTCACATCAGTATCAAGCTGATAGGCTTACATCTTTTTAAACACTGGAACCATGGTACTTTTTTCAGTGTGTGTACATACACTGGGAACTGGAGAGACAGCTCAGTGTTTTGGGGCTTCCTCAGAGTTCTAGGAGTTACTGAAAATTAACACTAAGCATCCAAGGTATTCTTCAGAAACCTTTTTTGCAACTCTGTGCTGCAAGTTATCTGGAGTTACTGATTCAAAAATATGTGTGTGTGTTCAGTAAGTGCTGTGTGACCTACTTCACACAGTGTGAAATTCTTCTCTCCAACAAGATCATCAGTAATCTATTTCATAAGTTCAGATGTGAATACACTAAAATTTTTTATATATCTGCATTAAGATTGGCAATTCTACCTTTCTGTCTGTTAATTAATAGCACATTGTTAGAATGCTTTTTTGTCCCAAATAGTATTTAAATTATGTACTCATACTACCCTTTCTTTGGTTGGCCGTGCACCCCCTTGTCCTTTAACTTATTATTTCAGTGTTTTCAAACTCCTAGTATTTTCACATTGAGTAAATACTGTGAATGTTCCTTTATTTTAGTAATTTTTCAAATCTTATAGTTGTTTTCAACTTCAATTTCTAGATCTTTTAACTACACTGGCATTCTTTTTAGATTGTGAGACTAGATTTTTGGGGGGTGTCTAGTAAAATAAACTTAGATAGTGCAATCATTGACTGTTTTTTATTAGTATTATTATTTCTCCCAGGCATCCCAAAATAGTCTGGTTCATATTTGCTTTCAGCTATGTAAAATTCATCCTTCTGAAGTAATAGCCATGTCTGCTGCTGATTTGTATTTTATTCTGTTTATAAGCAAATGTGTCCAAGTTGTACACAGCTGTGTATAAGCAGATGCTAATTTTTACTTATGTTATAATTTCTCTTTTATCCACTATGATGGGATCTAGTTTAGATTGCCATGTCTTCAATACAAATATTTTTGAGTTAGAAGATTGTCTTATGTAGTAGCTTTTGGAATTTTTGTTTTGGTAGCAGGAGACCCCCATGAAATTTGAGTCAGATTGAAGTGCTTGTAAAAATAAAAACCTCAAGAGTCAAGTTGAACTTGCCTGTCAGGACTGTTCCACTTTTTGTGTAAAGGTAGCTCTCCATTAGAAACTGGTATTTTCTGTTGTGTTGCATGAAGAAGAAAAAGGGGATGCTGATAGGTGGCTCCTCTTCAGCACTTTCTCCCCATCCTTTTTGAAGAGGTTTTAACTGACTGGTTTAACATTGTAGTCATACAAGTCCTCGCATCAATTTTCAGCAATTCAGTTACATTTTGTTTATCATCTTAAATAAGTAGTTTCTATTCTTTCAGGCTTTGTTTATGCAGACTCTTGGCACTCATAAAAGGATGTTAAGAATTATGGTTAAATCATGTCCTGTGGTGTTTTTCTTAGTTTTGTTTTAACCAGCATGAATTTGTGCTAAATGACTGTACTAAATTATTCCCTCCTTTCACTCTTAGTGCTCTTAATGTAAAATCCCCCTCCTTAATCTAGTCAGATTAATCCTAAAATGGTTTATTTTCAGTTGGAGGTCATCCAAACCATGAAGTTCTGGTCAGATGATAAAGAATTCATATGCAATGTGAACTAAGATGTCCATCATTTAACTAGCCAGAGATTTGCTGTCAGTTTGCAAGCTTCCATCTTTTTTTTGCTCGTGGGGTTAACTCCCCAGTCTTTGTATTTATAAAAAAAAGTTTAACTAACAAGCTACACAAATATTATCTAACCATTCCCAGGCAAGGATATTTGCAAATCAGTCGACCATGGCTGTGAACATGTGTGTGCTAGTGCTGGTGATTCATTTGTTTGTATGTGCCAGGAGGGATTCCTGCTAAGAGAAGATGGAAAAACTTGCAAAAGTAAGTAGTCTGATACTTATCAACATACTTTTTATCTGCAGCTCGTGATTGTGTGGAAATGCACTAACCAGCAAAAGCTGTCATCTGTTTTCAGATAAAGATCTTTGCAAATCAGTCAACCATGGCTGTGAACATGTTTGTGTTAATTCTGGTGATTCATATACCTGCAAATGCCATGATGGGTTCCTACTGAGGGAAGATGGGAAAACCTGCAGAAGTAAGTAGCATAAGAACTTAATTGGATTAATTGCACATATAATAATGAAGGCTTCTGCTGATGTGTGCTGACTACCAACTCTCCTGTTTGTAGACAAGGACATTTGCAACTCAGTTGACCATGGCTGTGAACAAGTTTGTGTGAATACTGAAGATTCCTACATCTGCCAGTGTCATGAAAAATTCATACTGAATGAAGATGGAAAGACATGTAGAGGTGAGTAGCCCAAGCTATAAAAGTATGTTTTTATTTGAGGCTTTCAAGTGTTGTGGGTGTGAGTGCATACATGTATGTTTGTGATTTCCAACTATTTGGGCTGGTTAAAAAAAGATACCATCTCTCCCTAACAAGCCTTACCTCACAAACCTTGTCCACTCTTCTCAGATAAAGATGTGTGCAACTCAGTTGACCACAGCTGTGAACATATTTGTGTTAATACTGATGATTCCTATGTCTGCAAGTGTCATGAAGATTTCATACTGAGGGAAGATGGAAAATCTTGCAGGAGTAAGTTATTTAATCTTTGTTTTGTACTTCCTGATCTGTTAATGAAACACACTACGCAACAGTAGTGTGTTATTTGTGTCTTTGTTATAGGATCAGTTTCATGTAAGTGAGCTCCTTCATGGAAAATTATTGCCAAATTTTTTACATTTTGTGAAAGTTACTTACTTAGCTAACTGTGCTAAATACAATTTTCATAATTCCAAGGTAAAAATGTCTGCAAATCAGTCACCCATGGTTGTGAACATATCTGTGTTCCAGCTGGTGATTCATACATGTGTCAGTGTCACAAGGGATTTATATTGAGGCAAGACAGGAAAACATTCAGGAGTGAGTAGCTGAAACTTTCATAGGGAATATGTTTTTCAGTCTTAAAAGAAGTAACAGACTTAATTTCACTCAAAGCTTGCTCATGACAGTTTTGTATTTGAAAAATGGTCTAATAAGAGGCTTCTCTTAACAATTCTCAGATAAAGACATGTGTAAATCCTTTGACCATGGCTGTGAACATGTGTGCGTTAGTAGTAATAACTCATACAGCTGTCAGTGCCATGAGGGCTTTGTCCTGCGACAAGATGGGAAAACATGTCGAAGTAAGTAACTCATTATGTCTGTCAGCCACTCTCCTCTGGCATTGCTACATAAATGAGCAAAGATGTTATACTCTTTTGTCATATGTTCTTCAGATATCATGTTTGGAGTTTTTGGATTTACAAAATGTTAAATAGAATACAGATAAATACTTCAATTTTTCCTAGGTAAAGATGTCTGCAAAACAGTTGACCATGGTTGTGAATATGCTTGTGTTAATAATGGTGATTCCTATATCTGCAAATGCCAGGAGGGATATGTACTAAAAGAGGATCAGAAAACATGCAGAAGTAAGTACATTTTATTTAGAAAGTATTTGTTTCTTTGATTTCTAAAATTAATTAACCTTACTTCAAAAAAATTATAGAATCATTGAATGGTCTGGGTTGGAAGGAACTTTAATAAAAATCATCTAGTTCCATCTCCCTGCTGATGGCAAGGACACTTTCTACTAGACCAGGTGTCTCCAAGCCCAATTTAATTTGGCTTTGAACACTGCCACAACCTCTCATTTCAAACATGATATAATATTTGAAAGACCAGAGCATATGTGTGTGGCAGAAAATGTCAAAAACAATTAACTTGATGCTTTGAGTACAATAATTACTTTGAAACATCAGGAAAAAGCCAAAGGGAATCTTATTATCAAGGAATGTGCATTTTAATCAGGTTCATATTCTGTGGATCTTTTATCTTTATATACTATATTTTAAAATACCATTAATTCTATTTGCTTATCTTCCAACATGATATGCATTGATCTCATCATCTTTTAATACCTGGAGGAGAAATTCTACTGCAACTCAGTAAAAACATTTATTCTGCCAAAAATGGATGCCTTAGTTGAGGAGACTGTGATTACTAATAAAAGAACAGTAACAAGTTCTGCCTGTTCTCAATCCTAACTGACACCGTGCACCAGGAACCGCTGCCCTTTCTTGACTTACGCACTAGTATTGAGGTGGTTCTGATATGTATATTCATTGCATTTTCATCACCTTAAGTACATGTGAGGTGTCTTTTTCTCAGATGACTGCAGAAAGGAATTCTTGAGCAGTTTTAAAATGGATATTTTCTGAGAAGAAAAGTCCAGGCTTTAAAACTGAAAATCCCTTACTCGTACATTGACTTGGTAGCAAACATCTCCAGTAATTTCTGCAGAGTAATTTCTGCTGCACAGTAATTCTTTTTTGTGTAGTGCTTACAGCATTCTCCCTGTACAAAGATCAGAGATGAGTAGAGGTCAAATCTTTTTTGGTCCAGACTAGGAAGCAAATCTTGCATTCCTTAGTATTGCACATTCTCCCTGGAAGCTACATTGATCCAAGAGAAGCTGAGCATCTCTGCAGCTAGCCTTTGCACAAAACACACTAATCTCTATCTGCTGAAGGCAATTCCTTTCCAGAATAAAAAAAAAAAAACCAAACCAAACAAAAAAAAACCCCAAAAAAACCCAAAAAACCCCAAAAAAAACCAAAAACAAAAAACCACCAAAAAAAACCAACCAAACAAACAAGAAAACCCAAAACAACCCACTTTGCAGAAGTAGTCTGCAGTTTGGAAGACATTCTCCAATCTCTAAATTCCCTAACCTCATTATTGATGCCCAGTGCCTACAAACTGCTTTGATTTTTGCATGTGCATTTGCCAAAAAGTATGGGAAATACAAATTTTACAAATTTTCCTGTCTTCTGATGAACTCCCAGCTCTATTGGGTAAACCAGAAAAGGTTAATTGCAGCAATACATAAGCCTTCTAATTACAAAATTGGTAGACAGTTACAAGCAAAAAAAAAAACCTTATGTAGCCAATTCTGATTCTCTCACTAATAAAATAGTTTTTAAACTATTTTATAATTCCTGCAACACAAATGCAGATTCAATGATTCTCTTCCGTGTCTCTCAGTGCTGACAAATTTGACAGAGTTAGGAGATGGGCTTATCACTGGAAGAAAATGATGGCAACTGTGTCTGTACGCTAGCTATGTTCCTCAGTTTTCTCCACTTAAGAGTAATTCTTAACACTTGCTGATTGTTGCTGCATTTTTAAGAGTTGTAGTATTTTGCAAAGCAGAATATATCTCAGTAAATACTCACTGTGATTATAATTTTATTAAATTCTCAGTCATAGGCCCACTCTTAGCTTTTGAGACACACATCTGTACACATCTTCAGACATACTGGCACAGTGGGACGAACCAGGAACAGGGTACTTCAGATGATCTCTGAGTTTTTGCCGGGGTATCTGGATCCCTTTCCCAGCTTTGTGGAGTTTTTTCTTGATCTGAACACTCCATTGCTCATTTCACAGGATGCACTGAAGGCCCAATCGACCTGGTGTTTGTGATTGATGGATCAAAAAGTCTTGGAGAGGATAATTTTGAAATTGTGAAACAGTTTGTCTCAGGAATCTTGGATACACTTGAGATTTCACCCAAAGCTGCTCGAGTTGGTTTGCTTCAGTATTCCACTGAGGTTCGTACAGAGTTTACATTAAGGCAGTTCAGCTCAGCCAAAGACATGAAGAAAGCTGTGTCACAAATGAAATACATGGGCCGAGGTTCCATGACAGGACTGGCACTGAGGCAAATGTCTGAGAGAAGCTTCACAGAAACAGAAGGAGCAAGACCATTTACAGCGAATGTCCCTCGAATCTCCATTGTGTTCACGGATGGACGAGCCCAGGATGAAGTCTCTGAGTGGGCTACCAGAGCAAAGCAACGTGGTAAGTGGATATGTTTTTGGTGTCTCATTCTAAAAGGCAAATATTGTTAAAAACAAGATGTAGATGGAGTTTGGGTGTGCTACGGTGTGTTCTAATTGACAAAGTGTTTGCCACAGCAGTCTGGCCAGTACAGTGACCACTGTCCTGCACAGCAGATCTTTGTGTTCACAACATCACAGCTTTGTGTTCACAAGGGCCTTTGCTGCCAGGTATGTGCATCATCCCCAGAGCAGGACCCATGAGGAGTGGCTCACCACTGCCAGTGGCGCCACCCACCTGCATGCCCTGAATGCCCTGAACGCCCTGAACATACGCACTAAGGGTAGACATTTGATACAGAGACCTGCGAACTTCATCAAAAATTCTAGGAAAACAATAAAAGAAACCCCAAGCTGTCTCATCAAAATACAGAAATCTATTCTTGTGAGAAATACTATGGTAATAATTGGCTATATTTTTGTTTACAGGGTATATTCTTTATTTTTAACCAGTTTTATAGTGCTAATGGTGTTCTGGAAGGAAGATGACTCTTTTTGAAAGAATGTAGCTGTAGTGCTGTCTATCTTACTGTTTCCACATGCCTATATGCTGAAATGTGACTGAAAACTGGTGATCTTTAATTTCTAATATGTTTGGGCAGAAATCCATCTTCTAGGACACCTGTACCACAAATCAGAAACTTTTCATCTGTTTAGCAGAGTCAGTTGAGTCTTTGAAAATTTTCAAAACTTGTCAAGAATATAAACGTTCCCCTTTTTTTTTTGCAAACCTTTTTTTTAAACTTTATAAGAAACTGATTTAAGAACAACACACCACAGACAAAATAGCCAGTCTTTAAAAGATTCTGCTGATCTTTTTTCTGTGCTTGTTTTATTGATTTGACCTATCAGAATTTAATACATGATTAGTAGGGCATGGATGAGGAACAATAGCTCTCTGGAAGGAGAAAAGGGGAAAACATCCAAGGATATGAGAAGGGCATGTGCTAACAAGAGTGCCATTACAATGAAAGATAAAGTGGGCTTTAAAATAATTAAAAAAAAAATATTTACAGGCTTACTAGTGAGATGTATGAAACCACATGGAGGATTTACAGAAGGAAAGACGCACAAGCCAACTTACTTGCTGAATGAAACCTCAGCTCTGGACTGCTTACACTGACTGCAATGCTTCAAGCCAAACCCACCCCCTGTGTAATTGCAGCATAGCCAATAGAATAATGTTCAATATGAAATGGATCTTGACTACTTTATCACTGATATCCCCAAGTCTTTAAATAGCAACAGATTTCAGCATGACTGGTGCATTCATTAAATTGAATCAGCCTCTGGTGAACATTTTCCTTTCCTGGCTGAAGTGCAATGGTAGGCACATTCCTGAAGAAAAGTGAGGCAATACTTATGTTAAAAGTTAAAAACTTGGAAAATGTGTATTTTTTGATATTATCAGGCCCATGATTCCTCAGCAAAAAGCTTAAAAGTTGCAATTGAGTGTGCAGCAGTTATTACTCCATGTTAAATAAAGATATCAAACCTCCTCATCCCAAGTTTTACCTGAAACCAACCAGAGAAGGCAGCTTCTTCTCTTGAATTGTATAAAAAAGCTGTGAAGCTCATAGCTGTACTGTCAATTACAAAATCACTACTAGTTGTGGACACTTTCTAAGCCAGAATTAATATAAAGAGAAATCTTGTATCAGATCATATGCTCATGAGCACTAAAAAATAACTGCTGCAAAAGAGGTTATTAAAGATCTCTATGTTTTGTAGTTATTGCTTGTTTAAAATCTATCTGGTGAGAGGACTCTGAACCACTTTCTCCTTCCCTGATTTCAGAGTTAAGAAAACTACACATCTTCACTTACCTTCTCCCTAGCACCTCTGCTGTGGAAATACTTGCCCTGACCATTCCTGTTTAAGGATTTTTCTTTCCTAGCCCCACAAACTGTTTGTTTTCCCAGTCTTACCCCCCCTAAGTGGACCTTCCAGCCTGTTAGTGCCCCAAAGAGAGCAAGAATCAAGTCTCATTGTGCTCTGAGGATTTCAATTAAACACTTAAGTATTTTTCTGAAAAATTACTTCCATCTTTCAGGATTCTGCCCCATTTGCTAATGTGTAACAGGTTGTTCATCAACCCAGTAACTAGCTGCACTGCATGTCCCCTACAGACACACACAAACCAGGGACTTGCAGTGCAATTGCGAGGCTGAACTGTGCAATTCCCTTGGATTGTTTGAAATACTCTTTCTGGGACCATTTAATATCAGTACTGGCCATGGAAGTGTCATCTCTCTAACACAAAAATTGTATGTCAAATTACAGCAAACAAGAGAGTTTCTGCAAATCTCCCAGTAATTAAAGCATGTCAAGCCTCTACACTGATTCTGAAGTTACATAGAAAATACATTTCTTGTGCTCTCCATTTCTCTCATATTTTCCTTTCATGGATGAGCAAGTGCTTAGAATTAGAACTGCTGAAATAATAAGTATGTGCAATTTCTTTTGAATCCAGGTATAATCATCTATGCCATTGGAATAGGAAAAGCAATTGAGGAAGAACTGCTGGAAATTGCTTCTGAGCCATCATATAAACATCTCTTTTATGCTGAGGATTTCACAGCTCTGGAGGACATAAGTGAAGAGCTAAGAGCCCAAATCTGTGAAGGTAACAAAATTCCATTTTCCTTGAGATAGAAGAGAAGTGAGTGTTTACAGGTGTAAAGCTTTTTGGATTTTTCTGCCCTTTAATACGTGAAGAATATACACTGTTTATCTATCACTGGATAAATGTATTAGTAATTATCTTCCCTTTATTTTCATAAAGGTTGCATAAGATGTACAATTCTGTGCCTAGAAGAATCAATCCCTCCTTCTCTTTTCTATTTCTACAGTTATGTCAGCCATGCAATGAACCCCACTCCACCAAATAAATATGATCTATTTCATTAGGAATGTGGGAAAATAATCAGGGACTTGTAATACCTTAATGAGAATAAAAAAAAATTCCTAACACCAGCAACAAAAAAATCTAAACCACAGCAAAATAAATCATCAAGAGCTGTTGTGTATTTATAGAAGACTAAAAATAGTTCATTGAACATATATTCACAGATACAAAGAATGAATTACTATGAGCTCTTGAGTTTTGCTACACAAATGTGGAAGGTTTGTTTCAGAAAGCACCTTTCTTCACTCTGAAACATACAGCTTGTATATAAACATTCCCAGATGAAGTTTTGCAAGGGGAAGGGAGAATCTGAGCTGGGATAAAAGCTACAGAGCCAGACAGAGGATAGCATGTCTCTCCCACTCACACATTCCCAAGACTCAGTATTTTTTGTACATTCAAACTGGTACCTGAAGTAAAATTCAGAAACAACACATGGAATGATGTTAGTCATAGGAATAGAATTGTGCAAGATTATTTAATTATCACTAGCTTTTATCTGGTTGTTTTTCTTAGAATTAAATGCAAACGTGCTTTGCCCTTTTTTTTCCTTTAACATCACTGTATAAAATCAGCTGCAGGACATTTCTTTATACAGATCTCAAGGAAGAATCTGTAAAAAAGACTTTGAGGATGTTTCTTAGCTTGCATACTCTGTCTTTCAGTCCTAAGAAGTCCTAGTTTCATCTTTCTGAAATACTAAATACTATGACAACATAAAACCAAGTCAGTTCAATTAACCTTATTAGGCAGATAATCTTCCAATGACAGCAAGTCATCTTAAAAGCTTTTGGAGATGCCAAAGCCAAAATTATCTGGCAGCTAGAACAATAATTCTCACTCATTAACAAAATTCAGTACAATAATTCTCACTGATCAGCAAACCCCAGAGCTTAGTGATGGAAATGCATCCTTCAGGTACCCACAGCAACCAGCATTTTTTTAAACTACATTAGTTACAATATGAAAAAATAAGTAAATCCTGCCCCTTTGTGGCAGTTTCTTGTCCACACCTCTGGTAACTTGGCAGCACTGGTGCCTCAGCTTCTGTCCTCCCTCTCTCTCAACAACAGGCAATGAATGCTTCACACCTGTGAACTGACTGACCCAGCCTTGTTTTTCTGGACACTCCAGGACTACCTGTTACTCATCAACTCACTCCACCAGAAATTTTGCCTCCAAACCTGTAACGCGATCTGAAAGATCCCTTTTTTATACCTTCTGTTGTCTACAGGGCAGTTTTTCTCCTCCTTTGCAATAGCAATGACTTTTATCTTTACTCCAGCCTTGGTCTTTAGGTGAGGTCTTCTGAGGCTCCAGCCTGTGAGGACAGTGGGAGATCCTATGAACCTCTTGGACTCCACTGACAGAGCCTCTCATCCCCAGTCCCAGCTGTGGATGCACTGCATGTTTCCAACTAAAGCAGAAGCCCTCCAAATGTTTTTTTTTGGGGGTAAGGTTTTTTTCTTTTATTCTGCAAGAAAGTATCTGCCTTGTAGAATAGCTGCTGATTATTATTAATTATTCTAGATGACTAGTAGTAAAGGCAAAAAAAAAGGAGGGTTTTTTTTCTTGCCTCTTATTAAGAGAAATTCATTTGGAAGGTTCCCATTCATTGCCTTGGTTAATGTTAATTTCTCATCTGACTGGAAGCACTAACAAGGCTCCTGCAATGTCATACATAATACACCCTCAGTATGATTGCAGCTTCACCCCTGTTCTGAGCATGTGCATTATGGGAGCTTTTAATTACATGGCCATGTACTATTTTTGTCCCAAGACCCCAGCCCTGATCAGATGACAGTACTCAGCAGCCAGCTGGTTAACATTCTGTCCTCCTTCCAAATTGTGCATCGTTATCCGTTCAGCAAGTATTCAGACACTGCTTCTGATGACACTTTCTCACAGGCTCCTCCTAACAAATGACTTGTGTTTTGTTACAAAACAAACACTAAAAACAAACATCCAGCTTCAGCATTGCTCCCCAACAAATTTATTCATTGCACTGACTTCACCAAGGGATTCAGGGTCATCAGCCTCTGTCGCTACTTGTGTGTTTATTCAGCTTCACAGGGGCAGTGAGATCACAAATCTTAGAGCCCCAACCAGTTTCTGTAGCCTGAAGAGGAGTTTCTGAAATGCCCAACTCCCATTTCAAACTGGAGACCTGCCACACTTCTACTAGTGCATATGTCTTTGTTTATGTCCCTAACTACGTGTCTATACCTTCCCTGTGTCCAAAGCTCAAACGTTTCAGGTCAGTTCCTCTGCCCTTCCTTAACAACCCCCTCATCAGCTTGCAGCTCCTGAACAACTTCTAGAACAAGTCATTACCCAGGGTCAAATACTCAAGATTCATCTTACCTGCTCCATCTCTCCTACAACACAAATCTTCACCATCCTTGTTCCCACTTGATCATTCTTCAGCTAGACTCTACTTCTAGTTTATTTCATTCCCTTGTGATCTAATCCCACACCTCCCTCCCCTGAATCTTCTCCAAAATCTGAGTTCCTTCCAACAGCTGGTTCCCATGCAGACTGAGATATCTATAGCTATATCTCTATATAGAAATATAATATATATACATATATATAGTAGCTCCACTGCCTGATCTCTAGTCTTCTTATTCAACCACTCATCTGTTCTCCCTGATATTCATGCTAAGTAATTCCAACCTCCACTCAAGAGGGCCTCATCTCCTTCCCAGTGCAACTTAGCACAGCTGTATATTATTGTTCATCTGTCAAAACTGACTAAACCAGCAGGGATCCCAATAGTTATAGTAAGCCTGGATGTCACAGAAGCATCTTCCACCTCCCTGCTGCATCTTTGTGGCATATCAGGCGAGTTTGCACTGTCACCTTTTATCCCCATGCATTCACTTCCAGGGAAGGAGCTCTGAGTTCCAGAGGAGGGAGTGTGTCCCAGACGTTCCATCCACCCTGGCATCATCGATCACGTGGCGCAGTTGTTAAATACCTGCTCTTTAGCTCATCCGGGCCAAGGGCTCCAGAGGCAGTGGAGGTGAAGCGTTCATTCCCCGGTGAAGGGCCCTTTCCCGCAGCTGCCTCCGCACCGCCCTCTGGCGGCAAGAACGCGGCAGGACACACAACGGCTGGGGTTCTACCTCGAAACAGGTTTCTGCTTCCTCTCAATCTCTTGACTAAAAAAATTGGGGTGTGGACTCTGAAATAAATCCTTACATTTTAAAGGCTGTGCTTCATGAATTAGGAAAGTGTCTTTTTCTTTATAATTGTAGTGTATCAAATAGACTCTGCTGCACCCTTCTCACCTAAAAACTCCCAACTCCCTGATCAATGTTTCCCATTATAAAGATGAAAACTGAAGGACAGTACGAAAATTTTTCTTTCTCTAAGCAGTTCTTATTCTGTTCACCCCAAAGGATGATGGATGATAATAAGACATGAAAGAATTTTCACTATAGGATACAAAGTAGATTACTGTCATTTCAGATTGCTTCACTATTATTAAATAATCACTTCTGGTTTTGGAAGAGTTCCTCTGATAGTCTGAGTTGAAGGGCAAGTCCTGGAGTTTCCATCAACACTGGACCTCTTCTAAATTGCACAGGTATGAGGCATTCTCCATGTGTTATGAGAGACAAACACCAAGTTACTGGCAAGAAACATCTCCAATTCTAGGAAATGTGAACATTTTTATTGCTCCTTTTGTGATACCATTTCCTTTGGTAATTTCTATCTACCAGCCTTGAAAGAGTCACCTCACCAGCAGGATGCATCATCTGGGAGGCTTCATAAGACTGGTCCACAGCCTTCAGGTTGGCTGTTTTAACTCAAGTATCCTGTCCTGCTGCCTCTTCATGCTGCCTTCTGTAGAAAACTCTCACAATTCAGCTAAAATGGTTCATCCCATGTCCCTGCCTCCTCGCCCCTCCAAGTCACCCTCCTTTCTGCAATGTGAAAAATGGAGATTCAACTGCAACAAAAGCATGGCTGCATGCTTCTCACACCATCCATATGAAATACTTCATGGGGAAACCTGTATTTCAACACTGTGCTTGACACTTAAAGCATGTTCAGCTTTCAATCACTTCTGTTTCTCACAGGCACCCTCAAAATTCCCTTTCGGTTCTGCAACCCACAACTTAAATCATGTATGCAGTAAATACAGCCTAACAGCTTGGTTCCTTCACATCTTTGTATCCCTACTCCTTTCCTTGATTATCCTCACTGCAATTAGTGAGGTTACTTACTAATTAAGGAGAACTCAGTGCATGAGAAGAGAAAAAAAATAAAATTATAATTTAGTGGGTCTGATTTTTAGACCTTTTGGGGGTTTCCTGCAGGACCTGAATCAACCACAATAGCCATCACAGATGTCATTGACTGTCCACATCTTGCAGTACACCACAAGTATCTTTTTGAAGACAGTCACTCAACAACAGGTAATCGGGTTACCTTTGTTTAGAATAACCCAGACTGTTCTTTGAATATACAGGACTACACATTGTGTACTGTTTTCCAGTATTGACAGAATCTGCCTTGGGGCACTCCTTTGGATGTTGACCTGTTTTGAGAACAGGAAGCTGTATTAAACCTGCTCTGCATTTATAATTCCTTGTCATTTCCTACCCATCCTATTCAATTTATTCCGCATTTAGCCTATGCTTAAGTGTTTCTGTTTTTCAGCAAAAGCTTCAAAAGACAACGATCAGTGCAAATGTGAAAACCTTGTGACATTCCAGAACTATGCAACCAGTGAAGTAAGAAAACTCACCCAGCGATATATCCTTTCAGAGTAAATGTTTCTTACAGGTAAGATAAGAAAGGCAGGTTAAAACAAACTAAATTTCTTCGCATCAAGTCTAAACTGCCTCCATAGCTAAAATCATTTTATTGTAATGAAAATCTAAACTATATAATAGATAGTTTCCAAGAAGCAGGGCCTTTAGGACTATTAATCTTCTTCTTCACAGAAAGGAACAAAATATTAATAAAGATCTTGAATTTTAATAACCCCTAAAAAGTAAGATACGTTCAGGGACAGCAAAGAAACAACAGGTCAAATTCAAGACTAACACGCTTTGCTTTGGGTTACTTCTTCAGATGGTACTGAAATAGCATTTACTGACTACACGTGTCAGAGTACAGGAGATATTTCCCTGCTGAACTGCTTGGTGAAGCACCAGATGCAGTGAGTAATTCAAAACCATACCCTAGATGAAATCAGAAGATTCAGGTTTGGTTAATTTTGCATTAACAGAAATGCAGATAAAAGTGCAGATCAGTAGCTTCTGTCCCCCAGTTAGTCTGGCTTTTTTCAAGGAAGCTGTTAGTGCAGCAGCCTTTACACTACATGTAACATCTCAGGAAAGAACAAAAGCAAACTGGCAATACAACTCATCATGCAGTATTTATGCAGCAAATTCCTATTTTCTTCATGAAAGCTTCTTCTGATCAAATAAACAGTAAGACATCGCATCTTCTACTGGAGTTGTGTAACTGTGTGCAAGAGCAGTAAGCACTTATTCTCTGCACAGAAGAGTGCAGTGACACCAACAACTCCTAACTGTGTGCTTCCTAGACAAGAACAGCTTCAGACTGGGGTGCCTGTGAGCAGTCTGCCCAGAGGGAGGCAAGCAGAGCCCTGCCTGGCTGGTAACCTGTTGCAGAACATTGCCTACCAGTTCAGACCTTCCCTGCAGCAGCCAGCTTCTCTCTCACCTTCCAAAGTGAATCCTTTGGCAGACACTTCAAGGAATTATGTTCTAACACTTGATTACTCTGCAAAGCAGGTTTCATAAAGGAGGAGAAAACCATCCTGTAAGGTTATTGCTAGGTGTTTCAAATGCTCAATCAACATATGTATTTCTCTGATGGGACTTCTCCAAACGACTTTGGAGAAAAATTTCTAGGTTATTTCCCACATCCTGTGTTATATGACATGCAGTGTTCCAACCTGCATGCTGACATGAAAGGAGACCAATTCTTGCCCCTTCAGAAGCTCTTCTGCAATCTCCTGTGGCTGGGCTATAAGGAACTCTGAGCTTATTCAGAATCAAAGAACTTAGTTGCTAAGCTTAGCAACATGTGCTTTTTTTTGCTTTATCATTTGAGCAGGCAACCCTGTGATTTTTACTCCAAGGACTCGAGGTGATGGAAAACCTGCCAACACTGAGCCAGAGACTAGGAATTTTGATAGAACAGTGCTAGGCACTTGCTCAGAGCGCTGTGCAGCCACTGCTTTGAATAGAGTATGAACCATCCATTTTATCTTTATTAGAAACCTAATTTTCTCTGCCTTATCTCAAGAGCAGCTCAGGTATGAGGTGATACACCAGTTCTCTGTAACTGCAGACTGCTGGCTAGTCCTCATCCAGAGATCTGGGGGGCTGGGGGAGGAAGAACTGGCTACAAAAGTAGTTCCAGTTACAAAATACAAATTTAGAGGGATCAGTCCAAACTGTTCTGAGTCCAGCTACATTAACTTCTATCAGTAGTAGAGTGCTATTACACTGCTTGAACTTTGCCTGTGTGAACACTTGGAAATACAGCTGTTGAAGAGAATGCAGTTCACATGGTGCTTGTATACAGAGTAATCCTTGCTGCAGCAGCCAGATGAGAAATTACCAAACCCAGTGTCCAGGCAGACTGGACACCCACAGAAGCAGGATACCCACTCTTGCTCCTTACTAGGCAAGAGACTCTCCTGCTGTCCCCCCTGCTCCTCAAGGTGGGGGACACAGTACACACGGCTGTTCTGGCCAAACTCAAGAGGCCAAATTCAGTTTGCCCATCTGCTCTAATAAATTCCTAGCAGCAATGTGTTAAAGATTCCAATTTATACACCCAGTTCTCCATCTTTCCTTATGTAAGACCTTGAAATGCTGAAATCAAGACCCTAGTCAAACAAGCAAGGAATAGGGTGCAGCAAATTCATGTTTCTGAGGTAGATCTGAGTGCCTTCAGTTCTCTCTTGATGCTAGGCCTCCTCTCCTCTCAGCTTCCCCTGGCTGCAGCCTTAGCATGGCAGTCAGAGAGAGGTGCTGAAGTAAAAGTACTGGTCCAACCTCTTCCTGCAGTAGACAGCATTCCTGCCAACTGAAGTGCTCATCAGGAAAGGGATGCTGTACACTACTTTGCACTGCTACAGCTTCTAACTGTAAATGGAACCAGCCCTAGATCCCACGGAGTTTGTTGTGCTCTATTCTACACTTGTCTGGAAGCCACTCTCACAGCTGTGGACAGGAACAGATCATGAGGAGCAGACATTCTTACGGGGTCTCAGAGCCCCACAGTTTTATAATCTATCGTTAATTATGTGCAGTTTTCCATATGATTAAGTGAAACATTTTTTACTAGCATTAATTTGATATTTACCTTCCCTTTAAAAACAGAGAAAAGCAATCAATTTTCAGAACCAGCCTTTTTAATAAGCTGCATGTCAAGGTATGCCTGTTAAGGACGGGAGCTACACACAGTTTTGTTAAGTCAACTGATCAAATCAGAACAAGAAAATACAGGGGAATATTGTATGAGAAGCTACTGGGAGTGAAAGAGGAGAAAACAAAATGTTTATGGACCATAGCAATCACATAACTGTCCTTTTCTACTGATGCATCCAGTCAGTAACTCTCTTTCCTTAACTTTTATCTACTGGAAGAAATGACGAAGAGAATGGAAGACTTGGAGAACAGGCTAAAATACTGATCAGAATTTTTAAGTGTACGCTACACTGAATATTTATACATACAAACCTGTCAGAGCTATTTTCTTAAACTGATTCAAAGTAAAATAACAAATCTTTGTGTCTGAAGTTGAAAAGTATTTTGGATCCTTGCATTTATATGCCATGTGCTGTCTTGCATTGATTGCAGATAAGAAATGTTGAAAATTTTATATAAACAATTTAGTAACTAGCAAAAGTTCTAATTAAGCAGAACAACTGAAATAAGCTATGCAAAGTAATAAAATGCTGTTATTTTTTGAAGTGAAACCTCCATGTTTTGAAGTATTTTAGGGTATGTATTAACTTGGCTTGCTTTTCTGTATTTTCCTCCTCACTCTTAGTATTTTAAGCACACAGTCTGTGTGTGTATATATATAGTTCTATGTATACAGACAGACATAGAACAAGTGGGATTGCATTCACTGCCATTAGGCTTGACTTGGATTCTTTAAGCAAGAGTAACTCCTGTAATCAGTAGGAAGTAAATATAAACATTTACACATTTGTGTTTAAACCGTGATGGAATTAAATGTTTAAAGTGGGAAGTCTGCTGAATTATCAGGGCATCACAGCCTGAAGTTTCAAGAACTTTTATGTCCAGACTATCCAACTTCTCCCTGCTCTCCTTTGGGCAGTATTCACTAATTCTCTAACTTTCCTGAATGCAAGTAGTATATTCAGAAAGCATTATTTGGTCAATTCAGCCAGCTGCACACCTGTTAAACACTAAAACACAAAAAAAACCCAGCAAATTGCTTCTATTCGGCCACCTGAAATGTTTTTAAGTCTCACTCCCTTCCCTTGGCTGCAACTCATCCAGATTTGTGGTTTCCCTCCTTTGCTTTGACACACACTGGAGTTTGCCTCTTGACTGTCTCCAAATGGAAACACACAACTTCATCCATTTTATAACAGAAGTAGTTGCAGGAGGATTAAAGTGATTAAGTGATCTCAGACAAGCTGATGAGCGTACATGGATACACAACAGCAAGCCTTGAAAGATACCCTGTGCTTTGGCATACTTTCAAATTCTGCAAGGTTACAGGTACATTCTGATTTTCATGAGGTGCTTCTTGTACCACATGAGAAAATCAATGGCACCTCAATTAACAATCCCTAGTAATAAGGAACATCCTGGTCTCACACAAAACAGGCACAAATCTTTAAGATACTGACATTCTCAGCAATTGTGACTTGAGAACATCAGCTCATCTGTCTCCAGTATCTTCAGAAAACTCAAAGGCTACTGATTTAAAAACAGCTTTGTGAAGTTAACTGGTATCTTACTGAAAGCATATGTTACACATCTAGAAGCTATATCCTGTTTGCCCGTTTACAGATATGTACTCTTGGAAGGAAAAGACAAAGGGAATCATGCACATTAGTACTTGATTCACTTGGTAAAAATAATGTGATTTTAATGTAAGTAAACCCTTCAGGATCCCCCACCAACATCCCAAATTTGCTACTGTCCCTCATGTTATGCCTCATGTTTGCATTAGCACTCCAAAAGCAAACACTAAGGAAGCCCTGGCCAGTTGGGATTTGGCACCATACTTGCCGTGATCAAGCCTTCCTTCACTTACCTCTCAAGATTTACAACTCCTACAGAAAGGCAAATTTTGCCATGTGAAGGTAATTTCTAACAGAACAGGAAACACAGTAGTGGTAGTGAATCTTCATTTATATAGTTTGTTCCCTAAAACCAACAAAGGTATAATACAAATTTTTCTTAAAAGAGATCTGTAACCAGTTTTATTTTAGAAATAACACCTTTACAGCATTTACTTCTCACTGGTTTGTTCCGGCATGCTTCTAATGATGTCAGAGTCACCTGTAAAACAAAAATGTATTGTTAGAAGAGGACCCATAGAAAGATGATTTTAGGAATAAAAGTAAGAAAAAACCCCACCCATAAAACCACCTCAGTGATTCTAAAAAAAGAAAACAACTTAAAAGCAACAAATAGTCTGCTTAGGAAAAAAGCAAGTAGTTTTAACGGACTGATAAAAAAAATACTTGTAACTGTGTTCTTCTAATCCAAATACAATATTTTCTAGTAATTACGCACCTGTCACCAGCATTTACAAAGCCAGTACTAGAACAACAATCTAGTCCTGGAGGACACAATGCATAGTTTTACTGTAGCGAATGTCTAGCCTCCCCTGATCACAGAAATATCAGGACAGCGAGAATATTCGCATTGTCAGCTACAGAGCACTGGGATTTACTTGCAGCTCCCACCCAACCCAAAACC
This sequence comes from Eopsaltria australis, assembly GCA_034509425.1. Classification (NCBI taxonomy): domain Eukaryota; kingdom Metazoa; phylum Chordata; class Aves; order Passeriformes; family Petroicidae; genus Eopsaltria; species Eopsaltria australis. Next base: position 7,663,795 of record JAVTVJ010000056.1, read on the forward strand.
AAACCCGAAAGTGACATTTTGAAAATTAAGTTTACAGCTACTATTTGAATACAAGCAAGCTAAATAAAGTTTCCTGGAGAAACAGGAAAGTGAAATCATTGTGACTTGGAGAAGAGTTATTACTTGGTTAAAGTTATTGCAGCAATCATTAAAACCATGTGTATGCATTCTGGTCAACAAACAGAACAAGGGTTGATTCTTCTCTTTAAGCATTCTGGAAAGAGGATGGGAAGTCACCTACTTAGCATTCTATATAAGGAATTTGAGCAACTCTCTGGGACAAACCATAGTAATTACATAAAAACTTACAGTTTTAAAATGAAGTGTTTAATATAATTTCCTTCCCTTGATTAATATCCACCTGTCTCCTAGTTATTTTTCTATACATTATTCTGGGAAGCAGAAGTCACAATTTTGTCTGAGATTATGAACAGTCAAACAGGGCTGTTGTAAATGGTATGTTGTGCAAGCTCACATCCTAGCTGATGGGTTCAGAAACAGGTCTCATACAGTTGCTTCCCAGACACTGAAACCTCCCTACTGACTGACAAGTAGACAAAATGCTCATGGGGCTCAGCAGTAGAAGAGCTATGTGCAAGAGAAGCAGCAGTTCTTCCAGGTTCTAAGAACCCAGAACTCACAAAAGAAGAACAGGATCTTGGTCAGAGGAAATTATAATTAAGTGTTAAACCTGCTGGAAAAAGGCAGTAAAGTGTGTCATCACTCCTGCTCATTCCTTGCTCAGTGCTGCTACTCACAGAAGGGAGGACCCTCCTCATTTGGTCCCTACACTGCAGGAGGGAATTACCTGGGTCGATGATGGCCAGTGTGCACACTCTGTAGTATTTTCCACATGCTGTGCCCAACTCAATGTTGTTCCCACTATAATGATGGACACCGGTCTTGGCAAGCATAGCGTAGTACTCAATCTCTGATTTTCTGAAATCCAAAAACTGGGTGTTAACAGGACCCACAAACAATTCTGACTGACAGCAATACAGGGAGAGCAGCATTAACTCCTATCACACTTAAACCTCAGGACACTTTTCCTTCCCACCCAGAGAAACACAGCTGTTCCTTGCGAGGCAAAATCAGCCCGGGGTTGTGGCTCAGGAACTTTTCCCCAGATGTGTGCTGAAGGTTTGAAACAGCGAACCCTTCAGGCTGCTCCTACACACGCTCATTTCCACACGGTAGAAGGTTTCAGCACTTACAGACCTCTGAAAGGCCACAGGAGCTGTGCCAAAGTGCATAAACTAAGAGGGTTGATGTTGATGGCCAGTGGTGGCCAGATGCTGAACAGAGAGATACAGCTGTTGCTAGCTGAGAAAGGAACTGTGCATTTTAATTTAGAACAAAAAGTCCATCTACACTGCCCTCTCTTCTTTTTTCCACTAGGAGAGTCTAGCAGTAAGTACTGTTTCCCAAGCACTTTTGGGATCCCCACCAACACTGGGGATCGTTGCCTGTTGTAACAGTTCTGCTGTTTCTCAAGTATCTAATTTCTGGGTTTCACATTTACATCTTCTTGAGCCTGTCAATATCCCTTGACAACAAAAACGGCCCAGATATTCAACGAGGAAAATGTCATGATATTAGTACAGACTACATTCTCAAAAAAGCAGTTTCACTGGCCAGGACCCCAAATTTTTAACTACATTCAACAGCAATTTTTTTTGTGCTTCTAATATTTTAAATAAATTATCAGTTTCCCTAGCTGTAAAATTATTTTCCAATACACTACTTCGGAAAAGCATGGGAATTCAGCCCCATTACACTCTTAGTGAATGCTATTAAGCGTGAAAAGCTTCCAGTACTTTCTCTAGTGCAAACTCCTTGAATTAGAAAACTAAAAAACACCTGGAAGCATTTCAAGACTTCTAGATTTGAAATCATTACACAGCAAACTACCTGTCACTTTTATTTCAGAGCACTCTAGAACATGCCAGCAAAGTTCTCAGTATTAAGTCTCTGGAGCAATGAGAATGAAGCACAAGCTGCATTTGGACAAAGGGCCAACCTCAGAATTGTTTTCTCATGCATCTGCTTACCTCAAAGCAGGACAGTTGTTGGCGAGGATGACCAACTTGGCTTTGCCCTGACGAATCATCTTCAGAGTCTGTTTGTACCCAAGCACATATTTGCCACTTTTCATAACCAGCTGAAGCCTGGAGTTGATGGACTCCAGGGACTTTTTCTGAAGAACACAGAGAAAAGTGTTATTGTGTTACTTGACACTTTTCAAAACAATGGAGAACATTAAAAAAAAAGACATTTCAAATATATGCATTTTTCATAATCTCCCTATAATCTGAAACATGGAATAAGAAAGGCCAGCCAGTTACTTGAGCACAAGAAAGCTTATGGATAAGAGTGTTGCTGATACTGTGTTTTCTTAAGTTCAGAAAGTTATTCCTTACCCGCATATCTCACAGTAAGAAAATACATCTCAAAGCACTGTTGCTGCTTTCTACATAAATCAGTGCCATCTGCGTGTATCTGACAGGCTCCTGTCAAGCTCAGCTAGTCAAGGCCAAGGAAATACCACTTCTGCCTTGCACATCTAAGCCAGGTTTAGTCTGTCTCTCCACAGGGCGCACACTGACAAAGTCACATGGGGCAGCAGAAAGAAGTAATTCTGTGCAATATTGAACTGATATTACAACAAGTGAGCGTGATGCTCATGACAGCAGGTTAGGGGCATGTGACGGACGAAACCACCACCTCTGAACAAGAAACCCAGATCTGTCAGAGCCACTCCAAGAGGAAGGCCAAAACACAGCAGGAAAAGCAAATCCTGACCTCCACCCGCACTAGGAACTCGGCATCACCCCTCCCTTGCTGCAGCCATCTCGGGGGCTCTGCAAGCGCCCCAGAATATCGCACGGAAGGGACCCGAGAGCTCCGAGCTCGTCGGGAGCCGGCCAAGGGGCGCGGCCAGTGTCAGGAGAGCACGGTCCGAGCTGTGAGGGCCGCTCCGGGCTGTGCCCAGGGCACCCCAGCAAGCCCGGCCGCCAGCCCAGGCCATGCCGGCTCCCCGCCGCCCCACGGCGCTGCCCGGACGCCCCCGGCACCACGTGCGCCCGGCGCGGCCCCGCTCTCACTCACCGTCTTCTTCGCGGCCACCATGTTGCTGCCTTGCGCGGGGTCGGGCGGTACCTGGAACACAGGGGGATGGAGGGGAGCGGTCAGAACCCAGCGGTCAGAACCCGGCAGCAGCGCCCGCAGCGGCCCCCGCGCCCCCGGCCCGGCCCCGCTCACCGCAGACGCGCCGCCAAGATGGCCGGGCCGCCAGAAAGGAGCGAGCTCCCGGCAAGCACCGCGACAACCCCAGGCAGCTCTCGCGAGAGCAGCGCGCACACCGCGCCCCGCCCCACGCTGCCCACGCGCCCGAACCGCGGTGGCGGCGGCGGGAAGGGGCGGGGCTGAGGGGCGGGGGCTGAGGGGCGGGGCCACACGGAACAGGGGCGGGTCAGGGCTGAGTGGGCGGGGCCTGGCTGAACCTGGGGAGAGGCCTGGCGTGGGCGGGGCTTGGGCGAGGGCCGGGCTCGGCTGGGGGGCGGCTCGGCTGAGGGGCCGGGCTCGGCTGAGGGGCCGGGGCTCGGCTGGGGGGCGGCTCGGCTGAAGGGCGGGCTCGGCTGGCGGGCCGGGGCTCGGCTGAGGGGCCGGGGCTCGGCTGAGGGCCGGGCTCGGCTGAGGGGCCGGGCTCGGCTGAGGGCCGGGCTCGGCTGGGGCGAGGTTCGGCAGCGGGGCGGGCTCGGCCGGTGTCTCCGTCCGGCTGACGGCTCCCGTCCTTTCACATCCCTGCTGCCTCCCCCGTTCCGCAGAGCGGCTTTGAACGCGTGTTTCACGTGACAGTCTCGCGGAAGGCTTCAGGCGCTGAGGAGGGAAGAGCCGTGGTGGCCTGAGCTTCCCATCATGGAATCGCAGCATGGTTTGCTAGGGACCTTGAATCTTACTTAGTTCCAGCCCCACTACCATGCCGTCTTCCACTAGACCATGTTTCCCAGAGCCCCGTCCCGCCCGGCCTTGAACACTTCCCAGTGTTGGGGGACATCCACAGCACCTGCCAGTGTCTTCACTACCCTCACAGTAAAGAGCGTCCTCCCAATATCTAATCTAAACCTACTCGCTTTCTGTTTGAAGATATTCTCCTTTCTCCTGTCACTATCACTACAGCCTGTTGTAAATAACAGTCTCTCTCCATCTTTCAGCTACTGAAAGGCCACAATCAGGTCATCCCAAAGCCTTCTCTTTTCCAGACTGAACAATCCCAATTCTCTCAGCCTTCCCTCATAGGAGAGGTGCTCCACCCCTCTAATCATCTTGGTGGCTTCCTCTGGACTCGGTCCAACTTTTTCTGGTGTGTGATCACAGACCTAACCAAAACATTTCCAAGGATAACCTTCTCAGTGACAGGCAGCCTTTGGTCAAAATGCAAACCATCATCCCAAACAATTTTTCCTGGGTAACAGACTTAGGTTTTGACAGATCAGTTTAAGCACCTAAATTAACATCCAAACTAACACTGAGACAATGTTGAAAAAAATGTTACCAAACTTAAGTGGTTGTGGTCTGGTAAAACATTAATCTTTTGTTCTTGTTGAAATTGCTGGCAAGGGAGTGTAAAGCTCAGTGGGCCTGGTGAAGCTCTCAGCGCCTTTCCTTTTGACTATTCCAGGTTTATGTCACCTTGCAAGATGTGGGAGCCATGCACGGCTCCGGGAGAGGGAGCTGTTTCCAAGGGTACCCAGGCAACCTCCACTCACCTTAGAACAACTTTCCTTAGCAGTTTATAAAACTAGTTGTTTCCAGTAATGTGCTTTTTTAAAATCTCTGCATTTCAGAAATAACTTTCTGACAGGCACTTTTGGCATTGGACCCAAATTCTGTCCCTAAATATAGGTGAAATAAAGATTGGGTTGGGGTGGTGGGAATACATGCAGAAATGGGCACTATTGTCTCTCATCCCCCAAATCTTCCTTCTGTGAAGGCCTCTCGTGGGGTCCGTGGTCCATAAAATGTCCTTTATAAAGACAAAGGGCCTGTCCAAATCAGGTGAAAATTACACTTCAAGAAAGAAAAGGCTTTGGCCCCACTCAGATTCCTTAAACTATATTATACAGCCACTGTTTTGTTAAAAACAGCAGCTGGGAGTGGATGGGCCTTGACAGCAGCTGTTTGAGAATTAAGGAATGAGTTTGGCACCCAGGCACCCTCAGCACCCTCAGGGATCTTGAGCTCCCCTCCACTACAAGGCTGTGATACAGCAGAAATAGAAGAAAGGCAGGGAAGCAGCAGACAATGTCTCCATTTCCAACAAGCAAGTCTCAAGATGGAGCAATCCAGGGAGCAGCTGGCAACCTCAGGAAAGGCAGTGTCACTTCCTTCGGCACTAACAGCGGGCACTGTGGTCTCATCCAGCCCCCCTGCCTGCCCCACCATGCTCAGGGAGGTCAGCTCCTTGGGCTGAGCCAGGTATTGCTCTGGCTCAGGGGCTCTGCGGGCTGGTGCTTAGTTTGGCAGTGAAGATGAGCATGCAGGGAATGCAGAGTACTTGGGGAGAGCAGGACCACTCCTCACCCTGGCCTAACTCTGTGCTTGCCTAGTGAGAGCGCAGGAGTAGGGTTCCAAACAGAGAGAGAGAACTTAATCCAGAGAGCAGAGGTCTTGAAGTTCTTTCACTACTTTTCCCACTAAAATGCTGACAAGATTGTGTAAGAAAGCACTAGTTAGAGGTATGAATTAGGAGAGTGAGAGCACTGCAAGAAAAGTCACTGGTGGAGCACTGACCTATCCCAAAAATTAGAAAGCAACTTCATCATTTTGGGTGAATGAAACCTACTCAGTGTATCTTACAAAGGGAAATCAGGAATCTCCTGCGGCAGCACTGACACCAGTGCCAGTGTATCAGCAAACAAGCCATGGTGGCAGGGTTACACACAGCTGGGAACAGACAAGTTCATGGAGCTTGCCAGGATCACCCATGGGGTCTCTTGCTGCAGTTTGGGTGCAAGGAGTGAGCCCTGGACATACTGCAGATGGGGGCTCATCCATGCAGTATGCCTTTCCACAGAGAAATCCCAAAGCAACTCTTCTCTGTATTACAGAACCCCAAGCACTGCCCCCACAAATGCAGTGGTAATACCATCAGCTTTTCTCATCAGTCATCAGAAAATCCAATGAACAGTGAAATGAGGTGCTAAGAGAACAGGTATGTGTGCTAATTATGTGTGCTGTTGTAAACACTGTATAGTTAACTGAGAGAAAAGGTTGGAAATAAGAGAAAGAGAAGAATGAGAAAAAATTATTCTGAAGTATGAAAAATGGGCAGTACACAGGCACCCTACAGTACAGTCTGGGATGGATCATTCTGTTAAATTCTCTGAACGTCTGAGCTCTTTATAAAGCTAAAGTGGCAGTACTGCTGATCCTGAGAGAAAGTGGGGATCACTCTGGCAGCCAGGGATGCAGAGGAACATCTGAAGCTGTACCCTTGCTTAGCCTCTTCCCCTGAGTGTCAGTAGGCAAGGCATAGAACTCAGGACTTGCTCCTTGTCAGAGCTGCCAGGTCCTGATATGGTAACAGGTACTGACCCGTTACCAGTAAAGCTCCAGGAAATGTGTGGTGTGACTGGGGGGATTTCAAATTGTAATCTCTGCCAAAGCCACTGCAAGAGGGACAGCATGTCTACAGCCATCCTTCAGGTGCCACAGGTCACATGCTAACCCTGAATGAGGAGATTCAATTCAAAAAAGACTGATCTTTTGACAAGCTAGGCCTATATCTTTATTTTATCAGTATGAAGAGAACATACTATTTTTATAGGATGAAAATATGCAAAAATACAGTCCTGCTTTGATTTATAGTCCGGTAAGTCTCTGCACAATTACACAACAATGTGTGAACACCTGCAGCCATTTTTCTCTAGTTTTGCACATCAGGGCTATTAAAAGTGACAGACTGTGTTCCTTGATAATCATTGCATTTACAGCAAATGCAAACATGTTCATCTGATTTTCACAGAGTCGTGCACTGAACTATCCCCGGTATTGTCAGGCAGACGAATGCAGCTTTGTTTCAGATCACTGGTAATTTAGAATCCCAGTAAGGCACAGGTCCACTAGATCTGAATTAAAACCTCTCCTCAGCCACCCTTGCAGCAGCTTTACTATGAGGAAGGGAAGGGAAGGGAAGGGAAGGGAAGGGAAGGGAAGGGAAGGGAAGGGAAGGGAAGGGAAGGGAAGGGAAGGGAAGGGAAGGGAAGGGAAGGGAAGGGAAGGGAAGGGAAGGGAAGGGAAGGGAAGGGAAGGGAAGGGAAGGGAAGGGAAGGGAAGGGAAGGGAAGGGAAGGGAAGGAGTGGAGTTGTGGACAAAAATGGGTCAAGTGCAGAAACGTTATCTCATTAGGGAACAGAGAAAACCTTGGGGTTAAATATCATCTGTTGTGAATACCTGGATATCTGCAGACATGGACAGATTTTCAGCCAGTAAAAGCATGCTAAGGAGTACATGGGTATGCACATACATAAATATATACATGCATAAATATATACATTTGTATACCTATATGTGTAGCCAGCTTAAATCCAGTGCCAGTACAATGAGAAGCTGCATTTTCTAAGGGCCGAAATGTGCAGAAATCCATAGATGGAGATTTCTAAAGATAGTAATTAATTTGATGAGAAAATCTTCAGATTGCCTCCTTTCCAGGAAATTACAAGGCATGGACTAGGAGCTAACTTTCAAGGTTATTGCTATCCCAGACAAAACAAAAATAGCTGTTTCAGAAGACAGCTCTCTGCAGTTCATAAATCAGCATCACAGAACAGCCTTCAATATCTGGATCAGTGGAAAATTTGACCTAAATTACTTGACACAATAAACAATTTAGAATATTTTATTGTTTGTTTAGGTACTGGTTGTTCTGTACAGAATAGCAAAAGAGCTGAGAAAAGAAGTCACAAATAACCCTCTTGATTAACATAATGTTTTGAAAAGTCACTGTGATTTGAAAAGTCACAGGATTTGGGATTACCATAAAATAGATCTAAATTTAGTAGCTGCAGTAGAAATAATATCTAAAATATTCAAAAATCTTAACAGCTAGTGAGCTGTGGAATAAGTGCAACAAGTTTGCTCATGTAGTACTGGCCTGGAGAACTTAAAAATTGTCAGGACCTTAGAGAAATCTTTGTGAAGATTGCTTTTGGAAGTGAATTGCTGATTGTATGTAAGAGGCCATAGGTATTTGTTGCTTTACCTCTGGATATACAGCTATCCCTGAATACTCATGGTTTACATTTAATTTTAATTTCCCAATTTGTATTACTAAATAAAATAACTAGGTCAATATAATTGTTTAGTTTATTTGCTCTTAAAGGGTTTTTTTAATATTGCTTCTTTGGTACTGCCTTCATTTGTGGCAGTGCCAGGGTGGTTAGGATTAGAGAAGGCAGAGAGTCTGTAGAGAGGTGCGCTGCTGAGGGCAAGGGATTGGATGGAAAGCCTACCAAGGATTTTCATCTGCCAACACCATGCTGCAGCCCCTGGATAACTTGCAGGAATTTCTCTGGGACTCTGTACAAGCAATCCTGTGCTCCCAGAAGATAGGACAGTGTTAGAGAGGCAGCTTGTAGCTATCCCGAGGGAATGAGTGCTGAATACTCTGCAGAGGGCACACATTGTCCAAGCCTGCCTGGTCCATGGCAATCCAGCTGAAACACTGAGGTGCAGCCTTGTGCTGCCGTGGCCCTGCCTGTGTCCAGCTCCAGCACTGGGTCTGTTATGTCCAATCTTCCTGCTGAAAAAATGCAACTTCTCCTTCACGCAGGAGGGGGGAAGATCATGACATTGTTATTTAGTGTTTGTGGGAGTCAGCTGCCAGATGGCCCTTGGGTTTTCATTTCTATTTCTGTGTCCTATCCAAGGCCTGTTTAAAGAACATGAAGTACAGAGCACCCCCGGTGAGCCTTGCTGCCAGTACACACTCACACGTGTTCCCTCTCTCTGGCCTTGTAAACCTTGAATTCCTTTCCCTGCTGTTGAAGTAAGCTGGATGGTAGGTGCACTCTGCACATCTCACCCTCCAGTTGGGACAGGAAGGGAAGCAGGTACAAAGCTCTGTAGGCAAGAGAATGAACTGAGTGTAGCCTTCCCTTTTTTATTTTCCTCAGTGCCCAGGTTTTGATGAGTCTGTCCTGGTAGCCCATCCTCCTTACTTTTCTCTGAAAGATCACAAAAGAAAGGTGGGGTGTCAGGTATGTTTCCTGGCATGTCAGGCTTCCTCAGCTGTCAGTACTCCTTCACAGCCAGACACTTCTATCTCCTACCTGTGGCAGCAGAGCAGTGGGATGCTTGGGTGTCTTCATCTATGCTGCACAGGGAACCCTACGTGCTGTGTAGGGAACAGACCTCGCTCCCACCACAGCAGTCAGGATTTCACACCGGCAGCATGAATGTTAAATACTTCTGAAATTAATTTTAAAGTTGCTAAGCCCTTTGTTGCACTTGTGCTTTTGTTGTCACACAGCAACATGTTTTGCTAATCCTAAAGTTACAGTGCATTTCAGTGTCTAGTGTCTCATAGAAATCTTATAAATAACCACAGAGGAATCTATAGACCCTACAGTGGATTTTTTTTCTGTTATTTTTTAAAAGCATCCTGAAAATTAACTCAAACTGAGGAAGCAGAAACTATTGCAGAAATTATTGGAGTTATTGCTACTCCTCTACCTTGGCTGTGGAACATCACAAACCCTGAATAAATGTCCAAAGACAATATGATCTGTCTGGATAAATTTCTGGGGGGATAAAAGAAGTTCATGTAGAAGAATGCCTGATTAGTCTAAATTTGACATAATCAAATATGTCTTGGGAGCAATAAATACATTATCTGCTTATGCAAGGAAATGAGTGGCAAACATTCTTCATTCTTACTCTCTGGGAAGTTTTTAGGCCGCCTTGACTTTCCTGGACATCTGCTGATTTGCCTATATGCAAATATAAAAATATATCTTTATTTTACCTTTCAGGCTGATGGTAAGGATGTTACAGGTGGCTGCTGTACCCGGAGGACTCTGCAAACCAGGGATTCCTTTTTGCCTCCGAGTTGCTGAGACCCAGGGGTCTGTCCCTTCCAGTCCTACGGATGCATCCTGCAGCTGTTGCTGTGTGCAGAGAGGGCTGGCAGTGAGGCTGCGGCTCCTGTGAGTGTACGAGCACAGCCCCCGGGATGCCCACACCGTATACAGTCAGTGCGGATAACCCAGCCCTGCTGCTCCTCTCCCCGGGTCCGGACTGGGGTGCCCTACAGAAACCCCACACCCTCAGTCTCAGGTTCACAAACTCAGCCACATTCACAGGCCGCCAAACATCGGCGGGGCCTCCAAGTCCGTCTAATACACCTGCCCAGACCTGGACCCTCTTACCCGGGCTGTGGGTCTCCTCTACTCGATGCTAACTAACGTGGCTCAAAGCTTGCTAGCGAGGTTTACGTGCACACCCCTAGGGTTAAACTCGAGGGCACATGGACCTGCAGTGCCTCCTCGGCTGCTGCCACTCACACCTTGTGGCACCCGCACACAGCGCAGAAATCCGCCCCGGGGCAGGGACGGCCGCGGCGGTGGCCCGGGCTAAGCGGCGGGGGAGTGTTTAAGGCTCCACCGCCGGGGCCACCCCGCCGCCCCCCCGGCTCCGCAGGTCGGTGCTGCCCGGCGGCCGCGCCAGCCGCGCCCCGATCCAAGACGAGCCGAGCCGAGCCGAGCCGGCTGTCGGGAGAGGCTGAGAGCCCGCCGGCCCCGCCATGGGCTGCTCCAGCAGCGCCCGCAGCCGCCCCCAGGAGCCGCCGCCGCTGCGGGGTGAGCGGGGCCGGGGGAGCCGGGCGGGGGGAGCCGGGCGGGGGCTGTCCGCGGAGCTCTCTGGCACTGCGGGGCCGCGCTGCTCTCACGGTGCTCCCGTCCCGTCCCGTCCCGTCCCGTCCCGTCCCGTCCCGTCCCGTCCCGTCGCGCCGCGGGTGCGCGTCTCGCAGAAACCCCGCGGGGGCAGAAGCCCGTCGGGCTTCTCTCGGCTTTTAATTCTGCCCGCACAGTGGAGGGAACTGCGCCCGTGAGTGATGCCTTCGAAACTGGTGTTTCTTGTGAATGAATGCCTAAGTCCCTTCCGCTCCGCAGGCTTTTTTTGTTTGTTTAATTTCGAGACAGGTCCTGCTGCAGGTCCTTTTGTGTAGTACCTTCTCAGTCTAGTGCCCTTTCTTCCTCCTTTAAAAGAATAGTGAACTAGCAATACCTGACCCCACTATCCTTCCTTTTTCTTACAAAATTCACCCCGACATAGTGTGCAGCATCGGCAGTGTTCCTGTGGCTTTAATTGGCTCAAGCCACAGCAGACTAATTTTGTGAGCAAGGTAAATTTGTAGGCTGTTCCATAAGAATATCCTTGCTATTCAGAGGAAGTGAAACAAAACTTTGTTTCCATATTAATCATATTAAGCTCTTTGCTCCAAGGAAGGTTTGGAAACACTTCTGTAAGGACCTGAATGCTGCAGTTACAGGAATTGGCCTCTCCAGAAAGAGACATCTTGAGGGCAGATACATAAAAGTTGTTTGTCTTTCACTTTACTGCATTTCTTTCCTATATTCTTGAGTTATGATCTGTTGTTGTTAATTTGCCTGCAGCATCCACGGTTTTTGTATGGGATTGATTATATTCTAGGTGTTGTCTTGTGGTGCTGTGGCTTGTGACTGCAGAGATGAGAGCAGGTTGTGTGGGCTGAGTGTTTTCTGTGCCACTACAGAGCCAGCGCACATCTGCAAACCGAGGAGCCCTGCTGAGAATATCAGCAGGAACCTCTTTATGCTGTACCTGCTGTCTCGTTCACCTGGCCAATGTACCCATTCCTCTGCTTTTCTATCCTCCGCTGAAAGATACCTGCACAGGAACACTAAAGGGCTCAAGGAAACAGCAGAAGTAATTTCTTCTGAATATTTTAAGTATTCTATATAAAGGCATGTTCATGGCAGGATAGGTCATGGAATGCACTACATACATACACTAATACCATGGTAGGGATGAAGTGCAGTTTGTAATTACAGCTGAAAGATCTGCATTAATTTGGCAACTACTAACCAGATATATTAACGATTCTCTAATTTACTTTAATAAGAAAAGATAATTTGAAAAAAAACCTCTCTAAATATGTTAATAGAGGAAAATGTATTTAATTTCCTTACTCTGATGTGTAACTCACAAAACTTTGAGGCTTTTCCAAAAGGAAAGAAAGAAGGCAAAGGGAAAATATTGTGGCCATGGCCCACTTACATTCACTGTGTTTTTCTTTGTTTCTCCATCTGAAATAGTCTATAAAAGGGAAAATAAAAATTTTAAATTTAAAAATAAAACAAAACTAAAAGGAATGCTAGGAATGATGACTGCCACATGATGTTCATTTTTCTTGGGGATAAAGGTATTGAACAGATTACTGAGAGGATTTATTTTTTCCATATTAGGGAATTCTTTGCATTTCAGATGAGAGCAGAGGAATGTTTCCAGGGTTTCCAGCAGTGCAGATCTTGTGTTACATGGCAGTATTTTATAATCCAATTTATATAAAACATTTTGATGTAGAGAGAGCTAGCTGCAAGTTACAGGGCTGATGTTTTTATAGGAGCTGCAGGAGATTCTTAGTAATAATACTTTTGAATTATTTCTTTTACTGCTAACATGAATTAAAACTCCACATAACATGCTCATTTTCATGGCTCATTTGTTTCTTTCTGTAGGTTTTAAATGCTCCCTGTACATCTGGCACTGGGCAAGGTGAAGGCATGAAAAGTGTCTAAAAGGATGAAAAATAAAAATGTGAAAAGATTGGATGTCTGGTCTCTGAGCATGCATTGCTTTTTTAATCACTGCTTAGAATAGTTTAAGTTTAAAATTTATTCACTGTTTTTCTGATTGGGTATCTGTTTCACCTTGAGTTTCATTTTAGGAAAAGGAGTGCTTGGAAGACAAGGTGTGATAGAGATCTATAGAAAGTATGCAGGGAAATATATTTGCTGTTTCTCGTAATGCAAGAACTGCCACTTGATGAAATGATCAGCAGCAGGCTTGAAACCAACCAAGATGTGTTTTACAGGGGATGTAAGTGGGCTGCAGCCCTCATTGCCACTGATCATAGTGGAGACTGAGTGTAAACAGATTGAAAAGGGGCTTGAACAGGCTGACAGAGGAATTCCACTGATGGGTTGACACTCAGCCCTGTGGGCTGGGGCCCTCTGCCCTTTTCCCTGCCCCTTGGCAGCTGTCCCCTCCCTGCGGAGGTCTGTGGTCCAAGACGCGTAGCTGAGTTTACCTCCTGTTGCTTGAGTTGCATTATAAATTGACATGCCACTCTGGATTTGGAGGGCTTGGTTGGAACTTGGATGGTTTGACAGCTCCTGGGACAAATGAGATTTTATCTGTCTCATAGTTGAAGCTGCCTTCTGTCTTGACAGTCCAGATTCCCAGTTCTTGCTCTTCTGGCTTAGCCATCCTTCCCTGGGTCTGTAGGCACATGCTAACTAGGTGACACTTGCTGGGGAGATGTTTTGTTTGAATGTCTCAAAAGAATGAAGTTATTTTAAGACTAGCAGTATTCAAGCAGATGTTTAAAGAGCAGGGTGTACCACTTTTTTCTCCTGCTCATCTATGTCTGTATGAACATGTATAGATGTGTTCATCTATGAACAGTATCATATGGTTCTGCTTATTGGCTTTGGCACTGCAATCATAATTTTCTCAGAAAATACAGATTTTCCAGTTTTGTAATTATTATATAAACAGATTTCATGCATGAATTACCAGGGGTTTCATCCTGACATTCTTTAGGAGAAGGTTAAGTACAAAATCCTGTCAAACTGAATTTAATTAGAATGTTAGTAAGTCAGTCTGATAGGTAGGTATAGCTCATTTTGAGTCTTCAGCTTTTATCCTTAAATACCTGTCAAAGCAATTTTGTCAGTTCTTTATTCATAAATTTTTTCTGCCAAAACCCATTGCTTTACTAGCCAATAAGTTGATGAAAGATGAAAGAAGCGGAAGTTTTAATTTGTTTAGGCTTCCTGTTGTTGAATTTTTTATTTGACAAATCACACTATGAATGGTAATTTAGTACTGAAAAAGACAGAGAAAGTGGTTTTTGTTTTAAGAAGAGGGCCCTGCTCATCCTCTGAGTTCTCAGGGTTTTCATTCAGCCCACCTGAAGGTACCACCAGAACTTCTCACATGCAGCCCAGGACAGCAGCTCCCTCACTCTCCACATTGATCCTGTGCTTGGTTTGGGGCAGGAAAAGGTGCTTCCTTGCAGTGCCCCGTCACCAGCAAACCACCTGCACACTGCAGATTCATAAGGCAAAATGTAATAGAACATTGACTTGCAAACAGGTCTGCTCTCTTCATATAAAAATATGCTTCCAATGAAAACTTACTTTTAATGTAAGGGCAGCACCATCCTCTGCTGGATATGTGTGGATTTGTGCAGCAGACCTGTGAGGGAGTATTATCCACAGCCAGGAGGGAGCTCTTTGGCAGGTAGTGCTTGTGTGGTTCACTGTGGGTTTGGTTGTCATCCAGCTTATGTGCCCACTCACCAATTATCTGTAATTCTCTTTTTCCTGTCCTTGCCCTACTGTAACTAAAAGCATCATCAGGTGCAAACACCCTGACTGCAGATGGCCATGAAACTGTAGCTGACCAAACACAGCTGGACCCAGCAGAGCATGTGAGCCTTGCCTCTGAGGAGACCAACCCAGGCGAGCACCTGCAGGGAGAGGAGGCTTCAGCCACGATCCTGGACGTGGAGGGGAAGACAGAGTCGGTCAGTAAAAGGGAGGAGCCGGAGGGCACCGAGCCCCTGCCTGCAGGAGAGGAGGAGAGCTCTGAGCTGCCCTCTGTGTGGCGAGAGGAGAGCAGGGGCCCTTCGCCGACAGCACCAGGAGAAGATGCTGGGGCACCATCGCCAGGACCAGCAGAGGACAGTGGGCTGGTAGAGGGCAGCGACAGCTCTGTGGTGGAAGCCATCGAGAAAGTACATATTACTGAAGAGGACCACCGCACTGAGGGTAATATTTGTGCTTTCATAAATTCAGGAGACCAAAATTTGCCTCCAGAGACTTCTGCATGGGTCCTTTTGCCTTTATTAAGAGCCTCAAATGAGCTTCTGGAGTTAGAATTTGGTCCAGGGAGTCTGTATGATGTAAGGCATAGAAGAAGGTGGCTGGGGAAGCCTCAGATTTACAGGTCCAAGCTGTAATAAATTTAATCAGCATTTCCACCTCTGCTATTTTTTTTCATGTCCTTTTTGTTCTTAGCAGGTAAAATGTCCCACCATACCCCTCATTTAAAACATTGTGTCTCTGGGTAGCTCAGATACGTTCTTTAATATCTGCACAGCCCAAAGGCTCGATTTCTTAGTCACATGCATTAATTATAAAGCAACTGTCCTTGCACACATAAAGCTGGAGGCTGCATCCTTGGATGTAAAAGAAAAAGCATCTCTTTGATGCACACTTGGCATGTCCAGTCTGTCCTAGAAGCTTGGCTACAAGACAAGTAGAATAGAGGTAGTAGCAGAGGGCTGTCTTTGCACAAATGCTTGGAGATGACTGGATGGGGAGACAGGCTGTGTGAGGAAGCAGTGGTGTCTGAGCTGGCAGATATTTCCGTGTGCTGTGGAGGGACCTTCAGCAGGAGGCGCACTCCTTCCTGGGAATTGCAGGCTGTGTTCATCTTTGGGTTAGTGCCCAGAGGACATGGACTGTACATGCAGAAGATGAACACTTCACAGGAGGAATCAAATTTCCCCCAAATGGTACAAAGTAGCTCAGTAAGGAATCAGATACATCTTGTGGTAGCTCTTCTTCAGGGAATAAGCAGGTGAAGCACATGAGGAGTATTCCTCTGCAGGGAGACATGGTATCAGCAGGTTTCCTCACTGCACTTCTGCCTTGAGGAAGCGTGAGGTGCAGAAGGACTGATCCATGTGAAGTCCAGAGCCAGTTACACACACTGCCACTAATCCTGAGGCTTTGTGCTGTGTGTCTCTGAACATGGCTATATGAAACTCATTCTTTGCACCCCAGTAGCTGAGCATGGTTGTTCGATTGCTTTGTCCTCTCCTGTATCTCTTCACAGAACTGTTTTGTCCTCTACCTAAAATATCCCTTGGAATAAAGCCTCATTTTATGTAAGCAGTAAATGACAGGTTGCTCACCTGTTAAACACACCTCCTGCCCAGCTGCAAACTCCAATTTCATTATTCACCATTTGTAAGCCTCAGGGCAGTGCTGGAGGCAGAGCAGCACACCCTGGACCTTGTGCTGTCACCTCTCATCAGTGGAAACTTGTTTACAGTTGTCTGTCTGTCTAAGGATGAGTTGTGGGGCTTTAAGCACCAAGTGATGCGTGCTGAGCGAGTGAACGAGGCTTTTGGGGAAAAGAGTTTTGCTCCTATTACTTCCAAGGTAGAAGTAATACCTTAACTGTGTGCATTCTCTTTCCAGAGGCATATGATGAAGAAGGGATTTTCTATTTTTATGCTATGGTACATATGATACTTAGCATTTGTTTTGCTTTCCTTTATGCTTCCGTAGCTATGGGAGGAAATTAGTTAGGCAGCAGCTTCCCTGGGAAAGCAAGGTTTCAGCCAGACTTGCATGTTATTTGTGTTTTGTTCCAATTGCAAATAAAACTGCACATATATGAAATAAAATCCAGGAAAAATAATTTGAACAGAAATAGTACTCATGATTTCCTTTGGATACAGCATCAAGGGGATTTTGTGAAAGTATTAGGAGAACTTAATGAGCATGAGGCGACCATATAGCTGGATGATGAAAAGTGTTTGGGATCATCCTGTTTGCTCTCTGTGGGTTCCTTCAGGGAGTACGTTGGTAAGGGGCATTGGAGAGCTTACAAAGCAAAATCAGGTTTACAGAAAGGAGCTGGGGCACTTGGTGCTTTTTCTTAGTGGATCCTAATTTGATCTCCATGGTTACCATTCTCAGGTGAGATGGGAGAACAGGTGGAAACTGAGCTGCTCAGTGAAACAGTAAGTGAAGGGCCTGAAACAAAAGAAGAAGAAACAGGAGAAGCTGTGGATAGTGCAGCAGCGACAGAGATAGGTACGTTGACAGAGGAGGGAAGGACCACATGGGTTATTGTTTAAGAGACAGCAAAGACTGTGCTGTCCTTAATGAGCATATCTTGTTATTCCCCTGTTGGCATACAGCTGCTTTCTGCATTTTTACACAAAAGAATAAAAAATACTTTACATTAATAGATATTTTTGAAAGCAATCAATTGCAAGTCATGCTTTTTACATGGGTCATCTTTATATAATACATGAGCCTTACCAGTGATAACTTTTCCCTCTTTGGGAAGAATGATAGACTGTAACATGCAGTCTTGGAAAATAAAAACCTTTGTTAAAATCATGACTCTGCCCATTATTATTTGTAGGCTTGTTTTTGTAAGCTAAGCCTTTATGCTGTTTTGTGATTTTCATTCTATGCCAGTCATTTGAGATCCCCTTGTTCTCCTTATCAGCTGAAATCAGCAGTGTGGTGCTGTGGTGAAAGCACATTGCACAGCATATTCAGTCACGTGGTGGGAAGGAAAAGTCACAGACCAAATAAAGTTCCTCTGGAAAACTGTCACACCACTGAAGAGAAAAACTCAAGAGGATACGATTATCCCTCTGGCAGACTTTGAGACTGTGGTCAAAATTCTGTCACCACGTCTTTCTATAAAAGTTATTTCTTCTTCCTCCACATTCACTAAGAACCTCACAATTGAGTCTATCATGTAAGGTGTTCACGTGCCTCAGAAGGCAGAATTAGAATCATAGAATCATTTAGGTTGGAAAAGACCTCTAAGACCATTGAGTCCAACTGGTAACCCAGCACTGCCAGGTCCATCACTAAATCCTGTTCCTAAGTGCTGCATCCACACATTTTTTGAATGCTTCCAGGGATAGTGATTCCACCACCACAAGTTACCCTATAGTATTGCTGAAATGTAGAAAAGGATGAGCAGGCAATGCAGACAACTCTTCCTTTCCCTCAGTGAACGTTATTGCAATAGCTGGAACCACCTTCTCCCTCTCCCCTCCTTCCTAATCACTGGTGTACTTAGTCACGCTCGAAATCTCTCTGGGCTTGCAAGTATTTCTGTAATTCAGAAGAGAACAGCTTCAGCAGAAAGGGTGGAAGACACCTTACACCAGTGCCTTTCACGACTTCCACAGGAACCTCTTGCACTTGGGCTGAGCAGTCTTTGGTTCCTCCCCAATACTAGTATGTGTCACAGCCTTAGGGCTGCCAGTGTGTTGCACTGCTGCTGCTGCTGCTTCTGCTAGAGGCTAGGGGAAATGGTTGTCAGCATAAGCACTGCAGTCTGAAACACAAGTAGGGTGGTGGTCAAGCAGTTCAGTCAAGGCTTATGTGCCTTTATGACCTTGTGTTTACCCAAGTAAAATTAGATTAGCAGTGATTGAAAAAATTACTCACCTCCCTTTAATTTTCATGTTTGACAGTGCTCATCTTTATAAAGATTGTTACTTTTTAAGCTAGCCTGTGGAGACAAGCAGTTGTTGGCCATTGACAAGTGTTCTTTTGCAGGATCTTTAAATTTATGCCAGATAGCTTTGCCTATGAAGTCAAAACAAGTTTAATCAATCAACTTGTTTTTAATGTCTTAAAATTACGTCTTTTTGAAAAGCTCCTATGCTTTTGCAAAGAATAATCTCTTTTTGCTCTGAATTCAGCAAAGCACTTAACTTGATTCCAGGAAACCTCAAAGAACATCTTCCTGCTCCTGAAGAGTAAGAGAATCACAGAAAGACTTGGGTTGGAAGGACCTGAAAGATCACCTAGGTTCAACCCTCCTGCCATGGGCAGGGATGTCACCCATTAGATCAGGCTGCTCAGGGCCACATCCAACCTGGTCTTGAACATTTCCAGTGATGATTACAGCTTTATTGAAATTCCTCCTGCATTTCCTGCTTTGACAGTGTTTTCCCCAACAGTTTTGTAAGGGAACAGAAAGAGCAGCCCTGCTTCCATGTCTGTAATGCATTTCAAATGTTGGGAGTGCACTGACACAGCTCAGAGAACAGCTGCAGGCAAGAGGAGTAAACAATGCTAAGAACGGAACAGTGGCCATTTAAACCTGGGATTCTGTTGTGTAAGGGAGCAATTCTTCCGTCTTGAAAGGATATTGAAGAAATAGACCAAGATTCTGGGCAGGAAAGCAAGACTGCTTAAGGGAATGGAAAAATTCTTACTTTGAGAGACATCAAAAACATTCAGGGCTTTGTCCCTAGGAGTGTATGACTAAGAGGATACAAGCTGATCCTAGTTCAAAGAAAAAAAGGTCTCTAAAGGTAACTGATGTTCACCTAAGAACAAGGGAACGCTCAGTGATGTGCTAAGTGTGTTGAATTTGAAGCCATTAAAGGGACTTGGTTTTTTTCATGTTATATTAACAATCTTCTTTGTCACAGAGAGTCACTGCAGTTGGATGTCTTTCACTCGTCACCTTCATTCCCATGCAAATTTCCCACCTTTCCTGTGTTCCCTACCCACCCTCATGGAACATCACAATTCAGTGTGAGGAAGTTCTAGCAAAGTCTTCTAGCTGGGAAAGAAGTACTTTGAGCTGGGATGGGCTGACACTGTGATTCCAGCCGATCATCCCCTTGGGCTCTATCTTTTAGCTATCAAGTGAACACAGAGCTTCTCAGCTGCTGATGGCCAACAGTAGCTTCAGGGACTGGGGACAGTTCCTCAGCCATACTTTGGAATAGCTGAGGTAAAAAAATACCTCTGAAGCTTGTCTAGCCCTGCTCAAAGCAGAAACAGGTTGTCCTGTTGGGTTTTGAATACCCAGGGATGGAGACTCTATCAATTGTGGGCAGCCTATTCCCATAACTTAACTGTCCTTACAGAAAAAAAAAGTAAAAATTATTGGATTTTAAGGTAATACCCCATACTTCAATGCTGTCTCTTGTCCTTATTTAGGATTTACTGTCCATGAAATGCCTACCTCCATATCAAATCTGACTGGAATGATGTAGTGATTTCAAAATTTGTTAAGAGAAAAGGCAGCAGGGTGAGGAGGAGCTCAAGACTGTTGCAGTGACACATAGAGGTGATGTTAATGTCTGTAACAGGAAGACTGTGTATGAACGGGGTGGGGGAAGAGAAAGCAGAGCCAGTGGTTGCTTTTAGGTCCACACAGAACATTCTTACAATGTGGGAGAAGGGCAGATATCCCCTTCATCCTGTGATGCTTCCAGGGAACTTTCACTTTGAATTCCTGTAAGATTTAGTGAATATCAAGTTATGCCTTCAATTAATTGCTAAATTAATCTTTTTCCATGTGTTTCAGAGACAGCAAATAAAGAGGAATAGAAGTTATGTCTCGGTGAACATCCTCTTCTCGGGCCTGCTCTTCTGTTCACATGAATATTTTTAAATTTTATTGAGTTGGGAAAATACAAATATGGATTGAATCACAAGCCACAGACACATGAATAGGAGGCACCAGAAAAGGTTTTATATAATACAGATTTTTGGAAGTCAAGCTGCCAAGACTTCAAGTGTTTGAACTACCTGAACTTTCATCTCCCTGCCACATACTGCCTTCTATAGATAGCAGGATAATTTTTCAACAGCAGTATAATTGTTCCTTTTTCAATTAGGAGTTTTTCCCAGGTTCAGATAACTGACTTCAAATCATTGAAACCTTCAACCAAGATTATATAGGATAAAGAATACAGTGAAGGTTTTTTCTCTTTAAATGATTGTATGTGGGCAGTTCCTCTGAGTGCCTGGACTACTACTGTACACAGTTGCTGAAGTGTACAGTACAGAGAGAACTGGGAGAGGAAAGTGCCCATTTACCAGGCTGTAACTAAATGCAGAGGTGAGTTTTCCAGAAAACAGAAGATAACAGAGAACAGTGTCCAGGACCCAGCTGTGTGCTGCTCACTCCCCATTTTTAAACACAGATTTATTGAAGGGATCATATACCATAAATGATGACTTCTGCAGAAGCAGACAGAAGAGGGCATTTTTAACTGAGTGGGATGTTTTAGTTGTACAAATCCTAGAAGATAACTTCACAGCTGTTAACATTCATGGTCAATAATAACCTGTCTTTAGCTGTGTAGCTCTCCTCATATGCATTTGTGGCTTCTAAAATGGATTTCTAAGAGAGGAAATACAAACCTGTCTAAGAGACAAATATAAGCCTGTTCCCAGAGAAGAGGTTATTTATTCTATTTCCCTGTACTGCTGTCCTGGAGAAATATGCTATCAGGGACTGTCTGGGTTATTTTCCAAAATGCTAAATATTCATTTTGAAGATGAAGCTGAATAGCAATACTTTCAAACAAATTTCCTGTGAAAACAGGCCCTGGATATGATTTGTGTTTTGGGTCAGATAAAGAGCAGAAGTTTGTTCTGATGGTGAATGTTGCAGGATCACAGAATCACTTAGGCTAGAAAACACCTCTAAGATACTTGAGTCCACATGTTGACTGAAGACCACCTTGTCAACTAGACCATGGCAGTGACTGCCACATCCAGTCATTTCTCATCCAGAGATGGTGACCACCACCTTCCTGGGCAGTCCATTCCAATGTTTAACAAGCTTTTCTGTGATTCCTCCTAATGTTCAGCCTGAACCTCCGCTGGCACAGCTTGAGGCTATGTCCTGTGCAAAGGGACCCTATATAATATATTGCTGGGGGCTGTGTTTAGAAGATGCTCTGGCATAAGGATGTGGGACATGGAGAAAAGATCAGCTACCTAAAAATGGTAAGCACAATATTGCTCTTTTATTACCTTTATTGTACAAAAGGACTTAACAAAAATCCTGTCACCAGCAAATTATCCAAATCCCATCTAAGAGATAACTTCATACTGCATGTACATGTCTGACCCCAGCTGACTCTGGTTTGTATTAAATAATCTAATTGATATCCTTGGCCTATTAATCTTTTGTGTAAGCTGATAGTTCCTGGCTATATCACTAAATCTGAGGTTTTCTGCTTAGCAGAAATTTTTGCTAGGTGGATGTCACTTTTAATTTATTTCTTAGTTTTTCTAGCCTTCTGTAATAGAGAAGCTTAAATGAGCCACTAGTTCTATTGAAAAATCTATTGACATCAAAGTGAGCATTAAAAATTCAAACAGAAGTAGTCAAAGCTTTTATCCACATACTCAAACCATTCCATGAAAAGAAGCCATGAAAAACAACACCATGCACTTTGGAGAGCTGAGGAGTGGGGGAACAGGTACTGAGCAGAATGAGAGCACCCCACACTGACACAGGACTGGGCTGGGTGTACAGCCATGTTCCAGGATGCCCCAAGCACTTACATCTTCAGCTGCATCTGATGGCTGATTTCCTCCTGTGAGCTGGGAATTCAGTTCAGCCACCAGCACATGTGACAGCACAGCCCTACTCCAAAACACAGGAGATTCAATTGGCAGAGACAGGCTGACTACTGGCATGATCACGAATTGCAGTCTGGCAAGCATTAAACTATTTTTAACCAAAAACCAGTAAGAGCTTTGTGACAGAGATCAGTAGTATTCATAGCAACAGAGGAGACTGCGCTTGGAAATAAAATGTGAGGATACAAGGGAGTCAAAATTACCTGTGCTCTTCAGAGTCACTCTTTCTACCACAGATGCGACAAGGAAGACAGGTGACAGTGTACGTTCTTCCTCACCCTTCAGCTTCCTCAGGTCATTAAGCAATGCAGATGAAAACAAGAGGAATATAAACCAGTCAGTGGCTCAACAGTAGCAATCTTTCTCAATCATCTTCATCCTTATATATTCTATAATCACTACAGGTGAAATCTATTTTTCCTTTCCTGAAGAGGAAATATGCTTGACACTATGTTAAATATGAAAAATTAAATCACCTAAATTATCACCATGTGCCTGCTAGAAATACACTGAACACCACTGCCCTGAGTAATAAGATGTCCCTACCATGCAAATTTCATTGAGATCTAGTATTCATGGTCTGGGAGCTACCAAAGCATGTACTATGGATAAAGGGCCAGTGCCTGCAGTTGTTTGCCTCTGCACACCTGGGTCTACACAGAGGTTGTAAGGAGCAGAAATCAATCTGTCAAAGAGCTTTCTCACGTTAAAGCCTGGGGAAAGGATATGCTCCCCTACTTGTATTTACAGCATACACCTCCAGATCTTAAGCAACATAATTTTTTTTTTTTTAAATACAGTCAAACACGTTTGATGATTGTTTTGTATTTTATCAAAGCTAAACAATCTTCAGCCCTCAACTTCATCCAAGGTAGAAGTAACCATTTCTCACTGCAGAGAATGCTGGGCAGTACACTTGAAAGCACAAACTTAATTTCCAAGCTAATGAGAAAGTTGTGGTAGAAATTTTTTTTTCTAATTACCAATGAACACAGCCCTAGAAGAGGTTAACTTTGCACCTTGTCAGCTCTGTGCAGACACATAGGCACGCTATAGGATCTCAGAAGACACCTGCCCATCTGGCTGGCTAGGGTTGGCTCTTTCACTCAGTGAGAAACTGCTTTTAGGGAAACACTGCAGCAAGAGCAAGTGCTGGTAGAAGATGTTTGGGGCCATTTATGTGCTTTAAGAAATCACAGTTTTATTAAAACTAGGTACTGAAAATCTTTTCTTGCATTGTTTAATCTGTAGAGAATAGAAACATTTTAAGAAGAAAGAGTCTTACCAGAAGAAACACCTGGTTGAACATACACATTTCAGTACTTTATACACTGCTTTCTTTCACAGAAAGAGAAGACCTATTTTGCTGTGGTTTTTTAGTTACATGTAATAGAAACAAATTTTAAATGGTGACATCAGGCTGCCACAAGCTGAATTGCAACTTTGTATTTTGCACACAGCTCAGTCTAGCAAAGAAAAAAAAAAAAGCTGTATTTCACTTACCTCTATTTAAAACTGGATTTATTAAATGTCCATGTACTAAGTAGTTTGTAAATTAAGACCTAAGAGATAGGCTTTTCATACTGGAGAATCATGGGTGTTAGCCTTTTTGTTTCAAAGAATAGAATCAAATATTATAACTCTGCTTAAATAAAATAAATGTTTTACACTTCTCTGTGGAAGGCTGATTTTTTATTTTGAAAACTACTGTTACAGCTGTAAATAAGAGAGTTTATTTCAATTATTCTTGTCTTCCTGTACCAGAAGAATACATATCATGAAAATGTCTTGAATGGCTTTGATTTACATATGTAATCTAAAAACTACACCTGTCTTTACCAGAAGAATCATAAAGGTAAAAGTGAATTTCAGTTCCTGAGTTTTTGCAGAATGGCACATACTTACTGGTAAAAACACTTAATGGAAGCCATGTATTCTGCCTTGTTAGCTGCATCCAGAATGCAACTTTTCCCAGGAGTTTCACTTCCATTTCAGTCTCAGACTGTCCCTTACTGTGGAAAGCAATGGTACATTCACTCCTACCACCGAGATCTCCCAAGGAGCGCTATAATGGACTTACATCGGCCAATGCACGAGTCAGCACGCCAAAAAAAAAATCGGAACTGCCATCTAGTGTTGGGCTCGGGGTGGGCAGAGAGGCTGCGGGACAAGGGGAAGGAAGGCAGTGGGGAAGAATGTGAGCAGTAAGAAGGGATAACCACCGGTTATAAAAGGCTGAACTCAGCTCATGTTCAAGACTCTTGAAATCAGCGGATTTACAGTGAACTTGAATGAAGTCTGCTACAAATCAGTGAAATAAATCCCAACCAAGTGATTACACCTGAACAAAGTTGCAACAGAGAAATGTAAATGTAAATTAGGAATTAAACTCAATTTAAAAGTTTAAATTAACTCTATTCAATGATGTTATTTTTAATTATTATTGACAAAATGAAGCAACATCTGCTTTGTATTTCCTAGAAAGTCATAGCCATATTAATACTAGCTCCTTCCTAACAAGTCTGACCATGTTTTTTCTTAGGTGGGATTGCTTATGTAGACAGAGCTGTAGAGCATAAGATGCATTATCAGTACAGCCAAGGAGACAGAACAAGAGCAAAAGCCAAAATGGAAAGAAGTTTATGAATAGGAAGTTTATTTAGAGAGAAGTCAGGCATCTTTCAAAGGCTGTTTGGAAGTTTGGTGTTTGAAATAACAGAAGTATTATCTTGCTTCTAATAAAAATTATCTCCCAAAGAAATAAAGATAATACTATTTTAAAAATCCATACATCTGCATATATTTGCTGTGATAACCTCATTTTGAATCTTTTTTCTATAAAGGTACAATTCATAAGCTCAGTGAAAAGCAGAAATGCCTGTTTCACATCAAATCTAGGACGGGTAAGAAGGGTTGACTGCTCTCACAATATCCATTTCTGCTTGACAGAAGATCAGTACAGAGGGATAGGATAAGTTATTTGCATCACCAGTTGGACTTCTCAATATTGCTTAACCACCCCATCAAGCCAATGCTTCGGACCTTAATGGCAGAGAAAAAAATGCCAAGAACTGTAGTGACATGGTAGCTGGAAGCTTCCTGTCCTGCAGAATTTAATCCTTAGCTATTAGGATGTAGATAATAAGCCTATTCTTTTGGTTCAAATTATTTCTTATTGAATAAGCAAGATGGAGTTTTTAATGGAGTTTCAAAGGACAGTCAGGAAAAGAAAAGTTTGTTCCCAGAATGGACAAGTACATTTTTGCAGTTGCAATTATATTTTATTCTCATTAAACATTTTTTAATTTTTGTTTTTGTTTTTTAAAAAAATCAAAACATAGTCATAGTTGAATTGCTGTGAAAAAGATTATGGAAAAGGTTACAGGTAGATATTAATTTTCATCTGATTGATAAAGGTACTGCTTTACATCACAAAAACATAATTTTCTTCTTTCTGAAATTAATGCTAACTTTCTTAAGCAATTACTTACATATGAAAAAATCTGAATTCCAATAGTAATCTATTATGTAAAGAAAGAGATTAAGAAAATTCAGAAGCAAATACAATAAAACTCCTCAGAAGTGAAGCCGTATGCTAAGTAATTATAGTGTCCTGTTTTCTCACTTCTGTCATTTTTTCCTGATTTAAAATTGTTACTAAAACCTACTATTTCTAATCAGTATAGTTTTCCATGTTCAGATCACCCATAGTATAACTCTGATACATTCACCCAGGTATGTACCTTAATACCTGAATATCCAATCACCACCACAAAGGGCAGGCCCTGTCCTGCGATCTGGCTCAGCTGATTTTAGCAGGACTCAGGCACTTTTCAGGATTTGCCAGCAGAGAACTCACTGTAAGTCCTGAAGAAAGCACCTTTCCTCAGTAAGTTTACTGATTTCAACTGTGTGTAAGTGCTGTTAGTCAGCTGTAGGAATCGGATATAAGGGAGAAGTATTGACTAAATCTGAAACTGCCATTGTGAGATATCCAGTCTCCACTTATAGTCATGCTGAAGCGTCTTGGAGAGGTCCCTGAATGGCAATAGCTTCAATCTCAACTCTGGCCCCCTGTGACAAAACAATGAAGAGACATATTAGGAATTTAATGTATCTGTTTTATGAAGCAACTGGATGAACAACACAATTTTGTAAGAATAGAGTGACATTTGAGATAGATTATATTTCTGACAGTTGTATTACTGATTTAGCAATGTTCAGTAATATTGTAAATTCAATTTATGCTTACTCAAGTATCATAATCCCTTATTTCCAACGTATCCATCTTCCACCATAAAGAAATATGTATTTCATATTCAGATCTCTGATAATGTGTGGGAATAACACTAGCATATACTTAGAAAAAGAATAATTAAGAGTCTTCATTAAAATAATTGCAATCAAAGCTATTTCAGGATAAGAAGAGCTGTCAGAATGCTTCACTAGTAAGCTATTTTCAGAAAATTTTGGGGGTTTTTGTAGACAGAAAAGAGACTTACTCTGGGCAAAGCAGCAACTTGATAGGCTGCTCTGGCTGGGAAGTTTGCCTTGAAAACTGTAATTTGAACAGAAACATCCAGCAATCACTAAACTTTGCTTGAAAAAACAGAGTTCAAAGTAATCTGTATAAAATGCAATGAAGTAATCTGTATAAAACTGGAACAGTTTCAGGTTCTAGGCTACAAGACTTCTTTGCCAACCAGCATTTCCCTGTTGTTGTTTTGCTTTGCTGACTGACTGTTCTCAATCTCAGCAAGCCCCAAGCAGTCAGCTGCAGTTGTCATCTAGTGGCCAGTGATAACTTGCACTCTGCTGACACTGCAGGGCCTTAACAACAACTTGGTTGAGAATGGTGATCATCCAGTTTCAGGGAGTGGGAGATGGCTCTTCCACAGAAAGAGCAGAAGAGAGAAACAGGCCTCTGACAAAAGAGTAATGAGCAAAGATCCCAGATTTACATAAAGTGAATAGGAGTCCAACCTTACTCATACCAAAGGAAAACAGAGGAAAAATAGGCCCCTGACTTTTGCCTCCAAGCCAGCCCATTTAGACCTGGCAATCACAGATATTAGAACAGGGGTCAGGCATGGGGAAGGGTACTGCTAAAGATATAAGAGTTGAATTTACAAAGTATTAGAATAGTTCAGGCTGGAAGGAACCTTTAAAAATCATGTAGTCCAATTCACCACCGTGCCACGGCCAAGAACATCTTTCACTAGGTCAGGTTGCTCAAAGGCCTGTCCAATCTGACTTTGAACACTTGTAAGGAACTTGCACAATAAAGTAGAAGTTTTACTAGTGGCAGTTATCACAAATTTGTTCCTAATGGTCATTTTGGGGTCCTGCATTGAGATAATAACTCACAATCAAAGAACAGCAGCAACTGCTTTGTCAAACTCCAGGATGGAGGCAACAAGTAACTAAGCATGCAGCTGGTTTGGTTTTACCCTCCTTAAGCAATACAGACTCTGTTGCTTGCTCATCAATAAAACTTCATTCAAGACCAGATGTTGCTATCTAATTAAAAGCCAAAGCTATATAAATAAGGAGTTCATGCAAATTCTCCCAAATTATTCTGCACAACACAGCTCATTGGAATCACCTATTTCAGTCTACACTTAGTTTTGTTGATCAAGCATCGTTCTCTTTTTTCTTCAAATGAAGCAGCATGGTTCATCCTTGTAAAAAAAAATGAGCCCTTTTCCATGGCAATGACCCTCAAATTGTTCAAAGATACAGACTTCAAAGAAATGGAGATACAAAATCTGAAATTCAGCATTAGAAGGCTGCCTGCAGTAGAATTCTACCCAGGACAGCAGAGCATCAAGCAAGATAAAGATGCAAGGAAGATCAACCTTGCATAGGAGGATAGGAGGAGCTGATCTGCATGGGACAGTGAGTTAGTGGGATGGTAGAACAAAAATCCACATGAAATTAGGCTGTGCTTGATCTGATACTTGAAAATGAAATTTTTAAAAAATTTCTATGGAATTTCAAACAATATGGAACTACATCATCTGAGTCATTAAAACAATTTGACTACCATGAACATAATTTGTTCCACAAGCCATAATGGCAAAACACAAGCAAAATATCTACTTACATTGTTTGTAAGCCTCATTAATATCATTGTAGTCCTTCATGTCTGCCATCAAAACCGTAGTCTTCACAACTAGAATCATGTAAGTGCAGTTATTTTAAACCTCTGGCTTGCATACAAAAATTGAAAGACTTTAGTGCATTTCTTGCTTTTATTTCATACATTTCTCTCAAGTATTCCAAACATTTTGAAAAGTTTTGCAAACAGATATTGACCATTTGAGCTAGGGAAACACCTAAAAAATCTGAGCACCTAGTATGTAATAAAACTGCAAGGAATTAAGCCATTCCTGACTAGCTCTGAAAAAGCCAAGTGCTTCCAAGGGGCACAGAATTGACAAGCATATCAATTAAAATAGCTGTTGTAAGCCAACTGCTGGCAATAACTCATATCATATATAACATCTGCTGCCAAAAAAAAATGTTCACAGAAAGTCTGAAAATACAGTCTATGCTAGAATTATTTTCCCAGGACTGCCTAACCCAGCATTAATCCTGGTGTGGCTCCACCAGTAGAGTCCTTCACCCAAAAAGTACTGAAAGTGTCTAGAATATTAACACCACAGATACAAACCTGCTTTTATCTGGACCAAAGCCTAGGATGCTTAAAATATCTGTAGTCACTGCAGTATTGTCTGTACTAGAGCTTCCTCAGTTGGAATTAAAACATTAAGACCATTGCCAGAAATTTTTGGTGAAAGGCATTGTTCCATTGATTACTGATTGCAAAGACTTGCACGTAGATTTATTTTTTAAATTTTTTAACCTAAATTCACAATTCATTTTGTTTCTTCCAGCTATTGGTAACAACTGAACGTTCAGCAAATAGCGCTTTTTTTTTTTAAAGTAACTTAATTTTTTTATATTTTAGTTCAGGTAAAAACAACCACCTATTTGCCACAGTCACAGCAGCACTTACCATTGCCATAGTCACAGCCTGCAGCTTTCAGGATTTCTCCCATGTTTTTTAGAGCCTAAAGAAAAAAGAAACAAAAATCTTTTAGCTATCAGCTGGGTTATATTTATGTAAGTATGTAAATATGACTTGTGACTTGACTGAATCCATGTTTTACTTGAAGTTCAACCAGCAAAACACTGTCAAAAAAAGACTGATCTAAATAAAAATTAATAAAAGGGTGCATCTAATAAATATTAAACCATACATTCATTAGATGTAATGCATGATGAGCTCTATCTCATCCTATCACCTCACTCCATCTCTTTGCTGCTGGGGGAATAAAACTTTCCCTGACTCAAGCCAGGGCTTTCATTGGGGTGTGAACCTTTGCTTCAAACACTGATTCTTTCTTACCTTCCTACATGAAACACAGATTTCTACCTAGACCTCCAAGTTGTTCAAGTGGAAAAAAGACAGCATTAGTTAAGATGGAATGACTTTCTCCTGCTTTTCCCTCATCTGGAGGAAGTGAAATGTGCTTTCTAGTCTCCTGAATTTCTCACAATTCCGTGTTTTATTAGACACGTGCCAACTCCATTACAAGTTCATTGCTGGAAGACTCCTTACCTGCTTGGCTTCCTCCTTTGCCCCTCCAGAGACAAGCTGCCCAGTGGAAGGTTCCAGCCCTATCTGCCCAGCGATGTACATTGTCCGGTCCACCAGCACAGCTTGGCTGAAAACACAAGTGACATTTTAGGTTTAATGTTTCCCCATAAAAACATTTCAAATCTGAAAGAATGTTTCAAATTTTCTACAGTACTTTATGATGTATCAGAAAGAGGACTGAGGTTATGCACACACAAGTCTGTACATGCAGTCACACACCAATCTGCTTTTAGAAGAGCTGGGATTACAGCATCTATGGAAGTGCACAGCTCTGCCTTTGAGGAGATAAATAAACTCTGTTTCTTGCAAAAGCACAAGGTGTGAATGCAGCAACACAACATCAAAATGAGCTACAGGTTCCACACAGCAAACAGAGGGTAGGTAGAGTAAATAAACACATTTTTTGCACCTGCCCAGATAAATATTCCATCCTAGTTTGAGAAGCAGACAATACCTTTCAACTATATCTCAGCTGCAGAGCAATGAAGGAAGAAAAAAAAAAGTCAAAGGATATTTAACATTTTTCTTCTCAAGCAGGCACCATGATAATGAGTTACAGCTGTGAGGTGACACCCTGCACCCTAGTTCTCTGGCAGTATTCTTCCAGAGTCATGAATTTGGCCAGTCAGCAAAGCACCCTGATCACTCTGTCCCCAGAACAATCACTCTCCTCTCACCAAATAATCTGAGCGCCTTCTTGGCTGGGTTAATTCAGAAGAATGCAAAATTAAAGCTATTCACAAAACATTTTTATATAAATGTCAGGTGCACTTTAGCTGAAGTTGAGTTGGCAATTATTAATGTCTCTACCACAAAGAGGGTGAAAAGTCAAAAACAAAGATTTAAATTACCTAGCAAACATTATGCAAGAGACATAATTTAATTCTCTTCAGCCAGTAATTAAAAATATTTTGCAGAGGAATTATAGAAAGATTCTTTTGGAAGTGCTTATGGTGTGTCAGCATCATTTTTCATATCTCTTCCCATTCCACAAGAAAATGCATTGTTTTCACCATTCAACAAGTCTCGCAACCTACACAAACTAGAGTTAGGCACCTCCCTGAAGTATCTGAAATAGGTTGGCTTCCCTTTAATGTTGATGAAAAAAGAGGGACACATTCAGAGAATATTTTTAATATACCTCTCAACTAAGATTCACTCAGTTGGATAGTTTTAATCCATTCACCACACAGGGGACCAACCTAATTTAGGGACTCAGTCAAATCATCAGGGTTAGGCAGTTTGACCAATACCATCATTCCCATCTTTGCTTTTACCCCTGTCCTACATTCTCCTGTAATTTCCTAAGGAGAAAAAATAGCCAGTAACTTGTCAGATATGGTAATTATTTATATATATGTGGGGATTATTTTTTCTATCATCAACTAACAAACCTGGAGTAAATCATAAAACTATACCACTCAAAGAAGAGAAACCAGTGAATAAAGTAGTTTCTAGCTAACACAGTCTTGTTGATAGAAATGTGTGCCTGTACACACAGGCTTCTTTGATTTTCTTTCCTACCACTCCTGCTGTGTTTGAGGCACAGGGCCTCAGAGCACCAACTTCTCTTTCTGTATGAAGCACAGAAGTGTGCAACAAGAAGGTGTGGGCTCTCCAGTAAAAGAGATTGCCTTGTACTGCTTATCACAAAGCAAATGACAGTGAAATATTTATCTCAACAGAGACCTTCGGAGAGTCCTAAATCATGAATAACTTGAGAAAGAAGAAGCTGAAGCCTTCTGATACCACTGCCACATCAACATCTGCAGCAGCCTTATTGGGTTCCTTTCTCTGCTCCTCACTTCCTCCTCTTGGTGTGCTTACCAATGGAATCCACCAGTCCCTGAGACTAGGAACAATTTACCAGCCAAGGAGTACACTTCTACTGCACTCAAATGCACGAGTGAAGCTGAGGGAAACTTCAACTCTACAATCCCCAATCATTCTTTAACCGCAGATGCACCTCATAACTAGGGCCAATCGTAGCTACACATTAATCAGCAGAGATGTGAATGTGTGTCTAAAGTCATTCAGGTTTCAGTGTCCCTAAATGCATAACTGGACTGACACTATGACCTTGGAACAACATTGTCTGTCAGAGAGATGGTGTTAGGAACTCTTTGTTAATCAGATCTTCTTTACACAAATGATTGTGGATTAATACAAGAGCAGTACCTCTGCAGTGTCTTTTAAAAAGTTAATAACATTAATGAGATACATATATATATATATATATATATATACAGGTATGTGTTTTTTTATATATATATATCTACCTGGCTACTCAAGGTGCTGGCAAATGGATGCAGTAAAGGAAATAGAAAAATAGAGTAAAAATAGGTCACCAAAAAGCATACTGAAGGGCTGAAGCAGAACCTGGAACGCAGCCCATACATCCCAATTCTTCATTCCACATTAAGCCCTCATTCCTGCGTAGCCAAGCTCAGACTTCACAGCAGAGATGTGGCAGTTATTTCTTGTGCAACTTGTGCTCTCTGGACTTTGACAAGTTTACTAAAAACCGATAAGCTAAGTTAGTGATAAACTTATTGATGTTAGAGCCATTACACATTTAACAGGCTGCATAGTAAGCAGTATTTCATCAAGAACTACCAAAAAGCACAACATTTTGGAGTGGAGAGCTATGCTGAAGGTTGGAACAGTGGTGTATGTGTGCAGTCAAAGAACTGTTGCCTTCCTGTGTCTTAGATGTTCTCCTGATGCCAAGCAATGCCAGCCCTTGGCTGCAATACACCAACAGTTTATTGTTTACAGAAGTTAACCTTCATGTCATGTCTCTCTGCTCCTACACTTGTTATTTTTCCATCTTTATAATGCCTATAAGAAACATACAGTTTGAAGCTTAGAAAGCTCAGGACACAAAGTAACGGACACAAAAATGCACCTGGAAGGCACAAAGATGCTGTTGTGAAAACAAAGCCTGAATACAGAATTAAAAATTCTTAGAAAACGTCCTGGTAAAAACCCCTCAGTACTTTAGGTATAAGAATTTACGATACTGATTGAATATTTTTTCATAACCCAATTGCAAAGAGAAACCTTTCTCCAATTAAAACTGGGATTTTTCTTTTATTTTATTTTTATATTTAATTACATGCAGATCTGCTGCAACATGCTTATGAAAATGTTGAACATCTTACATATTTTTACAGCAGTTAATTTTTTAGACTGAAAAATAAGAAAGAATTTTCAATTCCCAGGCATTGAATTCTCCATCTAACCAAGCTCACCCTGGATTTGGCTCAGCCTTCACTCTTCATCACCTTCATAGACAGTATCTCTAGCTTCCCTACACAACATGCTTGTCTCTAGCCAAGCACCTTCTTCTGGAGAACATTCTTCTTCTTCTTTCTGTTTTGTTTGGTTTTGTCTTTTTTTTTTTTCTTCATTCACTGCTTACCACTAATTTCAGAATTATTTTCCCAAACTAACTTTTAGAAGTATATTCCCTCCCCTTATCGGGCTGCAGTTTCCTGTGTCATCACAGCCCCACTCGTGCTCTAGGACTCCAGGTGTCCCTGGGGGGGAGGGGGTACCAGGACTGGCTTCTGCTCAGGGGTCCTGCCCTCACCTCAGCCCCAGGCCTGCCTGACAGATCCCCCAGAGACCTGCCAAAATCCTGCTACTGCGGCTCCCGAGAGACCTCCCGCTCCCAAAATCACAGAATTGTTAGAGTTGGAAGGGTCCTCTGGAGATCATCCAGACCAATACCCCTGCCAAGGCAGGGTCACCTAGAGCAGCTTACACAGGAACACATCCAGGTGGGTTTGGAATGTCTCCACCTGGGCAGCCTGTTCCAATGCTCTGCCACCCTCGATGTAAAGAAGTTGTTCCTCATGTTGAGCTGAAACTTCTTGTATTTTAGTTTATGGCCACTGCTCCTTGTCCTGTCACTGGGCGCCACTGAAAAGAGTCTGGCGCCATCCTCTGGGCACCTGCCTTTGAGGTGTTTATAGGTGTTGATGAGATCCCCTCTCAGTCTTCTCTAAATAGGCCCAGCTGCCCCAGTCTCTCCTCATAAAAGATGCTCCAGACCCCTCATCATCTTTGTGCCCCTCTGCTGACCCTCTCCAGCAGCTCCTTGTCTCTCTTGTCCCGAGGAGCCCAGAAGTGGACACAGCTCTCCAGATGTGGCCTCACCAGGGCTGAGCAGAGGGACAAGATCACCTCCCTCGACCTGCTGGCCACACTTTTCCTAATGCACCCCAAGAAAGCATTGGCCGCAAAGGCACTGCCGCCTCATGGTCAACTTGTTACCCACCGAGACTCTCAGATCTTTCTTAGCCAAGGCATTACCTGTAGGGACCCAGTGCAGGGGCCTTAGTAGTGCTGATTATTTTCTTCACGAGCGAGGCCATGGCTGGAGCCGGTGCTGGAGCCGCAGTCAGCACTGGAACCTGTCCCTGCTGCACTCCCTCCCCTCAGCGCCCGCCCAGCGCACAGCCCACCCACCGCCGCTCAGGGGCTGCTGGGAAATGTAGGCCTTCAGGGCTGTGCGGGGAGTGCGCATGCGCTGTGCTGGGGCGTGGGTGTCCACGTGTGCCGGTGGAGGCCGCGCCGCCAGTGAGGCTCGGGCTGGGGCTGGTGCCTGGGCCAGCCTCTCCCCTTCTCCCCCCGCTACGGAGAGGCTCCGCAACCCCGCCGGAGATGTCTGGGGCGCGGGAGAAGAAGCGAGCCAAGAAGATGAGGAACCAGCCGGCCAGCGTCACGCTTCCCGCAGAGCCGGGGCCCTTCGTCGGCGGCGGGAGCAGAGCCTGCCCGCCCCCAGGTACGACACTGGGAGCCCCTCCCGAGGCTGGCAGGGTGACCCCCCTCAGGGCCAAGTGTCCCCCTCTCCCTATCCTGCGGCGTGCTCGCCCAGGGCTTCGTCCCCTGCTGTAGACTCCTTTAGTCCTTGTGCTGCCTAAGTCCCGTTAATATGGGATTCTCTTTAACATGAGAGACTTGTGGAGTCTCCCTGTTTGCAGTCATTCCAAACCCACCCGGACGCGTTCCTGTGTAACCTGCTCTGTGTGACCCTGTCTTGGCGGGGGTGTTGGACTGAATGGTCTCTAGTGCCCCTTTCCCACCCAGACTGTTCTGTATCCTGTGAAACTGCGCTTCTCTCTGTCATCCCTTCGATTACACAACGAATCCCTACGGTTCCTAGCCGTCAAATGAATTTGTATGTTACATCCTATCCAGTTTCTCCCTTGCTTTTCTACCAGGCCCGGGAGCTGCGGGAGGGGCTGGTTTAGGCTTCTGGTGCTATGATAACTGCACTGGTTTTCTCTCAGATCTGCATGCCCAACCAGTTCACCTCCTGGGGCTTTGTGGCTCCTGTGTCTGTGGAAGGGTGTTGGCAGGAGGCAGCAGGGCATGTCCCTGAAATATCAGTGTTCTGCTCATTGCTGGAGCATTCTGTGCTCAGTAACCTTTGCAGCTGAAGCCTGAAGGCTCCTATCAGCTCGTATGCTAGATGCTTTTTTTCGTCTGTGTGGTTTGTCCTGCATCCTCTATGCTTCAACTGGACCTCGATTTCCACCCCCACGTTCACATTTAGATATTTTGTTGCCTACATTATTTCTGGGAAAAACCCCACACGTAAAAGAGCTTGTTACTGTGAGGCCTTTAGAAGCTGACAATTTGCATCTTTGTGATTGAATAAAAAACCCCTTAAGTGTCACTGTGTATTTAGGTGACTCAAGAGTCCCTAAGCAGACAGAATGACACAGCAAAATATGCTCAGCCATGTCTGAAGATTTTTGAATATCATTACAGGAGTCCTGCCAGATTAAACCCATTTTTCTGACTTTATTTGTAGCAGGGAAGTTCAAAGATTATGTGGTTATGTTTTTCCATTCTCTTAAATAGTGTGGATTTTCATCCATGTAACATTCTTCTGTAGTGTTAGTATCACAGTTTTACAGAGGTGTTTTATAGAAATGGGAAAAATTCTAAGTAGGAGTTACAAAACCGTGGATGTACATAGTAGCTGAAATAATGTAAGAGTTTTTTATGTATTAAGTCAGTGACTTTTTCCAAACAATCTTCTGATTACAATTTTTACTTCATTAAGAGGGTGTGTTTGTGATATGAGTTAATTTTGGGCTGTAGGCCTACACAGATTTTGAGACAGCTTCCATCCCTCTTTCCCAGCTATTTCCTTCTCACCTTCACCTCAGTGTCTGGGCAATGGTGCTCTCAGGCATGTGGAAACCCAGATCAGGGAACTGTTCCACATAACACCTAATTTCCGTTTCTACACCACATTATTTTTTTCTGCAGTATTACTGCAATTCTGCATGCTGTATGGTTGCAGCTGGCTACAACAGTACTGCTGCTGAACTTAAAACTTCAGTTTCTTGCTTATTTGAAATGGATAAAGGAGGTTCTTTTTGCCTTTTTCATAAATTGAGATGCTGCTGAATGTGAATCTGCTCCTGGCTGGTCCTCATGCCAATGGCAGCATTTTTGGGACAAAGGGACAGGCTTGTTTAAGAAGCAGATCAACCTGAAAACTGGTTGTTTTTAATCTCTCACTCCATTTCTGTGGACACACAGGTTGATTTTCACTAGAGAAGCTCCCTGAGTGCTATGACCCCATGTTCTCTCAAGCACTTGTCTTGATGTAGTGGATGGAGTGATAGGAATGGCTGTCTGGACCTTTTTTAGTTACATTGTCCAGCATGAGCTGCCTGAGAACCATATCTCAAGTTGTTGTGGAAATCCTAACTAAGGCTTAACTGAACATAAAGCAGTGTAAACTAATATATAATGTTAGGCTGAATATACACTGGTCTTTGAATAAGGACTTCAAGACCCTCTTAAACTGTAGGTATTTGGTAGGTGCTTAGCATTCCTGAAAGGTATGTCCGTGCCTTAGGAAGCTTTACTGCAGGCTTTAGTTATTTAATTTCAGTATTGTTTTAATTGCTTGTACCAGACAAGTAACTTACTGCACCAACATACGTGTATCATGCTTACCTTAATTATTGCTGTAAAAGAATTATGTGTCAGGCAAGAATACATTTGCTTATAGGAAAAAAAATCAAGGGGCAAGTGGAAAAAATAACTGCTGTTTTGTTACTGAAACCCTGACTAGACAATAGTAAAAATCACTACTGAGGTTGCATGGACTGATTTCACTCTGGCTCTTGGAGGCAAAGTCTGGATTGGGTACCATTTTCAGAGCATGCAAAAGTTACGTAAACTACTGCAAGTTTGCTGCAGGGCAGTGTAAAATTCATATTTATTCCTGTAAGAAAGAGCTTAATTCTTCTGATTTCTGGTGGCTTTTGCTGTTACATGTATTAAATCTAATCAGAGAAGTCTGCAACATAGTTTTATGAGGAAAGACTAATAGAGTTATCAGTTACTCAGATTATTTTGTGTCTCTCTAACCTCTTTTCATCTCTAAACCTTCCAGGAGATGTTCGTTCTGAGCAGCAGCAGCAGAAATTTTCAAATCAGTCATCCGGGCCTTCTTACAGGAAAGACCAATATTTTTCAAAGGGGCAAAATAGAGGAGAGAGAGGCAGAGGAAGAGGAGGATGGCAAGGAGGATACCAGAGTGTTTCTGAGGAAATGCCAAAATACATAACAGGTTTGTGTGTATATGTGAAAAGGTCTTAATTTATATGTCCAGGGCAATTAGCTGGTTTAATTTAAGTTTGCTGTCTGTCTTTGTGCAAGAGCAAAAATTAGAACTGATGCTATGTTCTTCTGTTTTTCCTGATTTTCTCCAAAACACAGAATATAAAGTAATCTAACTGTGAACTGGAATGAATGACCAGCTGTTGTTCAGTGGGTCCTTTCAGACTTCTGAGTGGAAAAGTTGCACCTGCTTGTAGTGAGGCATATGCATTTTGGTTTCTGTTTGCCAGCAAAATGAGTACTGACAGTCATCTGCTTTTAATGTAGCCAGTGAAACTGATTTTACTCATTATGTAAGTTAAAGACAGCTGTTAGTCTATCAGAACGTTTATTTAGGAGAGCAAATCAGCTTTGCAAAATGTGGTAGTGCTCTGATAGTAGATGCACTTCCATAAACATGAAATGAGACCAAGCTCTGGATTTTTATTTGGTTATTTTAAAACAGTCTGTAGTATGTTACTGCTTCCATTTTTTTTCCATGCTAATTTTTTTCATCTCCCTGAATACCACCTGAAAAGGTTGCTATTCTAATTTAACAAAGAAGTATTTAATGCAAATAGGAACTGTTGGTTAAACAGCTGTCATATTCATTCATGTATAAATATTTTCTTGACCATATCTGTAAAGTTCAGGGTATCTAAAGAATTGAAATTTCTTTAGTGATGGTGTACAGTATTTACTTTTATAAGAAGATATTAGATTGCTGTGCTAGGAGTAGTTCCATAATTTATGTAAAGTATCCTCCTCTGGTTTTTTTGCTGTTTGTCATGATCTGATGCAGCTCTTTTCATTCCAGTGTCTACCTTTGCTCAAGCTCGTGCTGCTGAGATCAATGCCATGTTGAAAGC
Source organism: Eopsaltria australis (assembly GCA_034509425.1). Lineage (NCBI taxonomy): Eukaryota > Metazoa > Chordata > Aves > Passeriformes > Petroicidae > Eopsaltria > Eopsaltria australis. The sequence continues at coordinate 7,702,470 of JAVTVJ010000056.1, forward strand.
AGTTTCGCAGAAGTCTTCCAACTCTCTGGTTTTCCAGACCCTCCCCAGGCACATGCGAAGGCGTGCAATGAGTCACAATGTTAAACGCCTGCCCAGGCGGCTCCAGGAGATGGCCAGGAAAGAGGTATAAGTGTGTTTTACTGCATTTCATATAGTGGGCACAGCCAAAGCACAGTGTTCAGCTCTATAGTTATTGATGTTCAGACCTGAACTTCTGCCAGACTTCCCTGAGTACCCTAAACTTTGACTGATATTTGGATTCAAAATGCAGGAACACCTCAGTTTCAGGTGGTAGCTCAAGTAGGTCTCACCAACCACCTGGTTTTGTGATTACTAGACATCTTGAAAAGTTACTAGAGTAGTGATAAGAGTCCACTGCAGGAGAGGTTGTTCAGGTGGCGCATTGGTCCCAGGTGGTCCAAGAGTCCTCAGTAAGACCTGTCTGCCTTGCACCCCACCCCAGCTTTAGGATGTGACCATGCCAGCCTCAAGCCAGCACAGCTGATGTGATGGTTTGAGTGTTACAGCTCAAATGTGGGAGGTATGCTGGGGTTATTGACAGGCTGCATGCAGCTTAAGACTTACTAATTGGCTACTCCTAACAGCTCATGAAACTCATATTGTGGCAGTATCTCAGCATTTAGTCAGAATATGCCTATGGGGGTTACTTACTCCTTACTGTGCCCTTCCTGTGTGTTTAAAAAGGAAAATTAAAAATTGGTTCAGCAGGATGTTGTTGGGAAATTATCTTCCCAATGTTTGGCATTGATCACTTTATCATCTCTGAGAATTCTGTAAGTGATCAATTGAGTTTGCTTGGTAAATTTTCTGTGTATTAAGGTTGACCGATAAAACTATTTATTGCATTCTTTTTTTCCTCTGCATTGTCTTCAAGTTGAGACCTTGCCCCCTCCACCCTGAGTTCCTGAAGATGATTGTTCATGGTTCAGAAATTGTTTCGGATACTTCCCTGCCACACACCAATCACTTGTTTCTTAGGGTATTCTATTGTATCTTATTTTACTGTTTCGGTTCACATTCTTTTTGCTTTGTCAGACATGACAAGAGATGCAGTTTGGGCCTGTTTTCTGGGAACAGAAGGAAGAAGGCATGGGATGTTTTGCATAGTTAGTTATGTGCTCTGTCCTTGTTAAATCTAGATTTTGCTAATGTTCATGTTTGATTCTTTTGTGTCCTGCTTTTTTAACTCCTTTCACATGACAACCAGTCTAACTTCTGTGTACGTGGTCACACATACTCTCCCATCCTTGTTTCCATACAGCTCTTGGATTTTTGAGATTATTTAATTGGCCCTGGTATAGCTGTATTTCTTCTGCTACATTTTCTGTCTTCAGGTCTTCTGGTGTGGCTTATGTGTTTGCACAGACTCAGGTTTTCCTACAGCTTCTCATATCGCTGTTACTTGTTTTTGTAAAGGTTCTGTCTATTATTTTTCAGTGTTTGATCTACATCTTCAAAGTTACCTGTTTCAATTCTGCTGCATTTCCTTCATTTGTCTAAGATCCTTTATCATGACAATATTCATTGAAATATTTACCCAGAATGTCTCTTATCTCCTCAATAAGCTTAAAGAAGTATATTTTTCACCTACAATGCCACAACCCTTTTTCTCTAATTGCCTTTCTGAACCAGTCACCTGCCATTGATCCAGTGGCTTGTATTTCCTTCTCTGTGGTGAATGATGGGTCTGATGGGAAGATACTTCCTTTTTTTTTTCAGTTCTATTTTGATTTTATGAGTTGCTTCAATTTTTTAGTGTTCTTGGCACTGATCTTCTATAATTTTCTTCCCTTTGCTATTCTTACAACCAGTGGTCTGTTTTCAAGTGTTTCTTGGTAAGCTTATGAAGGATATTCTAAGAATCTTTTTGTGCATCTTATAGTCCTATTTCTTTGCGCCACTATTCTTCAAAAAAGAAAAATCAAACATTGATTGAGTCATGCCTTCTTTTCTAGCCGTGCATTCGTACGTAATAGCTTGGACTTTGACTAGGTCTGGTTAACAAGAATTTGGTCAGGATATTACCTCAGTCCTCTCTCATCCATTCTACACGTTGTAGAAATGATAGGGCCCTTTCTGTCAGTCTGAGAGTCTGTACTGGTTCTGTATGAGCTCAAATCTCCAGGCATTTTTCATGTCACACTGATTTGTTCATGTGAATATATTGATGTGTGGCAAAAACTTCACACAGGAAGTAGCAGCACTTGTCACTGTAAAGTTTCTGAATGTATGGGGATTTTGTTTTATGTATGGATTTCTGTCAAACCTTGATGGACTTCTGTGGATGTAACTTGCATAGAAAATCTCAAAGTGTTAGTTACCCTCTAGAATGATCCAACATGGTATAACTTATTGTTAGTCCTTCCCGTATCCTTGTATTTCACCCTTTTTCTTTTCAGAATTTCTTTCTCTTGAGATTTACTTCAATATCCTCTTTTCTAAAAAACAGGCAGAGAAAGCTGTACATCAGAAAAAAGAACAGTCAAAGACTAAATGCCGCAAAGCCAGAAGACGCCACATAAATTTGGTAGCAGAGTTTAATCACAGGCAAAGAAAGAATATTTGGCTGGAAACCCATATTTGGCATGCAAAGAGATTTCATATGGTAAAGAAATGGGGATATTGTTTAGGAAACAGCCCTACAGAGAAGAGCTACAGAGCTTGTTACCGAGCCATGACAAAGCACTGCCTTCTTCAGGTACCACATCTTCATGTTTTATTTGATATTTTGCCAAGGTGAATTAATCAACTGCTTAGTTATAATGAATGTTTCTATCTCTTTGAAGTACTGTTGTGTCAGCTGTTAATAAGACTCCTAAGTATGACATGAATCATTTTATAGTTGTAATTCAGGGTGGCAAGTTTCAGAGAGAATAAGATGAACCTTTAAAGGAATCTTATGGTAACTATGACTGAAATACTGCATTTTAAGTTTTTTCAAAAGCTAAGAGATTAAGATTGAGCAGCTATTGAAGAGAGATCATTTGTTCTATGTCTTTTTTGATCTGTTGGTTTGAGAGGCAGGTTGTCCTCAAATGAGAAATGCCTCACCACTCTCCTACAGCTGTTAATTTTATGTTAAAAAGAAACTCATTTCACTTTGGCAAATTCTAGAGAATGAAAAATTTCTACTTAATTGTAAATTGTGAAGCCCTGTCTGGTCCTTTCTTACCAGGCTCACTTTAAAGAGTTATTCTCACTTTGACACTGTCATATTGTTTCAGGACTTATCATATTATTGTTGCCTGGAGTTGAAGGGCAAAGAGAATGAGCTTCTGAAGCAACTTGCTCGATTATGTAGCATTGACACAGGTAAAATTTACCTAGTTCAAAATAAAGATTCGGAACAGACTAAAGGATGACCCATCCTTTTCCTTTTTTAGTAATGTATCAGTTTCAATCGTGGTAATAGAGTTGATACTGAGTTGTGATTTTGAGTGAAAAATGCAATTAAGATGTCATAGTAGGACTAGATATTTTTATTTCAGTGGCTTATTAATAAGCTAATTATGGTACATTAGCCACCCAGCAGCCAGACTGAATTCCAATTTTACTTTGTTTATTACACAACATATTATTTTGTTTCTCAATAAGTATCTTCTTTTTTAGGATTGACATTTCAAGAGGCTTGTTGTCTGTCTGGAAGATTCGAGGGTTCCCTGAATCTTTACAGAGCAGATCGCTATCCTGAGGATATGCTTGGTCCTGTTACATTTATTTGGAAGCCCAGGGATGGGTCTGAAAACAGACAGTTGTGGATCTGGGTGCATCCAGCTCTCAAGCAGGTGCTTTTTCCTATATAGTTGAACTCTTATTTCTTTATGTATTGTGCATTATTAATGTTGAAGAGGTCATCTGAAAAGCATGGAAGAGCTGGGTATAGTACATGACTTTAGGAATTAAAAGGAAAGCTTTTTCCACTCTAACAATATTCATGCAACTTGTTTTTATAAAGCTTGTACAGAAAGTGCCTGCTGCTGGGGCGTTCAGAGTTTGAGCTTCTGAAAAGTTCTGTAGTATCACTTGCTTTCAGGATATGTGTGCAATATAGTGTTGCTTGATTCACATCCTTTCCACTGACACCCCCAGCAGGCTGGGTTCAGTATCATCACAGATAATCATAATCTGATACTTGGCTATCAGCTTTAAAAAACTGAAAATCAAAAAAGTAAAATGTGCTCAGGCATTTTTTCTTATGTTAATTTGCAAGAGAATAAATTCTTAGCAGCTTTCAGTATTACTTTCAGCTTTTCTTAGCAAGCTCTTGACTTCAGCAGAATTAAATTTTATTCCTTGAAATCCATATAGGAAAATTAAATAATGGAGTATAATTTTTAGAAGTATACTTAAGGTTCGCAGTGCGCTGCATATCATCCTAATCCAAATTCATTCTTCTTAAGGACATACTGAGGGAGTTAAAAGCAATTTTTCAGTGTTCAGAGCCTGAAGAAATCTGTGTTACTGAGCCTGTTACAACATCAGTTCAAGAGGAAAAACAAATGGAAGTTGTTACGAGCCTTGGCAATAAAAGAAAGAAGGAGGATAAAGAAGGAGAAAAAGCTGTGCCAGTGAAAAAAATAATTGGTGATGGCACTAGAGATCCATTCCAGTCCTACTCTTGGATCTCACAGACTACTGGCATTGCAATCAGGTTTGTTCACAGCAGAGTCAGAAACTGTGGCCCTTACCCACATAACATAGCTGCATTCTGCCTAACAGTACTGGGGAAAATAATGTGTGTTGTACAATTGTGCATTCACCTGAAACTTTCCTGTTTCAGTGACAGAAGCATGGAGATTCTCAGATACCGGCTGATTGGCCCATTATCACACTCCATCCTTACAGAGACCCTGAGAGCAGCTTCTGTCCAAACAGTAAGGAAATTGGCTTTGGATGTTAGTGTAATCTTGGTGGTGTTCTTAGAATGTGCAAGCTTGTTTTTTGCTAGAAAGACCCATAAATTATCTAGCTGTACTTTTCATAAAGGCTGTGTATTGCTCTGGTGGCTTCTCTGTATTGAACCTCTTGACTAATGCTGATCTCAGGAAGAACTCCCACTTGGATTTTAAGTGGAACTAGGAAGAAAATAAAAACAGTGGTGCTGTTGAGCAGGCTGTGTAGTGTCTGCTGAGAGGTCCAGAATAATTTATATTCTCTTTGTCAAACTGTAGATCGTCTTTCCCAAGCAATGAGCTAGAACACCTAGAACTAGGGGGCAAGACATGTAAGGTACAGAAAACTTATTTGTTTTCAATCAAGTACACAGTTTCTTCAGGATTTAGGTTTTCCATCCGCTTCTTGGCCTATAGCATCGCTGTGGTTTTAATGGGGGTTTTCTGTCTCTTGAAGCAAACGTGATAAGGCCATGAAATCTCTGGCTTTCTGTAAATAATAATTAATGACAGAATTAGGAGGAAGTGTGGATTGCGCTAATTATTTTTAGTACACAAGTTAAATTGAACGGCTTATTAGGAATTATTGTAAAGTATAGGACTACACTTCATCAGGAAAAAATACTTTGGTTTAAAACTTGAAGAGAAAGAAAGCTACTACAGTGGTTAAGGCAAACTGAGAGTGAATTCATACTGATAGAAAACAATGAATAACCATTTGAGTTTAATTAGATATGTTGTTTTCCAGGAGATGGCAGATTCAGAGACAGAACTGAATAACTGGTGGGTAGAAAACTGCAAGGACTCTGAAAAAGTGTCTCTTCATCAATGTCAGAGTGCTATCTTTGAGCTATTGGAAGGTATTTGGGCATGTGGGTGCCATGGGTGGAATGGGGAGAAGCTTAAAATCTAGTGGTCAAAACTGGCATGCTAATAAAATTGACTTCAGTTTGGACATGCTTATTTTTTGCATGATCAAGAGAGTGATGCCTTTGAGAGTGTGCTTTGGTACTTGGCAGGGCATGGCAAAGAAATGAAAAATGTTACATTGAGGGTTTTTAAGGGAATTTAAATCCTGTGTGTAGTTCAAACTCTTAATAGGTAACTGAATCTTGTTTGTTATCTTCGTGAACTTAAATTTGAGATTGCTGATGGGATATACAGTCTGATGTATATTCTCACTCTCTCCCACCATACGCTTCAAATTAAGACAGTAAGTTTACAATACCTCCACAGATAAAATGGTAGCCTTCAATCCAAAGTGAAAGTATTATACTTTGTTTATTTATGTTTGTTTCTTCTGTGTATTTGGCTGAATTGTAAACTATTATAAAGTTAATATGATCTTCTCACTTTCTAGCACTGAAGCAGGTAAGGAACTGGCTTTGGTAGATCTCACACTGTACTCAAGCTATCTATCCAATGTGAGGCAGTTAAGCAGAGATGAGGTAAAACTTTTAAAAACACTTCTAAATTTCCTTTCTCTTGAAGAGAAGTGTAAAACAAAGGTTGGTTGTTGTTTGAAATTTGTCAAATGCAAAGGATGAATTTGAGTCTGTGACAGTGACCCCTTTTCTTTGTTAAATGTAAATGTAATTGCAAAACAAGTCTTGCACTGCTGTTGTTGACTTTTTTGTTATTGAACATTTAACAAGCATTGCTCCGCTTTCAAAACATGTTAGAGTATTTTGGATTGCTTCTTTGGCTTACAGTGCTATCACATCCCTGCAGGCAAAAATGCATAAAATACTAATGCAGAAAAAGATCACAACTTAATTGATGGTTTCATGGCAATGTTCATCTGTGTGTTTTTAAAGGGATGAGCTCACCATCAGATATGCCACCTGGGACAATACTTGGCCTCACTGTTGGAGATCCTCGGGTCAATTTGCCAAAAAAGAAGACAAAAGCCATGCCAGACTTCGAAAAATACCAAGGTAAAATCCCTTGCCTATATTATGAAGAGATTCAATTTCTCTCTACACTTTTGTTTTCATTTACTGTCATCTATGGATTGTCTCTTGCTGTTTTCCTCTACGTTTTGATTAAAAATATTTTCCATTTCCAGAGCCCCTGGCAGAACAGAAACAGCTTGAAAGTTGCATAGATTTTAGAACAGCAGTTGTGAGGGAGGGACTTGCACCAAAGCTGGTCTTGTGCTCAGTGGAAGCCTCTGTCTGACCATACAGATGATCCAGGTTCGAATCCTGGCAAGGCCAACCAGGTGCTAAAAGCTCCATAGTAAGTTTCTGTTTGGTGTTTAGTCTTCTTGATGCTGTTTATCTCTCCAAGAAGATATCTGCTTTTTCTGGGTTATAGGCCTACAATGTTGAAAGTTGCAATTCCACTGTGAAAAAAATCATTACCTTTGCAGGATTAGTATTTCAGATGGCCAAGATGCTAGTTATGATAGAAAATGAAAGATGCATGCATAACTTCTGAGATTTTTATTTCAGTGCTGACTTATACAATGTTTCAGGGCAAAATTCAAATTCAGATGGATGTGAATGTCCTTTAAAAATGTACAAGAGTGGAGTTTGTGTACAGTGTAGGCATTCCCAGTTAAGTTGATTGGACGTAGGCTGCCTCACCTAATAGGAGGAACATGATAGCCAGCTAGCAAGCACTAGCAAATAGGACAAGTTGAAAGTTCCAGACACTTGAAAATACTGGATTTCCTTGGTGGTCTGTTTGCAAGACACTAGAATAATCTAGTCTTACATATCACTTAAGTCAGGTTGCGCACCTAACTTCAGTTACTGTCTTTTAGCTCTTCGCACAATTCTGCTACTTTCATTTTCTTACAACCTCCTATTCTACCCTCTGTATCTAGAGCAGCCTTTCTGTTAATTAGTTCTGCTCAGCTAACTTTCTCATCATTAGTGTTCCTGTTGGAAATGCTGCAGCAGACATGACCTCTACTTTGGTTCCTTCCTGCTGAGAAGTAAGGTGAGCTATGTAGCACTTGTTTACAGACACTGGTTTGAGCTGGTAGAGGAGTTAGCAACTACAGAAAGTGATTTGGTGCCCTTCATTCTGCTTGTCTTGTCTGTGAGGATGTGTTCAAGAAGGGAAGATCAGCAGAAGGCATCTAGGTATTTTAAATGTCTCAGTAGCTTCTCTCCTGCTACCAGAGCTGGTTTTCCCTCAGGAAGGATGGCCCGGGTAAGGAGGTCATGGTGTGAGATAGGGAGTCAAGAGCACCTCTGTGTTTTTTCCTTTAGCTGGGTAGAAATGTCCATCTTCAATATCTTTCTATCTGGGGTTATCTTTCTCTTGCAAAATACCTTCCATACCACAAATACTCAGAAAAGCTGGTCTTGCTTTTTGGTTTCTTTCTGAGTCTTTTTTTTTTTCCTCATGAACTTATGCGACTTCCTATTTCCTATACTAGCCCTAACATCTTACTTTCACTATTATCAGCAACTTACTCATCAGTAAGGTTATTTCCCCAGAAAGCTTAAAATGTGGACTGAAGAAAACAGGAGAGAGGTAAGAACTGGTGTGAGGATTTCGAATTACGACTTGAATTATAGTATGCTTAGTAGAAAGAATAAATTCTTCAGCTTCAGTGAGGTTCAAAGAGAATGAATGTACCAAGTTAGAGAAGAATATTTAAGGCTAATAAGGAGGGTATTGGATGGGTGGTGGTGATGAAAAGAGGCTGACTTTAAGTGATCTTCTTTCTATAGTGGGGAAACAAATATTCATGCTATTATATGATATAGGAATTGCAAAGAACTCTGAAAATATGACAAGGATAGGCTGCCTGAACTGTGGTAATAGAAAGAAGTGTTTAAAAAAGCAGAGAAAGTAGCAGTGAATAATTTGCAGTTAAAGGAACTAGAACATGTTTAAATAATTTAATGTAGAGATTCTGGTGTTCGCAAATGCTTTCTGTACAGAAGATGGAAAAGGTACTTTCCTTACCTTATGCTTGTAATTAGGTGCCCTTCCCCCTTGGTTATCTGTAAGTCAGGAAGGAATTCCCTACCATCAGCATCACACACAGTTTTGTTGCTCTTTTTCTCCTTCTTTTCAGGCATTAATACTTGCTTTATCTCCAGACAGAATATGCTTTGCCTATAGGAGTGTTGAACTCTCTTAGGTTCCTGCTCAGTTTCCTGTTCTTAATTTTTAGTCAGAGAAGGAATTCTGCTTAATTGGCAAGGATTCCCTTTTTAGTTTTATTGTTCCTAATTTGAAGGAATGCTACTGTAATCTGATAATTTCTCTTACATTTCTTCTCCTCACATAACTAATTCATTAGCAAGAATGCAACCAAGTATCAGTAACATCACCAAGATGGGACAAGTGCTACTGTAGTTAATATATCTTGCAAAGGATTTTGCAACTTTTAGTAATGGGTGCATCCTAAAAGACTATGGACTTTAAATAAATAATTACTGCAGTTATGTTTGGCAGTACCTATTGCCAGGAGCTGTTAGTACCACTGAATAATCCAAATCTTCTGTCTTTGTCTATATTACCTGGAAAAATTAGCAGAACCTTTTCTAAAAATACTTAAATAATTAAAAAAACCAAAACAAACCCTGATGTGTTATGTTCCTTTAATATGTAAGACCTTGTGGATGATGAAATGAGGAGCAATCCCTCTAAGTTTTTAATCACAGAACTATTAAGAGGTTCATTGTATTGTTTCTTGATAAGAATTACTTCACTTAAAATATGGATCATTATTCACTACATACTGTACTGTACATTGAAGGCTGTTAATCCTCAGACTACTAAAGGTAGGTACACATTTTCTTTGCTTTGCTTAGACTGTAAAACTGAAGAAGAGGTAGGTTAATTAATACGTCAGTGATGTATTTTAAAGCTACTAGTGTTGTTTATCTTCAGTTGTGTACGCAGCTGTTGATTTGTGCAGACATAAGCAAGAGTAGTCCCTTCCTTGAAGCACACAGCCTGAAAAGATCCAGAGTAGGAAACTACTACTAAATAAGTGTTGCATGCTAGTCATAGCCATACAAATGTTTCCTGTATGTTCATTTCTTAAAGGTAACTCTTGCTTCTCTTACAAGTTGACTTAAACAGACTTATTTCAGGCTTTGTAATGTTGCTGTTTCTGATTTTCACCAAATCTGTTGAGCTTCACACTCTGCCAGAAAGGTCAAATTATGGAATATTAAAGGTGGTATGTAAAGATCTAATTTACATTGCAACAGTCCTGCCTTTTGTTAAGAAGAAATGCTGGTGAGAAAATACCAGGTTAGTCTTTCTAACACTAAGAGTTGATTTCATATTTTGCATTTGGAAAAACAGGTGATAGTAAGATATGCCAGAAGCAGTGATGCTTGTCGAGCTTTTTAATAGCCTTTTCTTGGTTGTCTGCTCATTATACTTATGATACAGAAGTGGCTTTGATAATTTGATACTTAAACCACAAAAATTGTTTGAATTCTGTTTAAAGGTTCTTTTCTTTTGTAGATAATGATAAAGTTAGGCAGCTGTACCTGAAGGGTGTACCTGTAGACTGTGCTCACAGCTTTATCTGGGACCATGACATCTGTAAGAACGTCACTGAAAATAAAATCTCAGAGCAGGTAACTAAGCAGGTGGATTGCCGTGGAGGAAATGACTAATGGTTCATAGCGTCCATAGAAAGAGACTCTTGAAATTTGTATAAATCTAAGATTAATCAATAGCTTCCTTAATGTCATCCAGCTGCTGACATGGAGTGTTTTTTTGTAGCCTTTGCATAATGTTCTTGCACAGCCATTGACCGTGATTCGATTAAAAGAAAGCTTTGTTGGGTTGCCTACAGGACTATAGTTGTAGGTTTATATAACAGAAAGGTTTGGAATTGGATTTTCATACATCACCTTGACTTGTGCACTAAAAAAGAGCGACACAGGAAGGCTCTGGCCTTTAGCTGTAGTCAGGATGAGTCTTCTGACAAAAGAACTGTGGAGGTTGGAAGGCAAGAAATCCTGTGTTTCTGAACTGCAGCACACTGTGCTGTGGGTGTGCTGGGCAGGAGCTTGTGATTTGTAGAGAACTTTAAATTTGCTGTTGTGGGTTTGAAATATCCTATCATGACATTTTCATTGACAATGGAGGGCAACCCATAAAGTGCATGGATAAAAAGGTGATTTAGTCCCAAGAGGTGATAAACTTTTGGCACTGTTGCAATCAGAGAGAGTAAGTATTTGTATGGCAGGAACATCTTTCTAAATATTCTCTTTCTAAAAATAAATTTTGTGCCCTTTCAGACTGTCTGACATAGTGTAAAAAAGCAGAGTACTTAGAAAATATCACACTAGCACATGACAGTTATCAGCACAATCTTTTTATATATGAGAGTGGTCTTTATGCTGTCATGAAATTTAATGTTTACCTGATACAACAGAGGGAGTCTGGTCTATTTTTTTCATAAATTTATCCTTAATGTGGTAGAATGGAATGTAACAACTGGTGATTGACAAAACCTCGGTGCCAGCATGATTTATGTGGAACTGATGACCAAATCTTCTTCTCATCTCCTTGGACATAGTTCAGATTTCCTCATGTATTGACAGACTGAAAGCACCTGTTCAATCTAGTTTTGTGCACAAGTCTATAAAAAAAAAGTTGCAAAACTTGTTTTTCCTCCCTCATCTATGTTGTACCTTGTACCTGCTCTTTATCAAGAACTATGGAAGTGAGAAGAGGAGAAAAGGGTGCTTAATACTCTTTTCTAAAATGATTTTTCATGCCTTGATGAAATTCTGTTCCAATATATAGTGTATTACTACTACATTTTTTCTAGCTGTAAACTCAGCTTCTTTCTGTATCTTGGAAGGGTATCTGGAAGAGGGAAGAAGAATGGTTATTAACTTATGGGAAATGTCTCCTCCTTCTCAGGATTTAAACCATATGAGATCTCAGTTACTGGTACCTGGATCACACCTTGATTTGGGTCCTTGTGAATCTAAGATTCCCATACTGTTGGTGCAGCAGCCAGGGAAAATGGCTGGAGAAGATCGACCAGGATGGGGGAGTGGCTGGGATATCTATCTCCCAAAGGGCTGGGGCATGGCTTTCTGGATTCCTTTTGTAAGTGACTTTGATGGCAAATTGCAAGTAAATTTAATAATTTATATAATTTACTTTCAGTTAATTGATTTTAGAGAGTGTACTTCACATTGTATGACCAATTCCCAATTATAGCATCAAAATTTCACTTTAAAAAATGGCATATGAACTGATTCATGACAGATGCTTGGTCTTGAAACTTAAGCAGTAGCTTTCCGTGTCTTCTGTTGGGTACAACTATGCCTACATGGCAGTCTAAGAGCAGCAGATCAGTGGGGAGTCAGGAGAGAAAGCTGAAGCTATATCTGTGTTTCTACAAGCATATGCCTCTAAAGAGAAATTATTTGATGTCTGCTGCTAATCAATTTCCATCTTGGCTATCTACAACTCTGTCACCAAATTGGTTGCCTCTGATTTGGGAGAGAACTTGAAACAAAGTTTGAGTTAAGCTTGAATACTCTTTTGGTGCTGTTTGAAGCATCCTGCTTTGAGTGTTTAGGTGGCAGTTTTAATATTTTTCTGCAGTTAAAGTTAAATTTTTGAATGTGCAGGGGATTTAGTTCAGTGAAACCTGTTGTATGGTTAAAATACATCAAAGTTATGGCTGTCAAAGTTATACAACCTGGCAATGTACAAGATAAGAACCTGTGAAAGTCTCTTCAGTTTTGTTGATAATTTTACAGAATTAAATTTAAAAAGCATGACTAATTTATTTGTAGAAGTTAGCATCTAGAATTGTAGAAACCATGCTTAAGGTTATTTTCTAAAGCTTAAGTGTTAGGCTTTCAATTTTCTAAGGAAGTACACTCTGGGCATTAGTGTTTTGTTTCAGCTAGGAACCCAGAATCAGTTCAAACATTGCTTTTTGGGTGTTTGGTTTTTATAACAGATCTATCGAGGTGTACGAGTTGGTGGCTTGCAAGAGGCATTAAAGCATTCTGAATACCAGAGAACACCTCACACTCCAAATGATTTCCCAGACTGCCAGGCAGGAATGCAGTTTGCCAAAGAACTGGAAACCAGTCTTCTTGAAAAATTCAAACGGTAACATTAACTTAAAAATTGGTAAGAATGCTAAAAATGCCAAAAATGAGTACTGCTTAAAATATTCCCTTAATTGTCTGTTGTTGTGTTCATTTAGACTTGGACTTTTTGAGATCTTCCACTAGTGTTTTAGTAATCTTAGATATATTTAACTGTGCTAAACAGAGCATATAAATTAAACCCTTCTATTCCCAGAGATATGCTCAGTTATAGAGCTGTAACAAGGCTGCATAGCAATAAAATAAACAAAACTATTTTGAGATTCCTAAGCAGCAAATGGGGGAGGCAGTAAGAGAATGCAAAGGAGTATATCAAAGTATGTACCAAGTGTTAAAGAGTAAAGTAAATTAAGAGGTACATTTCGGTGTCTAATTTTAAGTATCAGGTATTCTGAAGTTTGCCTTCATTTTTACTGCAACAAACAGAACTCTTAACCATGAGTCTGGAGTAGCTGAAAGTGTCTTCTGCAGCAGCTGGTGTTGGTTCCCCTTCCAGGTAGGAGGGGAAAGTAGAAGTTCAGAGGACAAGGTGGTGGTGTCAGTCACAGCAGGTAGATGTTTCCAGCACAGCTGAAAGGATACAGTTGACAAATATACAGCAGCATTTTCTAGATTGTAATTTTAAAACTGTTGTTCAACGAGATTAGAAAGTTAACTGTGCATTCCCTTTCTGCTTTAAATACTTGATTTTGAAAATATTCTTCTCTACTTACTTGATTTATCATTTAGACGTCCACCTGCAAAAAGGGCAAATTATGTCAAGCTGGGTACTCTGTCTCCTTTCATCTGTCCTTGGGGGCAGCTGACAAAGAACTGGGAAGGAAGAATGAAAGCTTCAGGAGGATTTTTATGTCCCTCTTCCCCACACCCTGAGTGCTGCACAGCTGAAAGGCAGACTCTTTGTGACCCCAAAGCAGAAGCGGTCAGAGAAGCTTCCCCTGAGACTGGTGAGGTAGAAGAGACCATGGAAATAACAAGTTCTGAAGGTGCCCAAAAGACAGAGGATGTTACAAGCATGCAAGATTTTGGTGAGAGAGATAAAACTAAGACAAATGACTTTATTGTTCTCAGGTATGTCAAAATGATACATGTTTTATTTCTTTATTGGTATTTATTGAATTTGGGAAGGGAAGAGCTCAGCCCTGATTATTAAGATGAGAGAATTACTTGATCCAAGTACAATGAGATTAGTTTTGTCATGAATCAGAATCTGCTATTGAGTGGAAGTCCTGCTTTTCTCCAGCGAACTTGGTGACTACATAAAGAAAACTCTTTAAATTATCTTAAATTTGACCCTCTGGAGTTTACTGTGTTTTTAGAGTTGGCGTATTCTGTCTGCTTCCAGGTCAATGTTGCTTTTAGAGGCTCATATTTGTGACTTTGAGACTGTTGCTGTGAAAATCATCTTGCATTCTCTTCCCTAATACATCACCGCAGGTGGTTCTTGCACTCAAGGTCTCTAGAAAACGGAGAATCCCCTGCATTCCAATGCAACACATGAGGGCAGCAACAGTATTGGAAAGTGCCTGAACACAGGTCTTTCATTTTTGTGTGGTTACCAGGGGGAGAAAACATTGAAAGTTCTGGACTGCATTAGTGTCACTGGAGATTTTAGAGTGTTTGTGGTTTTAACAAATTTTGGGGTTTTAACAAGTAATGTCTCCCTCCTTCTGAAGAAGACTCATGAATTCCACTCACCAATGTTCTTTTTAGGCTAAGAGAGATACAAGTACCAGCTTGGAAGGTTACAGAAAGCCCCAGGGCTTTTTCTGTTTGTGCCCTTGCAAATATATGGGTTGCTGGATTTCTGATGTACTGCTTGTTAATAACTATCTGTGATGTTTATTTTTGAAAATTTTTAATAGGAGTGAGAAACTACTAATGCAGTTATCAGCCTGGTGTTATCCCACTGCTGGGAAAGACCGGCGAATCCGCCTCATTTCTCGACTGGGACAGAAGGAAATGACTGAAGATGTTTTTTTGCCCATCTTGATGAGCTACCCAAGGGCTCTTGTCTGGGTCAACTTGACACTCTTGAGAAGGGGGAACCCTGAATTACATGCCATGATTTGCATCCCAACAGAAGATGACTTGCTGCATCTAAGCAAAGACAAATTCTTCTGTGGTCCACAAGAACCCAAACACCGTGACGTATTCAAGGACAAGGTACAGAAGCAAAAAGAGGAGAAGAAGAAGAAAAAGGATAACGTGAAGTCTCTAGAGAGTGACCCTGCAGGCATTCCAGATGAAGAAGCAACTGAGGACCATGAAGACCTCATTCTTGGTCTTTGGTCAGATGCTCTCCCAGATGTCACTTCCCACTGCTCCAGGACAGTCTTGGGGTATGTCACTCGAGGGGATTTTTCATTGGCTGCAGGCTGTGGAGAAGCACTGGGTTTCGTTAGCTTGACTGGGTTAATTTACATGTTACACAACCAACCAGCAGATAAAAAAGGGCTTGTTTTGTTAAGGACTCCAGCATCTTTACAGTACAGATTTGCAAGACTTAATATTGAGGTTTAAGTATCATTGCAGTGCAGTAGAATGCCAAAAATACCAAAGAATTCTGTTTTGTATTCTGTGGCCTTTCTGATTTGTCTCAAATTTGAGGTTATTCTGAGCCCAAATAGCTCTAAGATTATGAAATAATTAAAAAGCTTTTTAGCATTATTCAAGAAAACAACTAATGCATAAACTGAATGGAATTACTTTTGATGTCTGCATTGCTAAGGATTTCTAACAGATCATTGTCATGATCTTCTTTATCTCTAAAGAAGCATATTCTTCATTTTTTCTCCTCAAAGCAGTGGATGCTATAATGATGTACAGGAAATCATCATTTTCATTTTAGAAATCTTTGCTCAGTTGGACTGTAACTTTACAGTGCACTTTCACATGTAACTGCATGCAGTCTGACCCAGTGTGTATAGCAAGTGACTTTCCTGATTCCTCATATCTGAATACTTGTGGCTGCAGTGGCACAGAGCTACATAGAGGAACCTGGTACAGAAAGCTGAATGCTTAAATGAAATGCAAATAGCATATAGGTCAGCAATGTAATTTTGAATTATAGGAACTGGAGCTTTTAACCTGGAAAGCATATCAGTCTGTCTCCCTAGTCTGAAAGGTAATAAGCCTTTCAGATGCAAATTGCTAGTGGTGGGTCAGCACACATTTTCTGTTAATAATAGGGGATGTTTTTGTTCCTCAAAACATGAATTTATTTTTGTATGGAATGTGCTAGAATTGAAAGTTTCTTCATGTTACAGTACAGTTCATTAATATTGTTCAAACAATCAGAAAACTTGTAAAATATGCTGGGGGGTAAAGGGAGAAAGGTGTTTGATTTGTCTGGGGCAGCATGGGTAGGTTGTTTGTGTTTGGTATTTTGTTGTTTTGGTTTTTTTTTTTTTAATGATAGCCTTAAGCATGTAGCCATTCCTGAGTTAAGGAACTTGAAAGGGAATTTACAGTAATATGCTGTAGTTTAGTAGTAGCATGATACAAATATATGCCAGTTGGTAAAATTATCCTGAAATGATCATGTACAAATAAAAATGTAATGTATTCTTGAGTTAGTGGTCTATTGACTAAGTTTCATTCTTACAGAAATTAAACATGGATCAGTTAATAACTTTTTCTTTCTAAATGTCAGTGTTCAACTTAATTTCCTCTTTCACAGCTTTGTTTGAAAGTCTTAGGTGAATTTATTAATGCTGGCTGGAGTTGTTAGAGGAAAGATTTAGTGTGCCTTACCCCCAAAATTATTAAAATTTAGAACCATTTAAAGATGGCACACACATGGGGAAAGAGGAAGAACATCTGATTGCAAGGGAAGTATTGGAAGTGGGGCTGGATTATTTTTTTTTAAGTCTTCAGAAGACAGATTGTAGAATGTGCACCAGCAATGGGAGTTACGGTGGCATGTGGGAAAGAAAGATGCAGTTTCCAGCACAGCTTGGATTGCAGCTCCCTGAGAAATCCTGCTGAATGGCTCCTCACTGCTCACCTTTGATGCACCTGATAAAGCAATCATGGTCGCAGAAAGGTCCTGGGAAGCATCTGCAGGAAAGCCAGCAGATGGCCCCAGAGGAAAGAGCTTGGTGCTGGCAGGGCTGGGATTCACACGCTCCTGGCGTGTGACTGTGAGTGCTGCAGCCTGTAGGTATGTGTGAGTAAGGAGACCCTTAAACTTTACAGCCGGGCTGCTCTGATCAAGTTCTCTCGTGGTAATAATCCTGGATTTAATGAACCTTTTGAATTGTAAGCCCGATTGAAATATTTCTAGGATCACAGTTTCCAGAGCTGTGCTTCATGGGAAGAAGGGAGGGGAGGTGATGTTTATGTGGTTTTTTCCCTCCTCCAGTCTCTCATCTTCTTAATAGATACGTAGTTTCTTGCCTCAATAGACCTGGCTGGTATGTGAGAAAGAAAGAGAAGCCCCCACCCAAGCTATCATTTTTTGTTTCCTGCTTGTAGATCTTTTGCTCACTGAGTCTTTCCCAGGTTTTATTTTTTAAAAAAACATCTGGAGTATTTCCTTTTATTTCTTCCTATTGGTAATTTCTGCCAGGTTTTCATTTTGACACTTCCTGTTACTTTTCTTTGATTTCCATTCTCTATTTTTGATTTATGATCCTTGTCTCTGGTGAGCCAATGAACAGAAACTGGAACCCGAGTGCATCCTGTTCTGTATATCTTGTAATATTGTTACACAGTTGTTTTCCTTTAAGTCAGTGATTTATGCCTTAAGATTTCACTCCTTGTAAAATACACTGCAAACCAGATAAGTTAAAAATGCTCAAAACTCTCAGCCAAAATTTGTTCAGAAAAGTACTGTGACTTTATGTAGCTGCAAGGAAATTTTTATCTGTGGTTGCGATTTCCAGATTCCGGGTGTCTCAAGGGTGATTTAGTCATAAAAACCATGTCAACACCGGATAATCAAACTGTGGATAATTAAACCTGTGTTATCTGTGCATCAGCTGTACAGTATGTCTGTGTTCATCATGTTGAATCAGGTGTAGTTTACAGCACACATCTGCTCTTACTGCAGTTGCTACACGTTAGTTAACTACCCCAGAGCATCTGGATCAGCTCCTGTGGGCTGTGATACGTGAGCATTTTTGGGAACCAGGAGGGTCTGGCCTGGTGAAAGCAGCTCTCACAAGCTCTCCTGCTCCCATGCTGTCCTCCAGATAACTTTCTCAAAATGGATGCCAGCACAAACCCTTAGCTCTCGTTCTATGCTTGACAAGAGCTTTTAGAAGCTAAAATGAAACACAGAAGGCAATTTTAGCATTCTCTGTAGCACAGTGAGGAGGTTGAATGGTGACACATTGCCCCTGTAGCTCTTTCTTTGGCTCCTTCAGAGCAGCTGTGTAAATGCTGCATTTGACTCACCTGGTGAAGGGTCTTTTCCCAGGCTGAACCATGACTTCATGGCAGTTGCCTGCTCTGGTGACAGGCACAGTGACTAATGGGCCTACTGAGCTGAGGGGCTCCAAGATACACATCCTTTACCACTGCAAATCCAGAAAATGAGGTTGCAGAGGAGGGTGGTCATTACTCTGTGGGATGAAGTGAGGTGGGACTGGGGCCAGATTGTTGTGTGTTTGTTAAAGATGTTCAGGGCAATCTGTTTAGCAGCCTGTAGGTAATGGAAGAAGTTACCTGGCAGAAAGGCAGTTGGGGTTGTTGAAACAAATCTGGGAAAATAATTGACAGGGTGTCAGAGTGCTCAATGGAGAGAGAAGCCTTGGGGAGTCATGGCATACACAGACAAAGGGTTGTCAAATGCAGCATGACAGTTTTCTTTCAGTGCTCTAAATCTGAAAGAGCCAGATATGTCAAACCTCACAAGTCCATTCTCATGCCCATGTGAGGTAGGTAATAGGAACAGAGCTCATGGGAGTAAACTACCAAAGGCAGATTTCTGAAGCACTAAGACTGAGAAAAGCAGAAAAGCAATAGCATTGTTCTGTTTTCCAAGAATACAACATACAGAAAACCCCAACCCAAAATCCCATGCTTCTAAATGATCTTCCCAGAGGTCAGCAATGTGAACAGCACCCACAATTTACCTCTTGCAAATTCAACTCAGCTGTACTACAGTTCTTTGCAAACACTGGTCTCGTCAAATCCCTGCAAGAGCAAGTAAAATTGTATGGAATAATGAGAACTCAGAAAGAATAGAGGATATGGGCTGAAACCATTTTGTGGCAGCTTGACACTGGACAAAATAATCAGTTCAAGGTAGTTTGCAAAGCGGGTGGAGTGACAAAAGACAAAACACAGATTTTATTTATTGCATTGGGTCTCTTAAAGAAATTCTGTGTCTTCTACAGTAGAAATATACCTGCACAGAATTATTTTTTAATATCTATTTACCCTCCAAGACGCACATCTACCAGCATCAGCTTGCGTGATGCATTCTAGTTGTCTTTTCGTCATGGGCTTACAGCAGTGCTCCTATTCTGACAGCTTTGCACAACTAAGCCCAGTTCTTGAGAAATAAAATCAAAAAGACATCCAGGACACAGCAAGAGTAAAGCAGAGAATGAAAAAGCAGTCTGAAGGAAGAGAGTGATTCAAATTTCGTGATCCAAATACGTGAGGATTTTCTGCAACTTTCTAGAGAGAATGGTGCAATTCAGTATTTAATTTCATCTCAAGATCAAGTAAGTAGCCAAGATGAGAAAGCTCAGTCCTTCTCTCAATATTCTGTTCTTAGCCCAGAAACTGTGTTTTTTCAAAAAAGGCCAAAACGGTGATGGATGGGAGAGCTCAAGCGCCTGCAAACCCACGTGTCCCTCAAAGCCCTCTCACATATCTCTTCTAGGTTTGCTCTCTTTTTTCATGTTCACTAATATTAAAGGCTTTTTATTTTTTTGGCTTTGAAAAAAGGATGAAATAAAAATAAACTTGGACAGGCAAAACCTGAGTTTAGCTAGAGCTTTATTGCTCAGAAGTTACTTTAAATGCCACCTCAGGAATAAGCCCCCTCCTTCTCCCCACTAGAGACACCCCAGTTGTTTTAACTGTGTCTCTAGTGATGAATCCTGTGTGTCTACAGTTGCAATTATTTATAAATACCATACAAAAAGAATCTTACCTGGGTTGTATCAGGTGTCATTCAAGAAAGCTTCAACCCAGAGGCAAAGCCAATAGCTCAGAATGAGTTGGGTTGGGTGGGAAGGAGGGCTCATACACATCAAA
This sequence comes from Eopsaltria australis, assembly GCA_034509425.1. Taxonomy (NCBI): domain Eukaryota; kingdom Metazoa; phylum Chordata; class Aves; order Passeriformes; family Petroicidae; genus Eopsaltria; species Eopsaltria australis. The sequence goes on from JAVTVJ010000056.1 coordinate 7,722,682, forward strand.
GTCTGTTAGTGTTCCTTAGCATGGGAAAAACAAACCATAAATCTGCAATTAAAAATACACTTTTCAGATGGGGAACTGCTTATTGTAGTGATTTTTGATTTTTTTTTTTTTTAAGGATGCATGTGGAAGTAGTTTTGGTACAGACCAGCAGGGATTAAAGGGTTAACAATAGATAATTTATTTTCCTGTAGAACAGAGTGTCTTACAGGAATCAATTGCATCCAGGGTTTCTGAATATTTTTGCAATGCAATAATTCTTTTAAATGAGTTGGCAAATACATGAAGGGGGTTCCAAATGAAGGCACAAATGTATGAAATTGGTTGAGAACTGTAACCAGTTGTTTTTGTTTTTTCAAAGAGAAGCAGATGAAAATGAATACATGGTAGTCTGAGGAATGTCTTAAAAAATAATTAATTGTAGTTTCCCTTAGTCTTTTTAGGGCTTTCACTGAGCTACTATATTTTGAGGTATTAATTATTTGTATTCATTACAGTTAGTTATTTAAAAAAATAGGTGTAGTTTCTGGTGGTATCTTTAAGAACTTTTATGCCAAAAGGCAGCACACAATGGCCCAACTTCTAAAATGGCAACCCCAAAAGTACAGATTTCTGTATCCTGTGAAGTCTCCCCAGAGCTGATGCTGGGACAGAGGAGTTTTATGGGGTGTTGTAGGTGTCCAACAGCAGCCAGTGGCATTGGAGCCTGAGAAAACAACCTCAGCAGAAGTTGCTCTTGGATCAGTGTGACAGCACCCTCTGTCAAAAGCTGTGGAAGCCAGTCCTTCCCATGCAAAGCTCTGGAGTCCTTTGATGTTGGAGAAGGAAGGGTAAGTCTAATAAATAGCTGAGAGATCCTGATCCTGCCATTCTGTTTTAATTTAAAGGGGGGGACACGAAGGGAAGAGAAAAAGCTATAAGAACTTCCCTTTTTTAGGTTAGTAGACATGTCTAAGGTTAGTTTTACTCCTTTTTGGATTATCCAACAAAAGCAGAAATATCCAGAAAATAGCAATTCCTTCTTTGCCTGAAGGGCTGTTTGTGGTGCCATAGGCAACCACCCCCTTTTTGTGGTACAACACGCTGCTGTGAAGCTGGAGCTCACCGATGTTACGAGATGTTGTGCAAGTGTTTGCACACGGGCAAATACTCAACACACAAGGTAGGAGACTTCCTAACGAACACACATTTAAATCTCTGCTTCCCTTGGAGCTAATAGTTTTTTTTTGATTGAAGGAGGAGCAGAAGAGGCTTCACACATCTTTAAAACCATAGAAACACAGAGTGGTTTGGGTTGGACCTTAAAGGTTGCCTAGTTCCGATGCTCTGCCATGGGCAAGGATACCTGCCACTAGACCAGGTTGCCCCAACCTGGCTCCCCCCATGAGCTCATATTCTGTGTCCTCTCCATTTGGTGTGGAACAGTTCATTGTTTGACAGCTTTCCTGTACAAGTGTTGTAAAGGCCACAGAAGAGGGAATGGCCACGTCTATGCTGTATCTATCTTTTAAATTCTGCTTTGATCCTATTTTGAGTAAACCTTGGCCTTTGTTTTGAAACAATTTTTATTCAGATTTCCTTCTGTAAAGGATCATGAAAAGCTGAAAGATTACTGTCCCACAGTACAAGGGGAGGAAATGCTGTTACTTTGGCCAAATAGCTATCAAAAATGTGCAGGAAATACAACATAAATTCATTTTTCTCCAAATGTTTTCTGCAGTCAAGATCCCAGGCTATTAGATTAACTCCAGGGACTATAAAGACAATAACTTGAACTACAAGTCCCAGGATAGTAGCCAGGTTTCATGTGGTCTTCAGGGATGGGAACAAAAAACCCTACCAAAAATAATAACTTCCTTTCACCATTGAAAATAGTGAACTCCACATGTCAGCTGGATTTCAGAGTCTATTAAGCAGTAAGAGAGGTCACCTATCTGCAAGGTCATGAAATTAATGACCATTAAAACTTGATTCTTATCCAAATCCATTTGTAAAATTAATTTGCATATTTTCAAGGACATAAATTACTCTATAGGGACCTAGACTTGGAGAAAAACATAAGTTTCCTCCTTTTCAGTCCTCAAAATGCTAAGACCATTGAGTATTGAAAAATATTAAAAGCTTCAGCCAATCTCCTGATTGAAGCTTGAGTCTCCTTCTCAAACAGGAGCTAAACAGGGTTTCTGACCTCACAGACAGGCTATACCTTTATTCCATAACAGGAAATTGTAGAAAACCCTTAAAAGATTGTCCTTTGAACTTGGATTTCTGTCATTTAAATTTCCTTTGGTATAACACCTGTCTTCTTTCACAGACTGCTGTCGGCATCCTTCTATTAACTGAGCCTTCTGCTGTATGTACCTTCATTTCTTTGTCATGGTAAAATTTTTTCAAGTGGAAAATACTATGGGAAAGAATGAAAAGCAAATACTTTTTCTAAGCTTCTTTTAGACATCCAGGTATCTTTTCCCAAATATGAAGCAATGTATCTTACAGGAGACCCCATAGAGTATGGGTTCTCCAATAAATTATTCATTAAAATAAAACATACAAATATTTTTAATAAGTTTTCTGTTTCCACTTTCAATCCCTGAAATACACTTGGATACTGGCAGAGCATTTCTCTTCCCCAAGTCTCTTTTGTGCTCCTGCATGCACTCGGAATTGATTCCTTTCCTCTAAAGAATAAAACCATCAATCTCTATATCCTGCCACTTCAAATTCAAGCCGAATGCTGAAGAGAAAAAAAATAGTGATCGGCAGAGCTTGGAGAGGGAGCCAGGAGTGCCAGCTCATCCAGTAGAAAATTTCATGTGAAACAGTTCCTAGTCCAAGGAAACCAGACCAAAACTCTCACTTTAACATCCATCACTGATGGAAACAAAAGCTGTCGTGTTTCTGAGTGTGTTCCAACTTAATGAAGGGACAAGGAAAAAAAGAGGAACCCCCAGCTGTGACAGCACATATGAACAACATCTCTTCACGAGGGGAATAAAGCACCGAATTAAAATTTATGGCTTCCCAGTAGCATTACATACCCTGGGAACAGTGAATGTTTTGTTCCTTCCCAAAATGACAAGTGTTAAGATCATAAAATCAAACTCAACTGGAGTAGCAAATTGATTCTAGACTATCTAGTTCTTGCAGGCTATGTCATGCCGAGTGGAGTTGATGGTTGGTTGCCTAGGGTAGCAAAATATTAGGAATAACAGTATTTAGTGGCTGTTCCTTATGAGCGTGCCTGCAAAAGGGGAGGAGGTGTGTTCATGTGTTACTGTGCTTAGCACAGCAGAAACCCTAGAACTGAGTCAGTCCTGAGTGTTGCCTTTCTAGCCAACTTTCCAACAGCAATGAAGTAATAGCATTTCCAAAGGTTAACATTTCTGTAACTTCGCCAAATGGTGGGGTCATGCCCTGTTTTTCTACTTAATACAACTTACTTCCCTCATTTTTTTTCTCATGACCTTTCCCCCACTATTTGCCACCATCCATTTTGGCCCTTTCCTGTATTGCTACAAACCTCTAACATACTTCAATATTTATTTTGCTCTGTCTGCAAGGAAGGGCTGCAGAGCTTCTGTAGCAGCAACAACTCTGCCTAAGCTGGAGCTGCTAACCAAGCAACAAACAAGGCAGGTCTGAAACTTCTTAACAATGTTTTTCACAAGTAGGGTGTTTTAATCTTTTCCCCTTGGATTTTATATGCTATTCCTGATACAGCTGATGTGATGTCTCAGAAGCCCTAAAGAGATTTTGGCTTCTGTGCCTCAGTGCCACTTCCTGTCACAATAAACCTGTTCAGCAGCACAAAATACACTGGGGACAGATCAGGTATTTATTAAGTAGAGATGCCACTCTTAACCAAAAAAACTTAAAGACACAAATAAGAGATGATCCCAGTGCAAAGTTGTCACTCTTCTGCAGAGGTCTCTGGAGAGATGACCAATATTTACTGTACCCTTGTGTGGTTTATCGGGCTCTATTATTCCCTAGTTCTCAAAGAAATTGATCTTTAGAACTAAATCCACTGTGACCATGTTCTCTAGTTAGATGTCCAACTTGCTTGCATTCTTGGAGCAAGGTGCGTTTTTTGTAGCCCAACAGCCTCTGCAGGTGGCACAGCAGAACTCACACAGTGAGCAGGGGACTCTCACCTGCATCTGTCCAAAATCTCATCTGCAGCCAGCAAACAGCTAAACATGCAGGGCTGAGGCTTACAGAGGAGACCTCTACTAACTATTTTGTCATAGCAAGAGCTCGCCCTGGGCATGGGATCTGTCCTCTTCTCCAGACCCTTAGCTTCCTCAGACAATGTTCTGCATGTGGTGTTTGCTGCACAGAAATGTACCTGGTGCAGGTTTGATGAGTGACTGAGACAGTAACACCTGATCTCACATGTTCCTTAGGTGATATCCAAATCCCTGTAATTACCCAATCAATAACAAAAGTTTCCTCCAGGACCTGGCCCTGTATTGCATTCCATGAACATACTTCCACAGCAAATGTCACTGCCTGAAACTGCCTTCTGCTTGAAGTCCCAGATGGACAGTGGGGAAAGGCAGGGAAAAGGTCTGAGTATTTTTTTAGTGAGGAGAGGGGTTTTTTCTCCACTTCTTGCTCATGCAGTAATGGCTGAGCTTTGCTTCCTTTCTTCTTGTGAATGAAATGTTTCAAAATACATAAAACCACTGAGTTGCAGGCAACTGAAAGACTGGGAAATCTGGAATCAGGAGGTGGCAGTTTCTTTAGGTTAGGGACTGAAAGTGAGGTTTCAACCAAAGCCTTTTCACCATGTTGGCCTCTGTTCTCACCCTAGGTTTTAACGTAAATCATTGCCTAAATAAGTTGCATGAAGCCAACGTGAAGTGAAGCAACAGGAGGATGTGTTGGCAAAGAAAAGGGTATTTTGGATATCCCAACAGTGGGTTGATCCACAGAAAATACAAGAGAGGCAAAGGAGTTGTACAACATGATCATCCATAGGTGCTAATGGATGGAGGGATCAAAAGGGAGAAACAAACTGAGAGGCTAAATGTGCTGGGAGTGGGTGTGAGGAGGGACTGTGACACAGCTGGCAGAGGATGTGCCTCTGAGACCAGGGGGATGTGTCAGAGGAAGGAGGTCCCTGCCCAGCTCCTCCCGGGGCCATCCCAGCTGACCTGCTGGCCCCAATCCCACCTGGTGATGCTCACAGCCTGGCCCCCCTACCCCCCACTGCGCATCAGCTCCTCACCAGGGACAACAATTTTTCAGCTGCTTTTCAAACTCAGACTTGGGACTTGTATTTTAGCTTGAAGATAAACATTTTGAAAGCTGTCTTCTTTCTCACAGTGCCTGCACAAGTTGTTTTTAATTATCTTAGGAAAGTTTTCCTTGCCCAGGCCAATTTGTTCACTGTTTGTCTTGTGGAGCTGGCCTATAAACCAGCTTTTAGGGATTTATTGTATAACATTATCAAGAAAGCAATCTCTGAAAGAAACTGAAATCACTTACAACAACCCTTTTTCTTCTTTGCAAATGGCTTCATAGAAGCCAAATGATCACAGCTGACCACCCAAACCTGCTGGAAAGTGCTTACTCCAAATTAAAATGTTTAAGTTTAGTCATGTTTTAATGCTAAAATGTTTTAAGTAAAGATTTAGACAGGAAAAAGAAAGTTCTTCCTGTAGGGGAGAAGCAAGACCTCCATTTTTCAGAATTACATGTTTTGGAGTCAACAAAGCATGATAAATGCAATGACATACAAGTGCTGCTCTTTGATAGATTTATGTTGTTTTACACACACACACATGCATCTACTCTTATTTAATGAAAGAAAGAAAACAATGGGCAGAGAGAAGAGCAGTGATTATTCAACCTCCAAGTTTTATTCCTGTTTTTTTCTGTATGGACTCTGAACCATGTGAGTGTTGATCGTTGCCTTTTTAAGATTACCTTTGAAAATTTTGACATTCACAATAAATGTGCTACTCATTTAGAGGAATTCAGTTATCTTAAACTGTAACAAATATTTAATTTTCTTTTTTTTCTCTGACATATTTCTGCGTAATCCTTTTCTGACCTAATGCCAGTATTTTTCAGATGACTGTAATTTTATTGCTTTCCTACAGACAAAGGAAAAAGACATGTCTTTCTTAAGTGCTCCTCAAAAAGAACAGAAAAGCAGGACTGTTGTAAGTAGAGGAGACTTCAATATTTACATTTTATTGCTATTTGAAAGGAAATTTGATGGAAGAGAGAGTTCTGCTTTTAGTCAGAACATCCTTATATGTCTCTTTTCTGAAGCACCTCTTCTGCACTAAAAAAAATGTTGCCAGGCTTTTAAAAGACTACTCCTCAATCCAGAAAACTAAAAAAACCCATTGGAAATCTGGCTCTTTTCAGGGGTCCATACATCTATTGTCCTTATCATCTAGAGCCCCCCCCCCACCTTTTTTCCTTGGGATTGTTTTACATTTGTGACTGCTGATGCAACTGTCCTTAAAATCTGCACTCCCTCTCAGTTCCTGTGTGCTTTGATCATCACTGCCATCAGCCAGAAAGTATAAGGTATTGACTCTATCAGCTCATGGGAATACCCAGGACATCCTTGATCTTTGACTTTCCACAAATGCTTACAGCAGACCAGCATGGATTACACCTTCACTGAGTTTAAATATTTCCTTTCCTATGACAACAATTAGAGTGAAATTTTCTGTTCTGCTGTAAGTTAAAGCTGGGTATAACAATGGAGAGGTCTAACCACCCCTGCTGCCCAAGCAATCCTTGACCAACCTGGCAGCTTTAGGGAAAAATGCAGTTCTGCTCTCAGATGTTATTGTGTCCCTGCCCTGGGAGAGCATTGCTCCACCTGTGCTCTGGGGACCATTCATTTCAGGGAATGGTTTCTGAGACAACTCTAAAACAAAGCAACTCTCCCCACTATCTCCCCCATCCCAAAACTGCCCAAAGTCTCACGCACATGCTGTCACAACTTTCAAAGGGCAGCCTAATCTTCAGTTGGCTATTTATGAAAACTGCTGCATTATGACTGCCCAAGTAGTCTGCAGCTTAATCCTCAAAAAAGTTAGTGGAGCTTTGGATTAAGGAGCATGAAGAAACACTACTTTGGAGAAGACTGTCCTCTCTTTCATTCATTTGTGAAGACACAAAATACCTGCCTAATGTATTGTCTGTACTCTCTAGAGTCAATGACAGATTGCTCATTGACTGTATCAGGCTTCCATCTTCCACCAGGTGCTTAATACTCATGAATGAAGCACACTAGATGCAACAGTACTATTAATAAAACCAGCAGGTTAATATTAATTTATTGCACTCTTTTTGTCTACTGGACACCACCTCAGATTTTGCTGGAGCCCTTATTAACACTTTGTAGTAGGCCAGGTTGGCCTTTCCAATATAAATATCAGTCCTGGAATATCTCAGCTACTGCGCAGCCTCTGGTGAAATGCAAGTTTTTTCTTTCCTCACTATAGCTCCACTATAAAGGGAAGAGGTGGTTGTTGCTATGGACAGAAGTTCACGTAACACCTTTGTGGTTGTAGGAAGCCAAGACTGAATCTAAGAGCTCCATCAGCCTGCAGAGCATAGGGCAGGGAGTGACCTCCTCATCAGGGGCTCCTGTGCTGTTGCATATAAACACATCATCCCTTCTGTGGGCTCCATCCTTAGACTAGTTAGGTGTCTTGCTCCTGGTGTTTCTACTGTAAAGCTTGTTGGAGCCTTGTTCCATTGTTTCCTTCTACCAGAACTTGCTAGAAACTTTGTAATTCCAGACACTTTTTTATGGCACATGTAAGCCAATTTATTCTTCTATTCATGCTGCTGTAGTGTCCCACCTCAAGGGAAAGGCAGCACTCAAGATTCCTAGATGCCTGTGTTCAAAAAGGAACAACAAAAGGCAGAGGGTCCACAAAAACTTACAATGTTTTATTAGTAAATTATACCCTTAGCATGGAAATTGCTGTGTTATTCCCAGTTAGTCTCATATGAACACACTGTGGTGGATTTTGAATAAGGGGTAGTGTGAAAGAGAAGAGGGAGAGGAGAGAGAAAGAGAGAGAGAGAGAAAGAAAGAAAAGAAAGAAAGAAAGAAAGAAAGAAAGAAAGAAAGAAAGAAAGAAAGAAAGAAAGAAAGAAAGAAAGAGAGAAAGAAAGAGAGAAAAAAAAGAGAGAAAGAGAGAGAGAAAGAAAGAAAGAAAGAAAGAAGAAAGAAAAGAAAGAGAAAAAGAGAGAAAGAAAAGAAAGAGAAAAAGAGAAAGAAAGAAAAGAAAGAAAGAGAAAAAGAGAGAAAGGAAAGAGAAAAAAGAAAAAGAGAGAGAGAAAGAAAGAAAAGAAGAGAAAGAAAGAGAAAAAGAGAGAAAGAAAGAAAAAGAAAGAAAGAAAAGAAAGAAAAGAAAGAGAAAAAGAGAGAAAAAGAAAAGAAAGAAAGAGAAAAAGAAAGAGAGAAAGAAAGAAAAGAAAGAGAGAAAGAGAGAAAGAGAGAAAGAAAAGAAAGAAAAGAAAGAAAAGAAAGAAAGAAAAGAAAGAAATCATCAGTCCTGGCTCCAGAGTCAGTCCAGCTGATGGGTTGTCCAGGACCCTGGGGGTGCTTTTTTATAGACAATTTTTTCCCGCCCTGAACCTAAATTTATTGCACTTTATGCAAGTAAGTTATTGGGAGCAGCCTGTTCTTTCTGACCTTTCTGGAAATGAGCCAGAGTGCTTTGGGAGGCTTGCCTGGTCTTGATCCACTTCTACTGGGTCGACTTTTGGTTGACAGTCCATGCCCACTTCTCAACTTCATTCCTGTGCTTGCACTCTGCTGTGCTGTGCTTATTTCCAAGAGCCAGAATAAGAACATTTGTCCCAGAAGAGTGCTGCCCTTCCTCTGTATGCCACCCTTGTCCAGACACACCCTGTTCTCTCTCACAGGCACAGTGATTCCCAGCAATCCTTGGCTAGCTCCATAACTCTCTGGCTATCAGTGTTTGAGATATACAGATTAGCCCCTTATCTTCTGGCTTCTGCAGCTGCCTTTTATCTAAGTGAATTATTTGTAATGCAGACACACCCATGGGCCCTACCCAGATGCCTCTGAGCACTCAAAAACGCTGCACATGGGGCTGACCCAAAAGGATTCAGAGTGACACTTGAAGCAGAAGATGTCAAACAAGACTGTGTGCAGAGGACTCAAACTGGTGCCCCAACTGCTGACAGTTCTAGTGCCTCTGCCATCACCAGGGACACAGAAATATCCCAAAGTCCTGCTGTGAAAGGCAAATGGGGAAGAGTCAGCAGAAGTAGTTTCTCCAGAAAGGAGGCCAGGTTTTAGAGCTATACTTACTTAACCTGATTTTTTGGAAAAGGGTACCAGAAGACTGTCCTACCCCCAAACAGCCAGGAATTGAGGTGAGTCTCTTACCTGTACTGGGACACAGTATTTTGTAAGTATTTGCAGTATTTGCAGGCTCAAGGCAAGAGTCTGGCTGCCTCCCAATAACCCCCCAGCTAGCCCCAGCAGTTTGGTTATTAGTTATTAAACAACTGAAGGAAAGCACAGGAACTCTGCTCTCTGCTGTGGCTTCTGCAGTCTGTGAACACCAACATTTGCTGAAACAGAGTCAGGACCATTCCTGTAATTTTTTAAGGCCCTATTCTTGTAGTTTGATGTAGAGATAACCTTAACCACTGCTTTACTGAAGTGTGTGCTGCCCATTTTACCCTGTTTCATGCAGCCCAGCTGCCACCTCACTCTGCCAGTGTCTTGGGGTGCTTAAAGCCACCATTTAGCATAACAAAATGAATTAACATAGGCTTGAGTTTTGGCCAGATAAACATGATACATTTTTAAGGTATGATTTTGTTCTGGCCAATGGTAAATGACATGTTTAAAGATGTGATATTAGTTTGCATTAGAAAGCTTATTTATGCATCATAAATAACTAATTTTTCTGAGTTTTAATGATATTTACTGCATGTTGTACAACTTCAGTTCTAAGAGAGAAATAATAAAAAGGTGCATTCTGAGTGGCATGGAATGTGACACTAACAAAAAAGTGATAGGGTGGGTAAAGTGAGATATTGGTCAGATATTGATAAGTATGCATACCCACAAACATTTTTTTCTCCAATAACACTATTTCAAGAAGGCAAATGTCCTGGTCTTGGGCACAGCTGGCAGCACTGCTTTGTTCTCTGCTGTAAGATCACATTTTGAGTTGATCATAAAAGTACCAGATTTTTCCCGAGAGGAAATGTTTAATATGAGGAGTTTACCTCAGAATGGCACCGATGGCTGTTTATAATCAGTGAATTTAACAGTACGGTTTAACTTCAGTGAATAAGGTAGTGAAAACTGTTTATTTCTTAGCAAAACAACAGCAGTGGATTTAATTTCTTTTTAATGCAGAAGGAAAGAAGCATCTTGTCCTGATGGCAATCAGGTGCCACAGCACCCTCAGGACCTCTGCAGCAGAGTCAAGGCTGAGCAGAAGTCCTCTTTTTCCAACAGTCTGGTTCTTCCTGTTCCTGAAGACACTGCTAATAGTCTCCAGTTTAGACTGGGAAAGGACTTCAGCTTGGACTTTTAAGCTTCACATTAATGTTTTGACCACTAAGAGGTACCTGGAGCAGTGTGTACCTGACCTCACTTAGGTGAAAGAAAGCCATTTGTTTTGTGAAGTGCTGCATCCTTTGTAGCCATGCCCACCTCTTGGGCCCGGGGCTGCAGGGCACCCTCCCCGTGTAGCTGATGGATGGGTGATGCAGATGGTCCCTCATCTGCTTTGAGCACTGATCAAGGTGAGCAGAGGTTTCCATTCATGGACAGTGATGGCCATGAGAGGATGCTCAGCATGTGCAGCCTAATGGTGCTGGCAGAGTTCTGCAGCATGATGGCAAGCAACCTGGGGGAAATGCCACTTTTTTACTCAGCACATTCTTTGCAAAATTATGTTGCAAAATTATGTCTGTGCTATAAGTGTTTAGGAAATGTGCCTGGGAAGTACATGTCAGGGATGCTTCTGGAATGAAAGTGAGTACTTGTTTGACATAAGTGGGAAACATGAAAGGCTCAGCTCAGCTAAGCATGTGCAGCATCAGACCCTGAATCAGGGAGGAGGGGCTGATGTTCAGATTGCTCCTTGGCAAAATTACCCCAAGACTTCTCTCCTTTCCCTGGCCTTTCATGGGTGCCCTTTTGGGTTCCCAAACGAAGATTTTGCTGACTGCAGCTGAAGATTAAGGGAGCACAACAGACAGGAAAGTAAGAGTCTATTTATCCCTGGCAAAGCCTGCCTTTTTCTAGTTTGGATGGAAAAGAAGACGAAAGTCCACGGAGCACTTGAATGAACAACAAATGGCATAAGAACAAATGCAGCGAAAGGGAATGCCAAGGTTGTCATCCCCCATCAGCACTTTGGATGGGTTTCCTGCTCAGAGCAGCACGGGGGAGGCTGCGGGACCTCGTGCAGGAAGCAGGTGGTTTGCTTTACCAGAGCCATGCGTAATGGCCAGGGAGCTGCGCCGCGCGCCGGCCAAGCTACAGCAGATGGGCTGCAGAGTGCTCCGCTCAAGGATATTTTTCATGTTATGTGTGGAAAAGAGCAGTAACCCTTGTTTGTTATATGAGGCCTTGTAGGATTTTATTTGGAAAAAAGCCATTTTTGAGATGAAAAAAAAAAGCCATTAAAAATGTGAGTCACTGTAATCACTTTCAAAGTGCTCTGACAGGGCCTTTTACTTGCAAAGACTTCACTATTAAAAGAAAGGTTTTTTTTTTAAAAGAAAAACTCCACCACAAATTATCTCAGGCTAATTGAGGTTACATTAGGGATCTGTTCATTTGAAATTACCAAGAAAAGCCACCCCAAACACCTCAGAGCACTGGCTCCAAACTATTCACTGTGTAAAGCTGTCAGCAAAATAGCTGTGTCTGTTCTGTGACTTAACATAGCACCTTGGGCTGTAAAAGCACCACAGTATTCCCTCCACTGCAAATGTTATTTCAAATCCTATATCCCCAAAAGGGTTGGGGGACACTCATTCCTTGTTCAGTGAGAGGCAGGACTTGAAGCACAGGGTCCACCCTGTGGGGAGCCTTGGGAACCTCAGGGTGGGGAGATCCAGAGCCTGAGTGAAGAAATGGCTGATCACCTGAATGATCCAAAGACGACAGGGCTGGTAAGCACATCCCATGCTGCCATGCTTTGGGGTTTGGATGTCCCAGTCTGCATTGTCAGGTGCTTGTGACCTCTTGGAGGGAAGATGCCCAAAGTGCTGCTTTCAGAACACAGGCTCACTGTGAGGCTGTGAGCAGAGAGCGACAGAGAGCAGAAACTTTTGTCATGTATCAGCCTCTGCCAAATATCAGCATCTTTTCTCTCTGGTGCACCATTGCCATCCTTGAGAAGAGACCAGCTGACCTGGGCAGGGTCTCCCCACATCAGGCACTCCTCCCAGAGCCTATTTACTTACCACACCTCAAACAGTCACTACATTAGTCATCCTCCTCCCAAATCTGGGCTGAGCTCTCAAATCTCTCAGGTGCTGAAGAAAGGGCAGCTCTGTGGTGTTGCTTGTTACCACTGCCAGATGCCACCATACCTGTGTCAGACCCTGGGCCAGAGGCTTTCAAAGTCTGTTGCTGTGCTGGACTTCCCCTGAGCAGGGGTACCTACTCTTTGGACCACCATCAAACTCAGCAATGAGTCAGAAATCAAATCACTGAAAATAACTGAGGCTGCTGCATCTCTGGGTGTGCAAAGCAGCTGATGATAAATTACAGTGTCAAAACAAAGTGTAGGCACCTCCCTGGAGAGGTGGCAGGGCTGCAGCTGTGGGAAGTGGGGAAGCCAGGCATCCAACCACGGCACGCTGGGTCTCATCCTGCTCTGGGCTACTTCTTCAGTGCTGCTAAGATCTGATTTTTTCTTTGTGTTTGGCCAAATGCAGACACTGGAAAGATGGAGAGAAAGCAAAAAACAACCGCAGAAAACAATTTGAGGACTGACAGAAATATCTAATGGTGAGAGACTTAGAAAGTTTCTCTCTAGCTTAGTGAAAAATCCATTATACCGTATTTTGCTAGAGGGACTTACCAAGTGCTTTAAACCACTGGCAAAAGGCAAATAGCTGCAAGCTAAACAAGTTAAAATAGACATAAGGCAGAGTTTAAAAGCAAACAATGACTCACTGCTAGTAAAAATTACTAAAGGCATTGGTGGTTCCTCTGCTTTGACTAGTAGGAGAGGATGGGCTGTCTTCTTCTGCAGATGGGTCAAAGGTTTCAACAAGTGCTTGGAGGAGGTTGCCTGACTTGAACTGTACAGGAGGCCAGACCAGATGACATAAAGCTGCCTTCTTATATCAACAATCTCCATTATTCACAGCGCTGAATCAAGTCCTGCAACACATCCACGCACCCAGAATCCAGTCAGTGTTGTCGGGACATGCTGTTAGTTAACTGTTAAATATTGTCAGGAAGAAATAAACACACGGGCAACTGCGATGCTTAGTCATAGTAAATTATATTCCTCAGCTCTTTTGCCTTGTAAAGCACAGAACAGCAGTGCTTGAAAAATCAATAGAAGCTCCAGTAGTTTGCTCTTGTATTCTATTGCTGTACAATGTGTTACCAGCCATGACCTTCAGTGACAGGTAAGAGCTGCTTAATTGGCAGCCTCCATGCCATGCAAGCATTCTCTCCCACTCTTGGCTGAGGGCATTGGAGACCATTAGACAGCATAAAGCCCTGCACCTGGTACACATGCTATTGAAACTCAAGAAAAACTTTTACATTTTTTTTCAAATTGAGAGAAAACTCCTGATCTTGTGCTCATGCTGCTCTGGATTTATGCCCACAAGCTATCAAATGGAAGACAAATGACAGTGCTGTTATTTCAAGCAGTTTAATGATTCTGGCAAAAGACCTGGCAGCAGACTCCAAAGATTTCATCTAGGCAAGGCAATGCCTATTCCAAGAGTGGAAATCTTCAACCAGAGAGCTGGCAAGTGCATGTTTGTGCTGGAGGCTTAAATCAATCATTTCTATTTTTCCCAAAGTGATTTAGCAAAGTACAGAAATTGGCTCCTTCATCAGTGGCCACAGGCCACTTTTCATGTTTAAGGTATTAGTGCCATGGACCTGAGTGATATATTGACTTCATGTAAAGCAGTCAGTGTTAGCACCACCTGTTTAATCATTCCTTTACAGTAGCTGTAGTTTGAAAACTGTCAACAAGTGCCTTGTTGACACTGTCAAAAAGGAGCCCAGGAGACCAGTGTACATTACTGGTCCCCTGGAGTAACTTCTCTGTGTTCATGCAAAACTCTCCTGCCACCACAATACATTCCTGAGTCTGCTGCCCAACAGCATCCCTCTCATTGCTACCTTGTGAGCTGACACAGATTCCCCTGGGACTGTTGCTTGAGTCCATTAGCAACCAAAATACTGGTGGAGATTTGTACTATGAAATGCACTTTGAAAGTCTTGGACAAGCTTTAGGGGCCCAACTGCAAAACTGGGATTTAGATTAAAGAAAAAACCTGCTCAGCAGGCACCTAATCCGTTACTTAGGCCTGGAGATTCTTGAGGTGCTAATATTTCTGCTTCTGTGGATACCAAAACTGTCCATGTTCTCTAGTGGTAATCAGAAAGTAAACTGAATGTAATCCAAGACTGCAGGTTTACACAAATTCCTTGTTAGACACTCTCTATAAACACTTCCCAGGTTATGGGAATATCCTGGCAGTACTGTATCTTCTTATCAGAGCAATCCTGTGTTGTATAGCTATCACACAGTCTAATTTCCCTGTAGGGAAGGCCCAGCAAGAGCTCTGCATGAAAGACAGTACATGCCCAAGAGGCACTGAAACGATGCTCAAGGCATCCCATTTAGCATGTCACAAAAATATGTTTAAGTGCAACCTCAGGGGCCAGATTGGCTGCATGTGCTCTGAACAGTTTTAACACATGGCAAGAGGACAAGGATCCTTCCTACATGGTCAGGAGTGCTTAATATGAAGTGATGTATCTGCCAGTGCTGCCTCCTTTTATGTTCTAACTAAAGGGTTACATCAGCCAGGTGCTTGGGAGGTGCCTCTACAAATTTCCCAGCTTCAAAAGGTTGAAACATCTCCCATCTGCCAAGGGAATGTCGTATTTCCTCTCTGCTTCTCCAGGCAGAAGATAGTCATGCTTCACTCCCAAATCAGTGGGAAATAAATAAAAGAACAAAACCCAAACTAAAACCACAATAAAATTATATGAAATCACTATTTATTCACTGATGTCCCTGACTCTATCCCAGAACCCAGAAACATTGCAAACTCAGGATCTCTGAAACTCCTGAGAATCGAGAGCACTAGACATTTCTCTGCCTTTTGCTCCTGAAGCGGCCTTGGTTTGTAAACCTTCCAGCTTGGCTCTCCAATAATAATTATGGTACTTAGCCTCTATCTCCTTTCAGCTAGTTGCTAACACAGTCCAGCTGATTTCTGCGGAAGGAATGAACAAACAAATTTGAACAAGAAAAATGTCAAGCCTCAGAGGACAGTAACAAAAGGGCACACTGACTGACAGCTCAGTCTAATCATCTGCACCCCAGTGTTACAAAAGGGAGCATTTTTCTCTGCAAGCAGCCACTGATCCTGCATAAAGAGGGCTGGAAGGAGAGACTGCAAGGGTGAGAAAATTTTGAGTATAGAAGACTTCTCAGTCCATTCTTTCAGTACTGTTTACATACCTTATTGCAAACAGTAACTGAAAATTAAAAAAAATTAGTCCATAGAATCATTTATAGTCAGACATGTACCTGGGCTTTTAGCTGACCTTGGGACACTGCTGGCTGCCACAAGCTGCCAATCCCACCTGGGGCTACTCATCACTCAGTATACACAAGCCAGTGTATACTTAAAACAGCTTCAAGAAGCTCTCAGCTGCATTTGGGGCATGGTGATACAAAAAGAGTCATCTTAGCAGAATGCTTGCTATATAGAGAATCTCCTTAGAAGGAGAGAAATAATATTATAATTCCCCCAAAGCAACAGAGGTCTCACTCCCTCTCCCCCTTTACACATCCACCCCACTACATGCTCCAGTCAGCCTGGCTGGCTCAGTTCAGAGAGCCATCCCAGCAAGGAGAAGGATGCAGATGCTTTCTGCAGGATGGGTGAGCTGAACTGGCCACAGGAAGCCACAGGACCTCACAGCTGGTGAAAGGAAGATGAACCTTTTGGCAGCGCTGTTCCATTCAAGCAGCTTGCCAGGTGCATGAAACCACAGCTTCAAAGCACAGAAACTCAAGCCCTTATAAAGTTCAGCCTCTTTCTTTGGTTTTAGGTGACCAGTGCCCTTACACGCAAAACATGAGTCTGCCAAAAGCTGGGCTGGAGTGAGCAGCAGGCAATCAGCCTGCCAGGTGAACACCAGGCCCCTCCCAGGGGCAAACAGACAAATCCAGTCCAAACTTCATTTATTTTTTGCCAGCTGAAACTGTTTGGTAAATGCATCCTGATATTTTACAGCAAAAATTAAACAGTCTCGCCCTACTCCAGAGCTCCCATTTCCAGGCCCATGGCCAGTTAATACTTCATCTCTTGCTGCAGCGTGACCAGCAGTGGAACAAGCACTAAATGAGTCCTGCTGGTCCTGGTCTGTCAAAAAGCCCAAGCTGGGGCCTGGGGGAACCATGTGAGACACTGCCTGCCTACCACACCTTCTCCTGGTTTGATTTCTGCAGATCCCATGGAGGATCTGTTCAGGAAAATTCAGTCTGCAGGTGCAAGTTTTGCAGCTTATTATCTGGCCCCCATTTTTGATGTCAGGAGAACCGCTGCAAGCAAATAACTCACTGTTAAAGAGAAGGGCTCCAGAGATGTTTCTATATTCCAGTGCAGAGGCTTTTCTGTTAGCAGGCATTTGTCTGTTGTGTCTGCAACCTAAGTATGGCAAGCAGAATCTGAAAATAACATTGAATAGAAACTGATTCATGAAACAAGTCATGTCCATTTCTTGGCAGAGCAGAAATGAATTCTCATAACCGAGTTTTTCCGATCCTGTAATACATTAATTAGCTGGAATATATTAACATCTCAAAGATTATGTCAAATCACAACTTTTAATTGCACATAATTTCTACCAGTGTTTTGGTCCACAAATTATTTTGAAATATACTAGAGTTAGAATAAAACATTTTAACCCTTATAATTTTTTAATAAGCCCGTAAGAAGGAAAAAAAATTGTTCAAGAAGAAATACAGTAATTTAAAATAAATAATAATATTTGCCACAGATTTTTACATTTGATTTCTTGATTTAAAGAGAAAATCCTATACCTGGTAACCTTTATTACCTTCTGCAGCCCTCCTGAGCCATGGAAACAGATTTCAGAAATATGCCCAAGGCCAATCAGTTATAAAGGCAACAAAACCAAATCCTTTCACCCATTTGTTTCCCAGGTCACAGAATGAAAACTTGTAGGCCTCTTATTTCCATCTTTAGCACATACTTTCACTTGAGGCTTAGAAAGCAGCTTAAATTTGACTTGCAAAATAAAGAGAGAGGCATGCTCTTACTCCCTGGAGAAAGCCTGTGAAAGTCATGTGCTTTTTTTTATTTTCAGCTTTAGAAACTTGAACTCAAGATGTAAGTGGGAAAGGAAGGCCAAGCCAGGCAGCTGGTACAAGTGAGGTGCAGACACAGAGCCTTGTCTCTGTCAGCTGGGAAGACCCATATTGAAAAACAGCTTCACAAGTCCCCAAATGTCATAGTTCCTGGGACAGAGCTGCACACTAAATACTGCAGCTCTGTGTGTGCTTTGCAGCATTTGAAATGAAACCGTATTATGGATCTTCGGCTCTACCTATCTTAAAAATAAATAAAACATTATTTGAGAAAAAAAAGAGACCTGAAACAAAATACACACAGTCTATGGCCCCTACTCATTACTGCAGATTAACTGAATCTTAAAACAAGACATGAACATTTTTCAAGAGCACTTTCACTTGTTTATGCAGAGGATGTGTCCAACCCCCACTGTGCTGCCTGAGGTGAATCACTACTACCAGGCAGGGATGAGTGCACCCACTATGAGTGCCTAGAAGAAGCTTTTTTGATGCAACACTGGGGCTGAGAGGCACCAAGATGTCCCAAATCTGAACAAAAAGCCTGTACTGCCATGGTTCCCATCACTGCTGGCTCTTCAAATGAGTGTGGAGGCACCACCATTTAATGAAGGGGAAATTGTACAGTTTCTTTGACTCTTTGTGGTCCTGTTTTTCACAGCCTTCCCTCATGCAGAATTACCAGTGGTAAAAGGTGGGGTCCTACTTCTCGTTTTTAGGGGTATTTTTGAAAGACATACCAAGAGAGGGACCCTGGCCACCCCATTTCCTCTGAAGAGCTATGCATTTTCTTCACTAAAACCTTCTTTTGCTGAAAACAGAAGCTTCAACTCAGACCAGAGTATGCTAACAGATCGCAGAGCCCAGCCCAGTCCAGCCCAGTGCACAGGACTCCCCTGGAAGGATGTAAAATGCCAAGTACAGTACCCTAGTCCTGCCTCGGACGGGCATCTCAAATGTGTGCGTGTGCCCATGTGCCTGTGTTGATGGCAAATACCATCTTCCCACTCCTCACACAAGTACTGATTTCCTTGGATGATAAGAGAATTAATCTGATGGTAGGAGATAATCAGGATTGTTCCTCTACACACAATACAAAATTCTTTTTGTGTACCTGTTTGTGTCTTCTGCATATATGCTCATGGTTTTGACTCCTGAACAGGAAGGAAGAGGTTTAAAAGGGATTATATATATAGCTGAATACTTTGAAATCACTTCTGAAAATTCTCATTTCTCACTTTTGTCTTTAAACATTTACACAGATCTGAGGGGCTCCAAAGGGGAATTCTTATAATCCTGTTCTGTGCTTATTGCATTTAACAGCAATTAAGACTCTAAAAATGTCCTCAAGAGGCATTGATACTAGGAGAATATTCCATTTCATTAATGGTTATTTGATTTTTATTAAGGCTTACTTTATCTTTAGAACACATTTGGTACAATCATGGGATAAATTAATTAGAATTAAATAATACTATGACTCATCAACATACAGGAGTTCAATGTCTACTTGAATATGTTCAATAAAAAGGTGCTACAGATCCTTCTTCCAGTGGTGTTCCTCCTGTTCATTGGCACGTGAAGTGCTTTCTTCTTTCAGCTTTGCCTTTTCACCAAGCCATCTTCCTTATTCAGTGTGCCATAGCATGAACTGTGAGAATCTGGTTGTATTTTGCCTGTCAATCTTTGTCCTAAGGAAATGTGGTGAGAGCAGGAAAAAAACAACTCTGTGAAGAATTTTATTAAAACAAATTCCCTACTAATCCATCATTTAAACATTCTTTGCTCCAGTAATCATTGTTTTCATTTGACTGGTTGTAACAATAGCTTGGAAAAACCCTGAAAAATTCTTTGAAAACTCTGTTGGGAACAGGAATAGAAATTAAGGGAACAGTATATTTATTAAATATGACTAGAGCACATTTGTGACTCAGTTCTCCTAGGTCATCCCATTATCTGATACCTCATTTAAACAGAGACAGAAAAAAAGCCCTACTTACCGGGAATATGTCCACAGTCAATAAAATGAATTTGTAAATGCTCCTCTTTTTTATTTCTTGCAATTATAATCACACCAAGGAAAGATAGGAGACACCTGCAAAATAACCGTGGCACAGAATCATTAGAAACAGTTCACTGCATCTGAGATGAGAATTTCTTTCCATGTTTCTTTTTCAAGGACTTCTAAACACAAGTTGCTGAGTTTATAAAGAAACACTTCTTCCTGGCAGCTCTATAAATTTATTTTGGGCTTCTTTCAGTCTACGTTTTGCCTCCTGAAGCTTTATTATCAGTTCCAAAAGCTCCAGAGCCAAAATTACACTTCCAGCAATATATACCTAATCAGATGCCTGTGAGTGTGAGACCACAACGTTTGAATCCCTGAGCAAATCTTCACAGAGCATCCAAGCTTGCATTCTAGCATGTGCAATTTCATTAACAACTCAGTCTAGCTGTGGACAGTCAGTATCTCTGTTGTTTTTCTCATTTGACTGTGTGTCTCAGAGGCAGGCTGTAAGCCAGGAGCAATGAAAAACTGCTATGGTTGGACACATCTTCTATCTGCTGTGTGTTGGACACACAATTCCTAATTCCTATCTGCCAAATACGTGGTTGCTCATCTCCATTTTTTGACTCTTTTCCAGCAGTCAGACAAGATAACGGCTGTGTGCACCTACTCCAGCCCAACTGCAGAAGATGAAGATGTCTGTAGCTATCAGCCCCATTTATTTGACAGCGCTGTGGCAAGACAGCTCCAGCAGTTCTAGGAGATCTTTTAAACATTTCATGCCCATTATTATAATTGTCACCTCTCCCAAAAGTTGTTGTGGTGCCGATAGCCAGCAGAAGGTTTCTACTCTCACAACACCTAGACCATTGTTCAAAAAATTATTCAGCAAGCTCTGAATTTTTCCACAGGCACGCTGTGTCTTTCTGGACACAGGAAGATGGAGGAGAGTTATTACAGTACTACCTTGTAGGCAAGCAGCT
The DNA here is from genome assembly GCA_034509425.1 of Eopsaltria australis. NCBI lineage: Eukaryota > Metazoa > Chordata > Aves > Passeriformes > Petroicidae > Eopsaltria > Eopsaltria australis. The sequence goes on from JAVTVJ010000056.1 coordinate 7,743,276, forward strand.
CATGTGATTGCCCATTCCTTGTGGCAGAAAAAGCCAGACACACCAGTGGAAGATAACACGGGAGGAGATGTCTCACAGCTGTAAAAGCACCCCCTATAACTTGATATTTGGTGGAGAGCACTGACTTCTCCTTCCTGCTGGAGGAACACATGATGCTGGTTCTTCATTCCATCATGAGATTAGTAGTTCACAAGTGTCTCACATTTGTACATATTTGGATTCAAAACCAGGCCTCCAAATTCCCAAAGCACAGACATCAATCTTTCCTTTAATGTTTTTTTTATCCTACTATAATAGCTATTCCATAATACTTTAATAACAAGGCGGGTTTCTTCTTACTGAGAAAAGAAGAGATTCCACAAGGCAATGCTGTTTCAGTACAAACCTTAGTGCAGATTTTAGGCTGATACACTTACCCGAACAGAAACATGAACACGCTCAGTAAAGCTGCACTTTGGAATTCCTGGTAAAATATGACCCCTGGAATGTGACAGAAACAAGAATTGCAGATCTTGACTGGCTTCCAAGTGATATGAATTACAGCAGGGAGGGTCAGGAGAAGTGTCATGCTTAAACGGAGCAAAAAAATCCCAAATAAGGTATTAATACACATTGTGATGTGTTCACTTTATGTTCTGTATTCCATAATCTAGGCTTTCTCAAGATACTGCATAGGACTGGAGAAGATTTAGTCAATCAGGTTGGAACATGTGCTGGGTTAGGAATTGCACAGATGCATGTATCTTTTGCATTGTCAGCAACAATTTCTGTGCAGGTCAAACTCGAGGTCTTATTCACAAGAAGAGACATACCAAAACAGCTAAGAGGTTCTTCATGGACTTCGTTAAGCTACTCCAGCACACCATGTGGACATCTTAACTCCAATTGGGAACAGATTTTCAATAACTAACTGTGTCCCTGATGTTTACATCAAGTGAAGGGCTCCAGCAGCCAAGTTTGCCAAATCTTTCTGGCTGAAGGGATCACTCGCTCTTTCTGGTCACCCCTCTTCCAGGAATTAGCACCTCTGTAGTGGAGGTGACAGAACCAGATGTGTATCTGGATCACAGCTGCCCCTATTGACAGCCAAGTATATTAGCTTTAAACCACTGATGAGCAGAGCTCTGCTTAGAAACGCCAGAGTGGGACCCAGTGTAGCTGAAGTGTGACTGTGTCTTCAAAGGCTCTAACTGGGGATGGGGGAATCATGAGAAGAGATACCTTCTCTGAGCACCCCAGCAAGATTCAGCAGAGGTTGTTCTTCTAAGCCCTACACTGGTTTAACTAACCTGGTGCAAATGCACACGTATCCACTCTCAAAGCTATTAAGCCATTCCTGAATAGGTACTTGATCTTTTAAGGAGGCAGCAGGCCAAATTCTCCATATGGTCACAGGAGCACAACCCCCTTTTGGCACAGGTTTCCTCTTGGTCACAAAGTGTAGGTCTCTTCTAACACAGGTGCTGAGGCAATCTGTGCACGAAGCTAACTCCCCTTCTCATTAATGGCAGCTCTGCATGAGAAACTCCTGCACAGCAATGACAGGAAAGCCCCCAGCGTGTGTTAAAATGAGTCATAAATGTTCTAACAACATGATCATTTTGGCTCATTGCTGATACAGCATCTTAGTCGTCCTCCCAGCTCATGTTCTTACACTGCACACCATTTCCAAGATTTGCAGTCCCTCTTTAACAATGCTGAGTTCAAAGTTCTCACCCAGAATAAAATGTTAAATGCCTAAAAAGTTTTTGTAGTCATTTTATTTCCTTCACTTAACCCAGAATTCCACCTTCTGAAATGGAATATACGCTAACTACTATGAAGCACAGCTGGTTGTCATTTGAGTAGTTTGCCAGGCTGTTAAAATTACCAGTTAGTAGAGGGAGAGACTGGTGTGCACATGGTAAATGCATTTACTGGATGTCAGTATGAGGCTAGGATAAATGCAGGTACTTCTAGTAAGCCAGCAAGGTACAGTAAATCACACATAACTATTTTGGAAAGGTTAGAATTTGATTATTTTTTATAGAATTATAGAATGGCTTGGGTTGGGATGGACCTAAAAATTATCTAGTTCTAACACCCTGCCATTTATTTTGTTTCAGAAGTTGTGAACTTATTTATTTTTTCAGAACTTTAACACCTATGACTTAGGAAAAATTTCTTTCTGTGAAGACAAATATGACTGGTTTGAGTTCCTATTCACAGGGTTCCTGTTCTTGAAAACCTGATGTTTAGGAAATCTTTCTGTAGTGGAAGAAGGTCAGAAACAAACCTGAAATGATGGCACTGGTGGTGACGAACACAAAATTAATGGGGACAACTGCTGCTGCTTCATACAGATGCACTGCTTGATTCAGGAACCTGCAAGATAAGCATTACTGCATCTCGTGCCTACAGGAGGTTCCTTGCACTTTAAATCAGGTTAAGCCACTTCATGTCAGTTTAACAATAAGTGTGATCATTTCTCACCACAATAGCAAGTAGCCCTGGACAGCATACACATACTGAATTTACTTTCTGGTTTTGACTCTGCAGAGTACAAATGAATAGGTGAAAGCAAGAAGGTTGGCATGGATTCTTCTGGCCATAGGCTGTCAACGGACATATTTTTGAAGCATTGCTGGAAAATCTTTGTCTGCCACAGATAAGGGAGGAATGCTAGGGTATTATTGCATATGATCTGCATTGGTTCTTGGAAGCAGAGCTGCCTGCAAGCAGCCAGGGACAAGTTGCTCTAATTCAAACAGGTTGTGTAAGGGTATATTGGCATCATGGACGTGAACACATGAGTTCTTGTAGGAACTGTTTCACTTTGCTGAAGTCCACGTTGCTGCTACTGCTCAATCCAGTTTGGCTGAAACACCTATTTGTATATTTATCCATGCAATCACACTCCAGAAACACTGTCCTGTGGGGAAAGTCAAGGATGATGCCTCCAAGCTTATGCTCCTTGGGTTGGAAACTCTCTGCCCTGCTCTTCAGAAAGGCAACACAAACCCTCACCAGAATCATAAGCAAGAGTGTGCAGGACCACAGGAGCACACACTGCACACAGACCTGCAGGACTGAGACACTAGTTGTGGAGCAGCCTGCACAATCTGCAAAAAGGCAAAGCAATTAACCCACTTGGACAGAGACCACAGCTATCAACATTCACCCACTGAGTGATGAATCATGAGCTGACACTGTGAATGCACCTGTAGATATTCTGTTATGTGACTGGTCATTTCAGAGAGAAAAATCAGGAGTCTGCAGAGTATATTCAAGCCTGTAAAAAGAACCACACTTGAACATTTCTCTGGTGTAATATATGTGCACAGTAAAAATCCAAGCTTGGATCTGTTTTAGCCATTAAAATAATTGCGTGGTTATTTTAGCAACTGTTGAACAGTCTCCATGGTGCTTTAAAAATAAAGAAATCCTACATATCCACGGGATAGTCAGGATTTTGAAGTCATTGAAAACACCTCATTATTTTCTCCCATTTGCAACAAACTTGGTCACAGGGACTAAAACAGTGATAGCAAGGCCCAGTGTTGGATCCAGGAGATTGCTGCAGCACAGGCTGTTCTGAGCTAATGAATGACAGTCAAATAAAATAAGAAAGAATAAAAATAAAATGAAAAATTCAGACTGACAGCACTGTCCCTGTTAGAAAATGCATCCAAAGGAGTAGAGAGAAAGGGGCACTGAGTCCAGGGAATGAAATGGGCACGTTCCACTTCTGCTTTAATTTTGGCTAGCAAAGGAAAGAAAGAAAAAAGTTACAAGATGGAGAGGTTAATTCAGCAGCTTCTTATTTACCAAGCTCTTATTTCCTATTTTAAATGCCTGGAGCTTTTCTCCCAGCAAAGACAAGCTGGATGTAAATCACTTTATAATCTGTTACAGGGGAGTTCCTGAGTCAGCCATGGAGAGTCAGTGCATAATAATGCATGGACTTTCTGATTCCACATGGGAATGGTATGTTCTGCCATGAAAAAGCTGGGTTGGCTTTTCTACCGGAAAATAATCATGCAAGTAACTACTCAGGCTCACACTGGACCAGTCCAGATGAGATTACTGAAGGCTGCTATCAGCACCAGAAGCAGAGGGACAGGCAGAAATGGAACAGACTCTGTTCAGCTGCAAGACATATTTTACCAGGCTGCCACCACCAGCAATCTGCAAAGGCAGCATAAACCAATCACTTCACAGACCAGAGGCCTGCAGGGGAAACGTGAAAGGTACAGTCAAACTGGATAGCAAAGTGCAACATGCAGATTTAACAGAGGAAAGGAGAAAGGTGGGATAAATTCTCTTATTCAGTCTGACTGGGGCCATAAAGCTGGGGAACACACATGAATAATGAGGGTAAATATGGCCATTTGATTATTCAGCAATAAAGATTTCTAAAAGTAACCCCCAAATGACTACATAAGCATAAATTTCACTTAGTGTGTTAAGACCTGTGCCAAAACTAGGCAAGTCAATTTGGGAAGACCTTGTTGAAGGTGATAATGAGAGGAGGTGGTGTCCATAACAATCAATTATAAACTAAGAAATAAAGCCTAAATAAACAATACAGTCAGCTGGAGGCAATTCATGCATCTGTCAAGGCTCTGCCAGGAATTTGTTGCCTTAAAATGCAATTTCTATCTGGAATCATTATCAGTACCAAATAAATCTGTCAGATAAAATATGTATGAAGGTTAGTAGGTAAGTAGAATCTCACTTACTTGATTTGGAAAGCACAAGAAGTTGCCATTAAAACAATCATGATATAGAAAACGGAGTAAGTTAGCTGCATTTTCCCCTTCACAGAAAGTGCTATCATGCTGGACACAGCCTTAACAGCAATGACAGTCAGTGATGCTGGAAGGGAAAGGAAGAGATTAGCAAGGTAGGATTCAGATGAGCACTGACCTCAGCACATCAGTGAGGGAGGACAAAGATCCTGGTCAGAGCCACAGGTCTGATCACTTAAAATAAGACTGAGGAAGAATCTGGGCACCTAAAACAAGTGTATGATTTTATAAATGCTTGCTAAGCTACTGTCTAAACTCCGTGGCTTTAGATCTAAGTATGCTTTGTGTTTTGCCTTTAAGTTCTTGTAGCACACTGGACTCCCAGCTGCAGATGGTACAACAGCCTCCACATCTTTCACACACACTTTATTTAGCTCCAACCACTAATTTGGAGCCCAAGTTACAGTATTCAGGAAACATCCAAGAAGTCTGGTTATCTGTCCAAAGCAGTTAAGATGCTTCCTTATAGCAGCCTGCATGTGTCACTGGCAGCCTCAAATAACTCATCACCCTCAGGATGTCTCTTCTGAAACAGGAGCTGGACACATCCCAAAGCACCTAACTCTCCCCATGGGTTATATATATATGAAGAGCAGACAAACACAAGGGTCTGCACTTCATTTCAGGGGCCAGGTTCTTAAGACCACTTACTGGTCTACAGAAAGAGTATTTACTTACTTTACTACTACAGAAAGAGTATTTCAGTAGTGTGTTGTCAATCCATTTAATCACTATCATTGCATCACCACAAACAAATTTCAGATAGCAGACAATGGTTTTAATACATGTCACCAGTTCAGAGAGGTTTTCCAAGACCAATCTTTTAGAAAAGGGACTGAGAGTTTAGCTAAGACTTACTTTAGATTCCTTTTGGAGCTCTTGGTTTGTGGAAGCTAACCCAAGAACTCTGTGATTACTGCAAACAAAATGTAACAAATTCAAAAAACCCTAAAAATTTCAAGAGTCAGGCTGCAGAGGTGACCTTTGAAGGAAGGTAATTAATTGTCAGGAGCACCGTCCCCCAGCTGAGATCCAGTTCCACCCTCGTGCAGGGCTGAGCAGTGTTGAATTTCAGTGGTCTGATTCATCCTCCTGTAACATTCAGATTGGCAAGGAGACCTGCACTGTGCAAAAGGTTCAGGCCAAGGGCTGGGAGAAAAGGAGGGGGAAGAAGAATGAATGCAGATCTGTGGGTTTGATTGCAAGCATTTTTCTTATACGAAGTCCAAAAGTTCAGGGGGAGTTTAAGAGTTGCATACATCTTGTGATGATCCTGTTCATCACCATGAAATTCACTGTTTTCATGACAACCTTTCCACCAAGCACTTCACTTCTTTCTCTGTAATGGAAACAGGTGAAGTACTTTAACAAACACATCTGTAAAACTGAGCAGAGGTCAAATGCTGGCCTGCAGTCGTGCAAATGCCATGACACAAAGTCAAAAACACACTCAAGCCCCAACAAGACAACTACATAAAAATTGAGATTTGCACTCTAACATAGGGAAATTATTATTTTAGAAGAACACTTACAGGTAAAAATGAGTATTTTGAATTCTCCTGCTAAGGGTAATGATTGCTAAGTTGAAAGAGCAGTTTCCATACCTTATAATTTTAACAAGAGAGAAATGAAAGGCTTAGTTGGTTCGCTGGTTTCTGTTCTTTGAGAAGTGCAATGATCTTTTTGATTAAAATAATTCTGAAAGAAGTTTCAAACCTAGGAAGTTGTTAGAATGATCTCCCCTCATGGCCAGTGTGACAAATGATGTCACTTTCCAGCTGTCAGGGCAGAAAACTCTGAAATCCCACTATAATCTGAAATGTTTCCCCCCAAACTTATGGTAACTGAGCACATACATGAGGTAAGATGATTCTCACCAAATGAATTTGCAGACTTGTACTCAGCAAAACTTAATCAGGTTTTGTGATCACCTCTCTGTTTTCTTGATGATGAAAGTAGCTTGCATATCCAATGAAACACAAGGCTGCCCTCTCTTTAAAGAAACCTTTCTACATTTAATTTACATCTGCATGAACACTCCACCAGCAATATATCACCTTCCATGAGCACCCACCCCTTCAGCAGGCAGGACCTTCCAAGGACAGTGCCTGTGTCACATAGCTGGAAGTGAAGTAATGGACAATTTTTCAGCCCCTCCATCACTTCTCTCAACAGAAAGGTCAGAGACCAAGCAGAGTGCTCTAAGTGTAGATTTGTGGGGATTGCCAGGCTCCAGGACTGCAGGAACCAGAGTCAGATGTGGCTCTGGGTTTCATGCTCAAAGGAAATGTATTTCAGAAGTTCCCATGAACCAGGACTTGTTTGTTTGTGTCTTTTTTAATAGGGAAGAAATAACTACACATCTTTCCTCAGGCTGCATATGCTCACGAAAACCTCAGAAGCCACCAGCTGAAAATGTGTTTTTGGTTGATTGTGGCCAGACCACCAGACTGCCAGGGCACAGGTTTGCAGCCTTGCTGCCGTGCAGCAGCTCCGTGTGGCCCTGTCACAGCAGCAGCATCAGGGCTGCCAGGATGCAAGGCAGGGTCAGCAGGGCTGGACAGACAAACTGCCCAGGTCTCCAAGGGCTTGCTCGGGGCAGTGTCATGGTGGGCCTGCCCAGAACTGCAGCAGTGATGTGTAGGAACACATCTGGAAATCTTCAGGCTTCCAGCTATGCAGAAGGAGGCTGGGCCTCCACTCAGGAGTGCACAGTGCTTCACACTCCTCATGGCTGTGTTGGAAGCTGCAGAGCAGCTCAGGAGAGATTTGCCAAAGCTCCAAGGCTCTGTGCTAGGAGTAGGGGACAGCCACACTCACACCTCCCTCCTCCAAACCAAGAGCACTTAGACCTAAGGCTCTGGGGGCTCTTCCACCTCTGCCTCATGCAGGGAGTGTGAAAATCCTTCAGTGCTTCTGCAGAGCTACAGATCCTAATGTTCCTAGTGCTGGGAAACCTACATGGGAAGACTGTCCCCAAAAAGTTGTTTTGAAAGTCTGAGCTTTTCAGCTGAGTACGAAACCACTCAGGGATCTGAAGGGAGGGAGTTAATAAATCTGTGAGGGTTTTTCATATTCAGTTAAATCCAAATTTTGTACCTGGAAAATTTTAGTGAATTTCTATTATTCAAAATCTTCACAGTCAATCTCCACTAGAAATGTAAATCTTTGCAGACTGGTACATGCACCCACTGAACTCAGTAAAAAAATAACCTTTGGCTTCAATGGCACAGTTCAAGCACCTTGCACTTCAACCAAAGACTTGTGGTGTCCCATGAAGGTTTCACAAAGAAATGGCAAGACAAGGACAGGAGAATTTGCTACATGGGGTGGTGAAAATTCTTGATATAAGCATGCAAGCACAGGAACTTTAGAGATGACCTCCTGGCATTTCTCAAAACCAATTCAAGTTTAAGTTTACTGAAATCTGATGATAAAATGATCTCCCGTATTTTCCTGGTTATTGATTGTGGTGACAATGATAGAAAACAAACTTCAGTGGCCACTGAGTTCTTGTTCTTCTTCAGGAGAGGTGGTAAAATATGAAATGTTGCATATGCAACATATTCATATCATAGATAACTAAAAGTTGTACAGTCACAGCATACCACTGCATTTGTTTACAGAGCACTTACAAGGTCTTTAGCTGCTCTGGTTTAGAGAACTGATTTTCACAGCCTGCTCTCCAAAACAAAGTTTCTAACAGTCCACTTTCCCAGAATCTAAACCTAAAGCATTATTTAAAACAAGTTTCAGAATACCATTGCACGTAGCACATTAATTTGAGGGTATCTGTAGAAAGAAATAGTCCCAGCAATAAGCATAGAAACTATGATTCATAATCAGCTTTTCTCTTCAAAGAGACTCCAGTAAAAATAATGTGAAATGTTTCAGTGATTCTCCTTCAGCACACTGCTTTGAAATGGCTCTAATCTAAACTATCTGGAGAGATGGAGTGAATTATCAAGTAACAGACAGGAACATTAAAATGAATAATATGTTCTTACCCAGCAGTGCTACCATCATTAACAAAACCACGATGTGTTTCACAGCCTTTCTTTTGTAAAAATAGAGGAGAATGCAGAATATTATAATTTCTAAAATCTGAAAATTAAAGAGGAGAAAGTTAGAGCTGTGAAACTATGTAATAAATGCTCATTCAAAGTCTTTGATACGTCATATTCATTTTTGCTGCTCTATCCATTCAAAACAGAGAATGGCTTTATAAAGTATCTTCTGATAAAAAATAACTATTGACAATTGATTGAGCTATCAAACAACTGTTGCCATTTATCTTTCCTATTATAGCAAAAGTTGAACTTTGAGCATTTCTTATATCTTCAGTTTTTCATTTTGCACTTCTATCTATATTTTGTCACTGGTAATGTTAAGACTTTTTTAATGTGACAGCAAAGGTACAAATATTTATCAGTAATAATACTTACAGAAACTCTGTTTATAATTTCTATGGAGTAAAGCACTTAGCTAAAGAAAGAGCAATATCTCCTTTTAGCTATAGTATTCCTAATGTCACTCACTCTTTGTGATGTGAAAGCATATTTTTGCTACCCCTTTGCCCTTCTCACCATTCCTACTAAAAACTCTCCTCAAAACTTTGTCCAGATTTTCTGTCATACATCACAAGGAGGAAAGCATTTGTTTCATATGGTACCTGCCAGGACCTTACCATGAAAAGTTCAATGACACAAAAGCAGACCACACTACTGGACATGTAGCAGCTTCACCTACACCATGCATGGTCCAGTTTTCCTCCTTCAATAACATGTGACAGCTAAATGACAGCTAAATTTGCTGACTTGCTGTTATTGTGTCTCTACAGATTCCCTCAGTAACTCTTGCCATCTCAAAAGCAGGGGTATTTTGTCTCCTACCCAAAGGGGTTTCCCAAATATCCCTCTATGCCTAAAGAAAACAGCAAGTGCAAGGGCCATAAAGCTTCTGTGAAGCCCAGAAGAATTACAAAAGCAGGAGTGATGCATCTCTGCACTAAGGGGTGCTCAGAAGCCTGGTAGCCTTACAGACAGCATGAAGACAGAGAAGTTCATTTGTGCATGCCAGAAACTAATCAAATGGGGGAAATAAGACAGAAAATGAGATTGCCATCATTGCTGAATCTCATTATTGTTATTTTTTGCCAACAAAGCGAATCATAGAAACACCTGCTAATCTCCTTGATTTCATCACCAGCATACTATTTTATGTTTTATAATGCCACTTCACTCTTAAACCAATAGCCACCATAAGGCAGCACTAGACTCAAGAGTACCTGGTGTTGTGCTGATGAAATTTCCAAAGAGACAACTGAACAGTTACTAGTGATGGTTATATAACATAAGTAGCCTATTTCTCATTTTGGTGAGTGACTGCAGAAGGAAAGCCGTCAGCTCTGCCCAGTTACTAAAATACTCTGCCACACTTATACCCTCCCAAGTTCAGTAGTGTTTAAAAATATTAACAGAACATAATTGTATTTTCATTCAATTTTTATTCACCTTCACATGGATCCCTTGCTCCCAAAGACAACCAAGAGCCAATAGCATTTCAAAACATGAAGAACACAAATTTGGATTTCATACCATCTTTCTTTTAAAAAAGGCAAATATTTATCGCAAGATTAGAAAAACCAAAACAGCAAAGTTGGTTGGTTGGTTGGTTGGTTGGGGGAAGCGGAAGGGAGTGTTTGGTTGGTGGTTTTTTGTTTGTTTGTTTGTTTGTTTGTTTGTTTTCCTTTAAATGCATTGAATAGAATAAAGCATTTGGCTGTTTAAAAAAACAAACAAAAAACCATTCCTGGATTACTGGGCTAATCCTAATGGAATATTTTTTGCAATCTCTTGTGAAGTGCTGGTCTCATCTTCCTCGAGATTGATGTCCCTCCCCACCAGGTTTGCACCCCGAGATGAAAGCTGGGCCACCAGCTGGTGGAAAAGAGGCTTTTCCCTCAGTCTCACAGTAAGTAACTTGCCTATCCTCTCCAGCTTTATTCAACAGTGCAACACTGGGTAAGTATAAATCAGGAACCAAGGCAAGATAAACATTAAGATCTGCAGACAGGTGAGCTCATCTTGGCCTCCCTGTTGAAAACTATGACAGGGCTTTGAGGAGGCTTGAGAGGAGAAGTAAAGGTGGCAGCTTTGCTTTTCGTGCCACTGGAAAGCATATCTTAGAGCCAGAGGGGAATATCACATTGTCAGGCTGCAGCTCCCATAAAGCTGCACTGTGATCTCCTCCTACTTAAAAGCAAACCAACCCACCAAGAAGACACATCTGAAAGGAAACAGCCAAGCAAAACCATCAAAAGGACATTGGAGTCTGATAGCAGCTTTGGAAGGGGTGCACAGGTCAGTGTGCATGGCTGCCTCTACCTCCCAGGGAAACCCCAAGAACAGCCATGGTGTAGGGCCAGAGATGGCAGTCCTGTGGCCAAACCTAGACAGATAAATCATGTTTGCTTTCAGAGCTGCTGTTTAAGTTTACTCAGCACTGTCAAGTCTCACATACTAAGCAGGAAATCCAAACAATTAGTTCTCAGTGCTGCCCGGCAGCCTAACTATTCTTCCATGGTTCTCTGCCACTTGGTGACCCACCTACAGGTCATCTTTAATCAGAAGGGAGAGTCTGTGACAATTGAGTCACAGTGCAAGCAGAGTCCACGGCTCCTAACAGGGTCTCACACAGCCAGGAAGCCTCCTGGGTGCCCCAGCTGTTGCCTAAAATTGTCTTCTGAGGAATACCCAAAAGAAGTCCTTTCTCTCATCACTGATAGCTGTGGTAGTGATAAATATGAAGTCCAGGAAGAGGAAGTGCATAGATTTTATCAGCTTCACATATTCTGTTTAGAGGAATTGAAGGAACTTCACCTGCTTACAATCATCTTTGCTATCATAAGTAATCTCTACTGATGTCTCCTCAAGCCTACATCTCATCAACATTTTTTAATAATCATGTTTTCCATGTTTCTAAGCATTACCAGAAGGCACTAGAACAAAATACCACATTGTCTGCCTCAGCAGCTTTTGTGGCATATACAGGATGGTCTTCTAGGTACTTCAAAAGAAAAGCAAAAATGTTTTGAACCTGATTTTGCAGAGATTAAATATTAACAACCCAATTCTTCCTATGCTTCTGTTTAGGGAAATGTAAGAGCTTAATCTATGATTTATGTATTCTGTAGAGACTCAAAGTGCACATAAGCACAAGAGAAAAAAACAAGTTAGGATAGTCATTCTTGCTCAGACATAATTATGCTACTGCAGAGTCTCAGAAGGTGACTCAAAGTTGTCTTGTGGGAATTAGAGGCTACTTCTGCAGAATATGCCAGTGGAGTGCCACATGGGGATGGTTTACCACCCACAGAGAACATTTTGTACCATTGGAGCTTTGTATTTCTCAGCAGGTCACACTTTGGGGATACTTTTAGAAAGATCGTTGGACTGCATTCTACTTCTGTACTGTCTCCTCATTGTATATTTATACTGGAAACTCTGCAGCTTCTGCTGCACTTTTTTATATCTCAACAGCCAACCTATGCTAGGCATTTTATAAACAATTTTGAAGAGCTTGCTCCCTGCCCAAAGAGAATGTTTACAGCAGGGTTTGCTTGATCTTCCAGCAGCATACCAGGGTAATCAGGCTGGTATCTGAGAGTCTCTTGTGGAGCCTTTCACTCGTCCCCTTTCCTTGGTCAGAGGAAGCTCAACACAGATTAACCCATGGAACAGAAGGAACACATAAAGCTTGATATATTGTTGAGTCAAGAAGATTTGCTCTGTACTTGCTTCATCTTTCCCTACAACCTATGCTATACATGTAGAATTAGATGCTGGCTGAGGTAGGGAAAAGAGATAAGAGGAGTTCAGGGCTTACCTATTACCTCCTCACAATGTCTCCTGAGAAGAACACAGCACTGTCATCCTATGCATTCACTTGTATTCTTGAAAACTTTTTCTGAAATTGAGTCAAAAAAGTCCTCAGGTGGGGAAAAACCCTTTTCCAGCAACCTGCTGTTTTCAAGAAAATGTGAATGGTATATTACACAGAAATTTCTGGTATCACCAGGCATCGATAGGGAGTTTTCTCTCTCCACCATTTCTACACAAATGGGTTAATCAACAATTTAAAATCAGTGCCTAAAATGTCAGGCTACTTTATCACCTATAAGTGGAACTGCATGGTAGAGGGTGATATTCAACAGAAAAGAAAGAACACTGATATCCCTAATTTGAACTCCCTCCTCTTACTTTGCTGATTGCATGGACTTCTTCTGAAGCTCTTGTGGTCGCTGAAGCTACCCTTACTGGGTACCCCAAAACTCTTGGGTATTGCCTTCAAAAGTCTCTCTACTGCCTGATTGAAAGTACATATTGTGAGTTATACAGCATGAATATTAATTTCTTCCACTGAGCTGTATCACCATCTTTCAGGATCTTTTAAAGGGCACAAAAATTTAAAAGAGAGCTTAAAATGCACAACAAATTGAAAGAGAGGATCAACATTTTTTATGGTGGCATGTAATTTGTGTTTAACCAGTAGTTCATGGATAGTTAGATGCATGTAAAGTCTGCAGGTTGGCTAAAAGATTGAGGTCCTTAAACTGTCTACTCAGTGGCTTTCTAGCTGAGCTTCCTACTAAGAAAAGTCTGGGCACTAAGAATCTAACTTGAGTGAGTCCCTTTACTGGGAAACAGTAACTGCTTCTGAAGGTCCTATATTGCATCTTTTACATTCAGTTGGAGGAAAATATTTTCAGCTTTCCAGGGACAAAGAGGGACAGAAATTCATCCTACTCACTCTGGTCTTGTTCCTGATGTTAATTAAATGTATCAGAAAAGATGTATGGTGTTTGAAGTTTGTATACAGGTACTTTAATCAAAATGGTATTTTTGTATTTGAATTCTAACTCAGGTTCAGATTAACCTGAGTGGCAGGGAAGCAGGCCACCCCTTCACATCTCAGCTCCATACAAAGCTCCTTTCAGCCAGGCTTAACAACATGGGAATAAAATAGAGTGATAGGAAAGAAAAAAAGCAGGAACAAGAACATACATAGCCAGATTTTTAAAAGCACAATTTCATCACATTCCAGAAAAGCCCTGGATGTACAGGCAGACAGGGTGGCATGAACACATAGATAGGAAATTTAAGCAGTACCAATATTTAGGTTTTCCCTCAAGTTCCCCAAACATCAAAATCTTTCCACTCGTGTTAATCCTGCACAATTATGATCTTCCCCTGACATGTAGCTAAAAAATATCTTTTGTTGCTGCATATTTTTAGCTTGGATTCAGTAGTATGATGAAGGGCTTTCTCTCCTATGAAAATCACACAATTTATCTTCAGGAGCAGTTTTTCTACCACTAATTCATAATGCTGTAAAAAGCCCAGTAAACCCAGTTTTTCTGATTAAGGGAGTAGTGTACATCAGATACTCACTGAATATACCAAAAAAGGCCATCTCACTAAGTAATTCTGCACTTGTCTTGCTGTGAGCTCTTGAGGTACATTTGGAGCGAATGTCACCAACAAGTATATCCCTGTTATTGTAAGGGTTCCTCCTTTAAAGAAAAGGACACATTATTTTGGCAATACAGTATTTGGTAATCATGGTCATACTTGATCTCCAGCTGATTTGGAAATAGTTTCTAGAAGAAATCTTAAGTCCATTTAAGCAGATCTTTACTTAGGCAATTGGATTGCTTTCCATTTGTGGTCTTATCTAGTCTAATTGTTATTAAAGATCAAATAATTTTGGAAATGTGAAAAAAGCTGTCAGTAAAGCCATGTGAGTTAGGGCTCCAACTCAACAACTCCAACTCAGCATTTTCAAATACTGTCAATTCCAAACCCAAGTGTATGACAAAGGAGAATCAATCCTTTGTATTTCTCACAGGCACAAAGTGTGTCACACAAACTTAGCCTAAACTGAAAGGACAAGTTTCCTACTAGTGCAGTCAACTAGGTCATTAACCAGTGTAAATAAACACAACTATCCCAAAGCCAGCGTGGCCACAGAGATCTGCACCAGCTTTCAACCTGCCCTGGAAGCATCAGATGCAACACATATGTGCCAGTCCAATGCTCACGTGAAGCTGTCTTAAGGCCAACATTCTGGCTGCTCCCTGTTGTATTTGCAGATCTATGGACTGTTTTACAAAAGGATGATTTACAATAGACTGTTTAGGTTGCCAGGGCCCCTTTTCAAGGTCGAACTCGCATTATTATGCTTTTAATAAAAATCTGCAAGTTCTGCCTTGTGGACATCCAACTGACAAACACAGATGTTCATTGAAGTATCAAGACAGAAGTGAACACTGATCCTAAGATCATAAACTGTATTGGATTAAGGAAGATATTAGCTAATCAATTTTTCTTCAAGTAATCTTTAAAATTCTTGGTAAACCTATAAATTGGTGTGGAATGCGAGGCTCAGGAATACAAAACAAAGCACATCCGGAGGGCTTTGCTGGCACTGCTATCTCACACAGTTCCCTTGGAAAAGCAGAACTGTGTTATATTTATGTGCTTGCAAAACCATCACCATATTTCCCATCATACAGCTCATTCTTATGGAATGTAGCAACATTGTTAAATCCATCTTGCAAAGTCAAACTCACAGAAATAAAATAAATCAGCTGAACACTAGTTAAAGCAACACACAGTGTATAAGACCATAAGGGAAACATGATCAGTGAAGGGAGGGGGGGGTTGAATTTAGCAGCTGAGCTGGCAAACTTGAATTCCAAACCTAAATAAATCGTATATAGTATTCCTGGAACGATACTGAACAGATCTCTCCAGCACATTAATGAGAACAGCTGTCCTCACTACAGTTTGGACAATCAAGCCTAGATGCTGGAAACCCACAGAAGTATCAGGTGTCCTGCATCAGGTGTACTGTCCTAGTTGAGATGGCTTGGTGTAAAGCCCAAATCATGAGATGTGCTTTTCTCTCACTATTACTGTGTTCAAGGTGGGCAGTTTTGACGCGCAAAAAAATCTTGGACACAGACAAAAAGTTGACAGGCTTTTACCGTGAAGACCACATTTCCCAACTGAACACTTGACAATATGATTATTTGTTCTTTGAAGTGATAAAACTAAAACCAAAGGGAAGTTATCACTTTAAACTGAGCTTGAATTTTTGTGCAATATCTATGCAGCAAGAAAAAAAATCTTATTGTTGAATGAGTAACTCAATAACTTCCCTGTTTTTATTAATTCTGTGTTGTACTCATAAAGATAATAAGAAAGACAACCTCAGAGGCAAAAATAGAAAGTGGAAATAAATTTGAGCAATAAGGACACATAAGGAATGAGTTATGGTTGTAAGAGCAGAGGATTTGGGAATACAGTCTTTTCCTCATGCATTGAAATTCTCTCTCTTTTTATCACTTTTTCCCAATTTTGAAAGTATCTGCCTTGAAACACTTGCTTGGGAAAGTGGGAGTGTGAAGGTGGGGGCTGCGTGAGAGTTGCAGCTTGCTAAGCATATGGCAGCACACATGTCTAGATTAGCAAATGCTTACTTACCCAATATATCAGCAGTCCTCATGGTCTTCTTTAGGAAAAAGACAGAAATAAATGCACTACCTAGAATAGAAATATAAAGACCTTTATATATGTATATATTTGTTAGAATATCAAGTGCTATGGCAAAAGCCTGTCCTGGGACAAGTTTAAATATATCTCATGGCTGTTGTTGTTGCACCATACCATGATGTAAACAGCCAGCAGTCCATTCCTGCAATCAACCAACACTCAATTTCTGTAAGAATTCAGACATATCCAGCAGGCTCTTACGTGGTTGAAAAGATGAAATGCCCTTCTTATTTCCCACGCAGGGACTCTGCTTAAACTGCTCTGATTCAGTCATATGTGGAAATGTCAGGAACACTGGGCCCTGATCAGGCTTACTATTTCAGTCCCCATTTTGCTACCAAGTCATTGTATGGACTTGCTCAAGGTAAATTGCATCATAGAACAATAAAATTCTGGTTTTTTTAGTCTTCAGTGCATTAGAGGCTTATAAGTAAAGTAACAGCAGTAGAACTGAGAAGAAGAAAGTCACTGCAAAAATGTAGTATTTAGTATGAACTAAGTGGTCATGATGTCTGCAGACAAATGGGGACAAAACCCCACACGTGCATCATATGACAGCACTGTCCATGGTCTTTCAGAGTAACCTGCTCTGAGGAAGGAGAAAACTGGAAGTGAGTCCTAGTAATGATTTCCTGTTTTCTGGGAAACACTTTCTCTTGTTCAGCTCTTGCATCTGATCTCTGCCAGCTCCTAGTTCTGCCTCTTCAGGATGGGCAGCAGTGGGAAGATGAGCAGCAGCAGTGGTTGGGGCAGGTTTTGTGGTACACAGCTCAGTGTGGACATGTGCTAGAGAGCAAAGAAAGGCTTTGAAATTAGGATGGATGAGACTGGGAGACATGGCTCTATTCCAGCACACAACATCTACCTCTAGAATGAAGAAAAAGAGGCTGGATATCTCCTATGTAAAAGAGGTGAGTAAGGTTCTCTGTGAGAGATGTATCAGTAATGTCAGATTCATTCAGAAACCTCAAAGAAAGACTGCTCAGGAGGGACAGTGAAGGGACACATTGACACAGTCATGGGATGCTGCTACAAGAGCTCTGTACTTGTCTACAACATGGCTTATCCTTGAAATAACAGTTCAACATTTTTATAACTATCTTTGCCTCATTATTGCTATTGTTCTCATGGAATATTTAATTCATGGTTAGCTAGTAGATGTTGTCCAGAAAAATCTAGAGAGGTTCATACCAAGAGGTAAACAGAGACCTGCAATTCAGCATCATGCCTCTTTTCCAATCAGTAGAAAATCAGATATAGCAGAAGTCATAAAATTAAACTGTCAAGAGTGATAGGGATCTGTGCAAATGAGTAAGTGCAATAAAAGGATCTTCAACTGAAAATGCCTCATTGAAATTAAGTTGCCTGATATGGTTTTCTTTATTCAATTTTTCAGTGACGACTCTGCTGAAGACACTGATGGTATCCAGGCAACACTAGTAATAGCAGAGCTACCTAGGTTTAGAAAAAAAATAAGGGACAAAAACCAGGAAAGAAGCAGCAGCATCCAAGACAGTGCAGGAATTAATTAGTGCTCTGTCTCCCTGCTCTCATAGCTTTCACAAATCCCACCTCAACCCCCTCACCTAGATAGTCTCTGGCACAACAAAGACCTGTTGCTTACAGGACTGATATCTCAGTGATTTTATTGCTGTTGTTTTTAGTTTGTTTGTTTTGAGTACTCCAAGTCTCTGCATTCAGTGCATTCAATAAATGCAATTCCACTGTTAGCAACCAGTTTGGGGTAAGATGAGTTATGCCCAAGTGTCAGCCTGGGAGGATCACAACCTCTGAGGCTGGCAGCGAGCACAAGGAGGTGCTGGAATGCAGCCAGATAATGAAACCTGTCACTCAGCCTGTCACCTGCTTTAATAATGCATTCAAATGCAGCAAGCTCTGTCTCCAGAGATAACTGGTATTGCACCAGAGATCATGAGCTTAACAGAATCTATGTATAATTAATACTCTTTTTGACGTAGAGTAATATGCAGCGGAATCTAAAAATAGAAGAGGTTTTAAGAACACGTATTAGACCATCTGGAAGTAGAGAAAAAACTGAAATAGGAGGGGAGGTACAACACCAAGGTGAGGAGAATGAGACCTGGGAGATACTCTGAACACAAAAGACAGCTGTCGCTGTGGGTAAGCTGACAATGCTCCATTTGCATTCAAGTGAAGAAGAAAAGGAAATGGCGTAAATCTAAGAGAATAAGCAGAGAACACAGACCTGATGAGATGCTAGAAGGCATACGTGACTGATCAGAAGCCTCACAAACTCTGACTGCTACCTCCAGGATTAAATTTTAAGCACGTTATGGTAGCATGGCCAAGAGAACACAATATTTTTATTTTGCTTTTATTTTGTCATTTTTCTGGGGTTTAAGCTCCCAGGTTTGACTTTGAGATAGTCTTCCATGTTCTTCAATTTTCAAGGTAGGTTTGAACCAGATTAAAGCAAAGAAACCAAGAGCTGATTGTCTTGTTGCAAATGGCTCAGGAAGGAGGGGTATGAAAGGAGCCCTGGGAATGCAGGCTGATGTTTGCTTGTTTTGCCTTCTGCTGGCTTTGCAGCCTTTTCTAGCTGGTGAGACAAATGACAGACACCAAAGTGTTCCCCAGGAGCCCAGTGAGAAATCCACAGCCCTCTCAGCTGCTCTGCCCCTCTCCTTTAGCTCCTTTGTGCTCCCACTGACAACCTCAGGTGCACTCAGTTGCTTAAGGCATTATCTCCTCCAGAAAAGGCAGTTTAAGAATATGCTAACAGGCCAACACGAACTCTCTGCCCTCCTCTCTGCTGGGTGGTCTCCAAGCTGATCCTGCTTTGAGCAGGAGGTTGGGTTAGGCACTTTCTGAGGTTCCTTCCGACCTGAGTTATCCTAGGACTCATGAACTCTTTGCAGGAAGGTAAGTGGGCATCCAGAGGCTGTAACTGGGCCTACCAGATATATGAATATAGGCCTTTACTGTATCCCAAATTCATTTCATAAATGCAGACCTGCTGAAACTCCCCAGACTCTCCACTCCTTTCCCACCTTTACACGTGAGGTGTTTCACATCTTCCCCTCTCCCCAGTGATGTTATACCCCCATACTTTCCTCTTAGCCCACTTCCCCTTCACCTTGATTTCACCCCATTGCCACAGCTTACGTTTAACTCCTACCACTCAGCCCCAGCTTTCCCTTTCCCATGCCAGGGTCCTCTTGCTCTCCCTCCACAGAAACTGTGCTTCCTCCTCCTCCACCATTATACTGATGTGAGAAATAAATTATTGAACATTATGTTTAACTCTGTCAGTGAATAGACTGAGGAACCTGGGCAATTGCTGTGCTGAAAAGTATGAATATATCTTTGCAATGGGTTTTTGTTTGCTTTCTTTTTAAAAACAAAACCATAGACAGTTACAGAGATTGAGACCTGTGTCAGAGTGAGGAATAGTTTTCTTCTTTTTATTTTTTTTTTGGTTTTTTTTGTTTTGGTTTGGTTTGGTTTTTTTTGTTTGTTTGTTTGTTTTGTTTGTTTGTTTTTGTTTGTTTTAATTGGTCAGCAGTAGAACACAACAATACAGAAATGCAGACAAAAAATCATGTCAAAGAGTAAGCTGTCAATAGCTCAGTAACAAAACAAGCAATTTATCATTGTTCTGAAGCCTTGCTGGTTTTGAACCACAGCACAACCCTAGGCCTGGATTATCAGCCTTCAAGTCACCAAAGGAAAGACTGCATCCCTGGTCATCCGAGAAGACTTGTGTACTTTTGGGTGAGTCAGAATAATTTTTAGCTTTTTCACTAATTATTAAAGTAAAACTTTCAAAAGTAGGCAGAGATCCAATTCCCACTCCCAGTGGCAATGGATGCCTGCTAGATGAAAAGAAGGGCAGAAAATCTGTGGGATGATGTGTTAAGGATTAAACATTAGAGAACCAACACATCCTATTTCATGCCTTGATTGCATGCTTATATTAATATCCATAATTTGAGAAGTAAATAGGTCCTGTAAAATACTTGTACCTATATGACATAGCCTTTCTTAATGCTCATGAAACTCAAATGGAAAATATTATTTGACACTCCAACAAAATCATGATAAATAAAAACTGTTGGGTAGGAAATGAGGGGAAAAGTTTCTTCAGAAGCTTAATTGTTATCTAAAAATCTTCATCTTTTCCTACGTCAGCATAAGCCAGGCTGGTTTACATTAATTACTGAATGAATATATTCATTATATACTGAATGATCATATATTCACATTATTAAATGAATACGTATTCATTGCAGCATGTGAATTTCAATGTAAATTGAAAAAATGATAAAACATTTTGAGTTTTTTCATTATATACAATTAAGTGACTTGAGGAAGTGCTGTAATGGTGCTACACATAGCTCAGTCAGCTGCTGCTTCTCTTAGGAGAGTGATTGTTTACAATTATCTCCATATGTAGGTTTTCTCCAGCACAAATAGAAATAAAGAGCAGTGTGATGTGTGGGTTCTGCCACTAACAGACAATGAATGGTGAGAATCCAGCTCACAAAATAACTCCTCTGCTTCCTAGACATGAAAGCTGCAGTTGGGATTGGGTTTTGTTTATTTCTTTGAGAAAGGGATAATACACAACAGAAGAAGTAAAAGATGAAAATACATACTGATTCATAGGATGTATTCTCTGTATTTTGTCCAATCCAGACATAAAAAACTCAATTGCGTGTGCATGATTTATTTTTTCTATGCAAACCTATAATTCACTATTAAGCTGTTTCCCTGATACTCAAGCTATTTATGGATTTGATCTTTTTACCTCTCATTTACTAAATAATTTTTGTCACAACTGTTTGTAACTTCCAATTTTAGTATATCCTTTCTCATCCTCTTTTTGATTCCTAGATGAGCTTTATGTACTATTTAAAAAGATTAGTGCTCTCCTCATAAAGGCATAGACGGCTTGCACTACTACTGTCTTATTCAATAGCGTAAAAAAAAACCCAAACCACATAATATAATACTTGCTTTTAATGTTCATTTTCTTAAGTTTAACAGGCTAAGGTAAAGGCATTTAAATGCACCTATCCAGTAAAACACTTACCAGTGGTTTGGATGAAATACTAATGGAAGATAACTAGATATGATTCAAAGACTTGCACCTCTCTCAGTTTGTGCAACAATATTTCACTCTGAGACCAAGTGTTTACTGTGTTTTATGCAACTTAAGGGTGTGTTTCTATCTAATCAAGCAGTTTACATTCACCCAGTTGATTCTGCCCTCAATCAGTTGAACACTGCTAAAGTTACAAGGATGCAGTTGCTGGCAGTCACATTTCAATATGTGACCTCAAAGTATGCTTTACATGAACAGGCCCTCAGCCAATCTTCCAAGCTGAAGTGATTCAGGACCCTCCCAGTACTGGAAAACTTGAAGATGCTTCAATCCATCCCCAAACTCAACCTATTGTAGTCTGCCACAGAGTCAGGAAAATCTGTAGAGATGATGAGTTATGTACTGCATTTAATTGCTGCAGCTCAAATGACACCTGGGAACAAATTCATTACATCTAATTGACTACTAAAACCTATTCTTAGTTTATATGATGGACATTAATGCTCCAGTGAATACAAAGAAAGACATTACAGATAGCTCTTGATAGCTGTCCTGCACACTGCACCTTACATTTCTAACATGATCAAAGATTAGTACTGGAAAAGTGGTGAACAAAACATAAAACATGTTTCCCCATCTGAGAAATAGCTCAAAAGAGAGACCATTAAGGTGAGCTTATTTCTGGAACACAGATTATAGGACATACACACTGCAGAGAGAAGGAAAAACCCTGAAAATCCTTTTGTTGCATCTTCTAGACAATTACAAATCAAGTATTTTAAATAAAAGTTTGGTGAATGTTTCCTAGATATCATTAGTAACAGAGTCCTCAAAACTCCAAGTTCCTGGGCAACGAAGATGTTACATTACAGTGAGTGGGAGAAATCCATTTCTACAACAGTATCTGAGAATCTTCCTAAAGTACATCAGAAATACAACTTTTCAAAGCCTAAAGCCCCCCACTGCTGTTTACAAGAAGCATATAAAATGCAAAGGGATCTTAATGTCAGGCTAAGTGAGTCAAGTGTAAAACAACTCCCCAGTGATGAAAATGAAAATGATGAAAAGTGCAGAAGAAATGATCTCCAGTGCCACTGCCTCTGCTCACCTTTTCTATCCCCAAGTCATTTCTGCAGGCAAAAGCAAGATGATGAGCTAAAAACCACTGCAACCTAAAATTACCCAAGCTACGTGTAAAACATGAGTTTTACTTTTTAAGTATAGAAAGTTTCTTAATGATCACATCAAACATGTATTACTCCTACACTCTTAAATTAAAAATTTACTAATTTCTCCTCTTGAAGAAAACAACTGCTGTCTTCTCAAACTATTTAAAACCCTGAACAGATGTAGAGCTTGCATCATTGCAACCACACACAGAAATACTTCCACTGTGTAAGAAGAAAAATATAGTTTTTCTAGCTTAAATTTAAAAATAAATTTTAAATCTCTTGGTGCCATGCCAATTCATGATCCTTGGTGCTGTATTCTTTTTGAAACAGGACACTGGAAGCATCCAGTTCAATAGAAAGAGGCACAAACTTTTCACTATTTAATTGATACCGGGTTAAGTGCAAAATTCAGTTGGATGTAGTTAAATGTGGTAGCAGAGTATAATAGATCTCGGCTCCATCTATTTTAAGATGCTTCCCGTCTCAGAAGTCTGGAGATATATGACGGGTACAGCCCAAATCCATTCTGGGCAGAGACTCTAGTCTGCCTTATCCTCCTCCAAATCCTGGTTTCCAAGCAAAGGAAGCTTTCCCTACAAACTCAGAGTCACAGAGACCAGCAGAGAACCCCCTAGATGACTGGACATACTGCAAAGCACATTTCTCCTCAGACCACCATATGTACTGCATTGCCAATGTCAGTGAGAGTCAGCCCTTACCATATGGGATGTGTTGACACTGAATTTGGGAACAAAATGCTTCTCAGAAGGTTTGGCTTAGGGTTCAGGTGCGCATTTGGAGTTTGTTATCAAGTACTTAATTTGTTCGTTAAAAAAAATTAATTTATGAAAGACACATTCAACAATACCTCAAAAAAACCTGTCAGCTAGGCTCTGCAAAGGCCACCCTCGAACACTTAAAAGAGGTCACAACTTAATGAGAAAAATAGTTCTTGATCTTTTAAGTTGGAAGACCTGCTACCTAAATGACCCTTTGCCCAGTTATTAGCAGATGATGCACATGTGACTTGGTCCGTTTGCCATTGCCCTAAATGATGAACTGTTTTAAAATTAAAAGGATGCACTCTCTCTGGCTTTAATTTCAGAAGACAGTGAAGTATCTTGTAGTAGGAAGTGTTACTGGGAAGTTATTGCTGTAATTGGCTGTCTGCACGAGTTTTACTTGTTCTTCCTTAAGGGAATGTTTGCTAGACTAAATAAAATTTAAGATATTTCTATTGTTTGGGCTATGAAATAGATACTGTCAGCTGATTTATGGGAATGGAATATAAGATATTAAAGTACTTTCTGGGATCTTCCAGAATAAGCATTCTGGACCAGTTAAAAAAAAACAAAACAAAACAAAGTGGATGAGAATTTTGGTAAGACATAACATTTAGGAAAATGTTTTCTTGGTATTTGTTATAAGGGAAATGGAGAATGACAGAATGATCAGATGCAACATTTCTTTACATTTTGTAAAAGCAAAGAAGGAATCTGCTCAGATAAAAATCAACCCTAAATGTGATCTCATCTTTTTCAGTTTAATAAATATGGGGATTTTTCTTCCTACTCACTGCTTTTTGCTTTTTCTCTCTAGTTTTCTATATTTGCATTTTATTCAGTTTGGGCAACAAATTAGATTGGTCATTTAATGTTCAGAGATGTTTGACAATGCCTACAGTCGTTAAAGGTGTAACTACTGCCACCAAAATCACATTGTGATATGTCGTATTAATTTACATTTTCATTCTCATTCTTTTCTTTGAGAAATCTTTCCTACTATACAAACTAACATGGCTTAATATCTGAAATTCCGCAGTAGTTTAACAGTAAAGGTTACAGTAGATTGCCAGTAGTTTCCTTCCCCCTCTCTCTCTGCTAAATTGCACCCACATATGGTTAGCTGCTTCCTTCCACTACAGCCAGGCAGTCCACTGGGAAGATATTCCATCATTTCTACCTTCCCATGGAGAATCACTCACTGCAATGTCACTTCCAAGCATGCAGCTGGTAGCTGGAGACCATGAAATGCTACCACTTGTCAATGGCAAGTAAATGATCTCCAGCATATCCAGAACTGTTGAGATCTCTCAGTCCTGGATGTTTCAGTTGTGGATGTGAAGTGACCAGGATAAGGGATGCAGCTGCACCCTGTATTCCTGTTTTTACAGCTTCCATACAATATTGCCCTGTCTACCCTGCTTTACACTAGCACAACATGAAGACATACTTTTAAATCTCTGTTACTTTGTCAAAGAAACAGACTTCTCATACCTGAGCACCTTAATAACAAAAAACCCCATATGAAGAAAAGAGTGAGATCATGTCACCTCAGCTAAAGTCCAATTAATCTGTTCATAAAGAAACAAATGAACATGTTTAATAATGTCCAAAAACATACTAAACAATTCTGGAAATTTCTAGGCCCTTTTGGTCACACACTGAGGAGAGTCAAGCAAATTTGCCCACATCAACACTGATCATGGTGATGGGCAGGGAGCACACAGCAGAAACCACTGGGTGTGATGGTAACACAGAAAATGCATTGTAGGTACTCAGGATTAGAGCACAGCTCTGTGCATGCAGCAGGATGCCAGATCCCCTCTTTGGGGGCTTGCAGAGCTGGCAGCACTGTTACAGCACTGGGTAGGAACTAGCAGAGCACAGGATGATGCTAAAGACAAAACCATGGGAAAAAAATATATTAGAAGAGTCTTTGATTTAAGTAGACAGTTTTTGTCAAACTGTCAGCTTGTGTAATTATATGAATAATTTCTTTTCAAACCACGACATTAACATTTTCCTCTTGTGTTCCTGCTGCAGTTTCTGTGGTATTATTCCTCTAGCCAGAGGCAAGCATTTGGTTAAAGCACATACCCGAGCAAGAAATGGCAAATTGTCTCACCTATGACAGAAACACATCCCAGTGGAGCGACAAGAGCAATGGGGGCGAATCCGTAGGCTGTGAAATTGCCCACCTCTCCAAGCCCCAGGAGGGTGATCCCACACCACCAGAGCTTGCTGCTGTAGTAGGGCTTCTGCTCTGCGTGGCACACCAGTCGGAGATGAGCGCATTTCTAGAAAATTAATTATTAGGAACAGGCATGAATAGAGAGACTTCCATTGTGTTCTTATGTCTGACAAAAGTGGAATAATTAAGGGGGCTGTCAACTTCAAGTTCCAGGCGTGTCGAGGTTTTCTTTTTAAACATGACTTTGAGCTTGTTGTTGCAGAGCTTTGTGGTAGCTCAGTGCTGCTTCAGATGTGCTTTCTTAGCTGTGGTGGAAAGGGCTGAAAAATCAGGCCTCTGAATAAGCCTGAGAAATGCTAAGTGAATACTAGCTAGTGCTTCATAGCTGTCACTGCACACATCTGTTCTTCTCTCAAAGCAAAGCTCAGCAGTTGTGCTCTGAATCTGGAAACACTCAAAGGGAGGAGACGGGGCAGAATCAGAACTGTGGCAACAGACTGGGACAGGGGGAACAGACAACAGGGTGTTCCCAGCCATGAAACCTATGCTCGCCAGAAATATAATTTCAAAATGAAAAAGGCAGCACTTAATCACATCTTCTGTAGGGAGGACTCTAAATTAATTAAATAGAATTTATGATTTGGCTACAATCTCCTGTTTGACCTTAGAAGGAGATCACAAGTAAAGCATTATTTTCTAAAGAAAAAACAGCTGGCACAGGTATAACACATACTCAAGTAATACTTCATCAACACTTCCTGTTCCATGAAGAAGGTAACATTGGCACAAGCTGTAATTGTTTTCTCTCTGGCTGTACAGCAAGAACCTGTATATAGCAAGATAATTTGTCTTTGATCACACTGATCTTCTGAAACAAAGTCCAGACAGTTTCCATCAAGAAAGTGTCATAACTAGGAATGATGCAATGTTTGCCAAATTAATTCTGCAGATTACCATTTCCTTTCTCAAATTACTCTTCAGCCTCTCTGCACATGGGTCAAAAAAGGTGGTAACCAAATGATACTGTTATTACAGTACAAATGGTAGTGAAAAAATTTTTTTCTCCATCACTTGATACTTGATTTTAGAAGTCTCCCTGCAGAGCCTGGGGAGGTGGTGAAGAATTTTCCTCATACTCCCATCCTTCTCTGTAGGATACTTGACAGAGTATGGGCCAAAGAGCAATGTCTGCAATAGCCCATAGTCTTAATCAGTGCTCTTGTTGAGAAGATGCAGCACATTATTGCAGCTTTGTGCTGTGGAACATATTCAGGGGATGAAATTCTAGGAAGAAGTTTAGCTCTCCAAGGAGAAAAAGAGCAAAAAGAAAATCAAACTTGAGCCATGGATCTGGATGTTCTTCACAGTAATATCCAGGATTTTCCATTTTTTTAAACAAACAAACAAAAAGGGCCCAATAAAGATATAAATTAAATTAATGTTACATAATATTCAAATTATTATTCAAGAATCCAAGTTTCTGCTGAAAATTAAATAGGACAAGTTCTTAACTAAATCCTGAGATGTGTTTTCATCCAGATTCTTGTAGAATAACTTCTGAGGGCACAGTGAGATTTAGAAGATGTGCATCAAACAAAGGAAGGTGAGCTAAGGAACTCCCCTACAGCCTTCTTTCTCTAGATGTCTGTCTTCTTTGCACAGTAGTGTGTGGAGGCTGTTTATAACTCAGCTGAAATACATTGCAAATGATGAGTTGTTCTTTAGTTGACAAGCTGCTAGAGGGAAGAGAAGCAGGATAATGGACTGCATGGTCAGAGAGAGACAGAGAAGAAAAAAATTTGGCCTGTCCAATTAACATGAGTGTGAAAATAAATGTTGAGATTGAGGGAAAGTCATTATTAATATTTAGAAGACACTGTTACTAAATGAAGAAAAACCTAATTTAAAGGATAAAAAAAAATTCAGTTTAAACTTTTTGTCAAATGGCAATGAGAGCTATTGAGTTTCCCTAATTAGCATTTAAAAAGCTGATAGTTCAAATCCTGTAAGGGCTGTTATGATTACAAGTCAATAGAAATCTGCCTGGATGCCTCAGTACATCCCCAGTGCTCTCAGCAGACAAAAAATATGAAATCTGAACAACCTCATAATTATGGCTAGACTGAATTTCCACTTCACTTTCACTCTTCTTCACTTCACCTTACATTTCCACTTCAACTTCAGAGATTTTCCTAGAGCCTGTCCTAGCACTGTCACCACCAGCAGGCTGGAACTCATGTTGGAGAGGCAGCAGTCATCTCAACTTGCCTACTACCTCTGGCTAAACAGGTTTCTTTCTATGGGATTCTCCAGCTAATGATGTTTAAAATAGCAGAGAATCACTGAAGAACCTTCTAGCATTAATGAAGTGGGTTACTGAAAATAGAAGATTTCATATTCCACAACTTTCTGTTTCATCCTTTACAAAAAAAGCAAGAAGCAGCTTTGTATGAGACCTGTGCAACTTCTAAAATACTAGCTAGCAAAAATACTTCTTCTGGACAATTTCCACAACAGTGTCTTCTGTGCTTTTGTTAGAAGACCTAAAAATTCAATGAAGTCTACAAGATACAGATTATAATGAAAAATTTAACTTTCTCCTGAGTACATATTCTAATTATTAAAACAGAAAGGATTTTATAATGGACATCCTACAACCCTTTACCACAGTTGTAAGGGCAGCACCTCCCATTACTTTTATAATTTAAATAGTGTTTACTCAGATTATTTTATCTTAATTGCAGAAGAAAAACTAAATTGGTAAAAGTTGTTTTGGGGTCCAATATTGTAAAAACCTTTATGCTTTCATGCATTTATGGAACAGGTCCTCAGAGAGCTGACTCAGAAAGATGCCCTCCTTGATCTGCTGCTTGCCAACAGACTGGATGTTTTGAGCGATGTGGAGACTGGCACTGTCCCGGCCACAGAGACCACGAAATGAGTTTAAAATCTTTGTTGACAGGAGGAAAAGTGCAGGAAAACCTCAGCTCTGGACATGAGGAGAGCAGTCTTCAGGCTGCTCAGGGAACCAGTAAGAAAAGTCCCCTTGGAAATGTTTTTGTAATGCTGGGGTCTATCAGTGCTGGTCACTTTTTAAACATCCCCTCCTTAGGGCACAGGAGCAGCAACTCCCCAGTGCTGGAAGTCAAGCAGACAAGGTAGAAAGCTGGCTTGGCTGAACAGGGACCTTCTTATGGGTCTATGGCAAAAAAGGAAGGTCTGTGCCCAGTGGAAGGAAGTTCAGGTGACCTGGAAGAATAAAGAGATGCAGCTTGCCAGTGTAGGGAGAAAATTTGTGCGGCCAAAGCTCAATTAGAGTTGAAGATGGCCAGAAATGTGGAGGACAATAAAAAGAGATTTTTCATATGTATAATAGCAAAAGGCAGCATAGGAATAACATCAGCCTATTGCAGGATTAGATGGGCACCTCACAAACAGGGACATGGACAAGGCAGAGGTGTTTAATGCATTCTTTGCCTCTGTCTTCAACATGGACAATGGACCAAAGGGGTCTCAGTGCCCTAAGGTGGAGAACCATGGCTGTGAGAATGATCAAATCCCAGCTGATCCTGAGCTTGTGCAGGATCTACTGCTCCATCTGGATCCCTACAAATCTATAGGGCCTGATGATATTTATCAAGAATCCTTCAAGAACTAGCTGATGTCATCGCAAAATCTCTCTTGATGATCTTCTAACTGGGAATCTGGAGAGGTCCCAGCTGATTGGAAGATGGTGAACATTGTCCTGATTTTCAAGAAGGGCAAGGAGAACCCTGGAAAATAGAGACCTGTCACTCTCACTTCAGTGCCAGTAAAATCATGGAAAAGATTATTCTGAGAGGTCTTGAAATTCACCTGGAGGACAATGCACTCATTGGTCACAGTCTGCACAGCTTCATGAGGAGAAAGTTCTGCTTGTCAAACCTGATCTCCTTCTGTAACAGGGTAACCCACCTAGCTGATCTAGGAAAGCCAGTTAATGTAATTGTTTAGGACTTCAACAAAGCTTTTGATACTGTCTCTCATAGCATCCTTCCTTCCTCACAGGTTCAGTGGGACCACAAGTGACTCATAGCTGGTATTTCTTTCAGGCATTCTAAAAGGAGGAGGAATTATGAACATTTCTTCTGTTCCGGTATGACAGTCACAGTACAGAACAAGTTGAGAGCTCCCAACAACTCCCAGCTCCCAGCAACTACAGCAGGACACTGCTAGATTACAGTTAATGAAAGAGAAAATTTATTAAATGCAACAATATTTGCATTTTGAACTTCACTAAAACCAAACTACAATGTAAGTACTTGCTAAATATAAACAACTCTGAATAAAGAGAAACCATATCATACCTGTATATTCAGAGAGACACTAATGAGAAAATTTGAAGCAGCAGCAAGTAAAACTCCCAAGAGCTGAGTCTGCAAATTACAAAACAAAGAAATACAAAAATACTTATTAGTTTAAGAAGAACAATATAATGGTGGTTTTCTGATAGCACATTATAACCCAGTCAAAAACATACTATTGTACTTTTCAGTCACTGAGTTCAGGCTGCAGTGATAAAGTGGTAAGAAATACCTCTGCACAGTAGGGCTTAAGTGGTAAACAAGTGGCAGTGGAAAGGGTGTGTCAGTGGTTTTGCTGTCCTTCAGCAGAACACCTCCTTAATTCTCATGAAAGAAAAAACTAAGCAGGTTTCAGTTGAAAACCACAGACAGGGTTTTTTTCACCCAAAAAGGACCCATTTCTTTATATTATCCAGAAGGAAAATCATCAACAATCAATCTGTTCCTATTGGAACACAATTTTCTCATGTTTAAACATATCCAATATTTGACAAGGCAGCCAGGAATACAGATCTCCTGACAGTTTCTTTAATGTACTGTGTTATTTCATCAAATAATTTCCAAATCAGACTGTCTAATTTTCAGTAAGATTTGCAAACTTTCTATGAAGCCAAGAAATTAAAAACATTCAAGCAGAATTCATAATTTTGGAAAGCAGTCATTTAAAGATGCCATTTCAGCAAGGTCAAACAGCAGGTACTTCATAAAGCTCCCTGTCCACTTTCAAAATGTTCTAGCACATTGCAAGTCATCCTAAGTGTATTAAAAAAAGGTCACTTCTACACTGCTGTGAGGAGCCCCATTAGCTTGTAGAGAAGACAAACATACCATCAGTTTTTATAAACAAGGTCATGGTAATATAACCCAGCATAACAAGTGTTTTCAGGCTGTAAAGCAGCATCCAACTCTGTGCTCACAGCCTTGGGCTTCATGAAACTTATCCAAGAAGGTCTCTGGGCAACTCTGAACAGGCAGTGCCTACCAACCATAGAGACTGTCACCCCTCAACATTTATAAAGAGCAACACGCTGTCCAGAAAGCACTTGGAGGGGGGATTGTTCTTGTGGCTCGATAGTTCCCAGACTAAGAAAAGGCATCCCCGAAAGCGTGAAGAAATAACAGCCTTATTACAAATCTAATATAATATTCTTATTTAAGGCAAACAGCAGAATCCAACTGTTTGCAGCCCCTGTGTTTCTGTTGTGGCTTGGAGTCAGCAGGAGAAGCAGACAACAGAACTGCTCTGAGAGAAGTGCTTGGCTGCCTGCCAGGTGTCACCAAGACATGACTGATGGGTCCATGAGGATTCAGAGACAAGAATGCAGGAAGT
The DNA here is from genome assembly GCA_034509425.1 of Eopsaltria australis. Classification (NCBI taxonomy): domain Eukaryota; kingdom Metazoa; phylum Chordata; class Aves; order Passeriformes; family Petroicidae; genus Eopsaltria; species Eopsaltria australis. The sequence continues at coordinate 7,774,591 of JAVTVJ010000056.1, forward strand.
GAGAGGGCTCCCTCTGCTAACTATTACAGCATCAGTGCCACAGCTTGCGTACAAGAAGCATTACTCAAGAGTTTAGCCCATAGCCTGTGGTGCTTGGCCACTGGAGGCCCTTCCCCTCTTGCATCCTCTCCCCAAGATCCTCCAGTGGCTGTTCCAGCAGCATGTCCTGGGCTCTCACACACACGCTGTGTTCTTCATGCTCTGGGATCACACCTCACTGAGCCATTGGGAAGTGTGTGATGTGACATCTCAGCACAGCACAGCACAGATGTCCCTGCTGAGACCAGCACTCACAGGGACACAGCAGCCTCCTCCCACTGTGGGGAAACGCTGTCACATGGACACCACCCAGGCCTCACAGAAGCAGAGGGGATAGGCTTTCCTTAATGCTGTAGCATCAAATCCTGAGCACTGATCTTGCCCAAGGTTTGACCACTTCATCCTGCACACACAGCAGCTTCAAAAAACAGCAACTAAATCAAAACTGTTTTCTTGCTTCCAAAGACTTGTACTCCTTAAATGGCAACATGCTCCCTTGTGAGGAGGTGGAGAGGTGGCCTTGTCAGCCTCGTCATGAAGTGTTTAAGAAAAAGGAGACAGAAGGGAATAGAAAACAGAAACTGCCACCTCATTTACCCCATCGTTTTATTGCACTTTCATTAGTAATTTTAACAAATCCCCACTACTCCCAGCAGAGAACTCAGTCTCTCTGTGGCTCTTTTTGTTCCAGAGGCTGATCCTGTTGTTATGGCTGTATCTCTGGATGCAACCCTTTGCAGCTCCTTCTTCCCAATTTTCAGTTGGAGGTCACAAACCCTGCACAGGACTCAGTAGGCAACCAGCATACCAAGGAGGAAACACCATTGATCTTAAGCCAGACCACAAGAGGGTCTCCATCCAGCTCTTGAATGCAGCTGGTGAACAGAGGATGAGGTCATGTGTTCCATTGGTCATCTAAAGTAATGTGCTAAATCAGATCCATGTGTGGGTACTGATGATGACCTGAGTGCGTGCCTCTAGAGGCTGTGAACCAAATCTCCAGCTGTGGGTTTTCCAATGCCCTGCGTCATGGGTCTCCTCCCCAGAACAACTGCTTTTGCACTACAGTGGTTGCTTCACCAGGTACCTGTGAGCTTGGCTCAGATGTCACTGTGGGACATGTAGGATTTCTGTCATGATGACCAGCCTGTGTCTGAACAGAAACAATCTTACAAAGGTCAGTTCTCTTCTTCGAGAATCACAGAATGGTTTGGGTTGGAAGGGACCTTAAATATAATTTAATTCCAGCCTCTCTGCCATGTGCAAGGACACCTTCTACTACACCATGCTGGTCAAAGCCCCATCCAACCTTGAACATTTCCAGAGATGGGGCATCCACAATTTCTCTGTGCAAACTGTTCCAGTGGGTCACCATTCTCATTGTGAAATGCTTCTTCCTCGTATCTAGTCTAAATCTACCATCTTTCAGCTGACAATCATTATGCTGTGACACTCCTCTGTGCCGAACTTAGGCAACCTCCTGGTCTGCACACAAGAAAAAATAGTGCATGTGTATGATCAAGGCAAATGTATAGCAGCAGGCTGGGCTCAAACCTTACTCTCATGGCTCAGGTCATGTTATTGCAATGACCACATGTTTCACCTGAGCGTTGCTGTTGGCATATATACTGCACTGCCTGCTCCAGGCTGACAGGTGTTAATGAGCTCTGCTTAGCATGGTGATAGCACCATGCTTCCAAACCCAGGGCTGGACAGACCCCGAAAGATTAAGAGCAGAGTACGATGCCCTAAGGAGGTCAAATATCACATGGATCCATTCAGGGAGATGAGATGAAAGTACAGCAACACCACGCAGCTACAGCATGGCAAAACTGTCACATGCCAGCTCATACTCACACGTGCTTATGTTAAATAAAACAAAGGGGAAAAATGCAATAAAGAGGAAAATTACATAGCAAACATCTCAAATCAGAGTGAATCTTAAATCAGCAGGCAGTTTCTAATGAACCAGGGTTATCACATACAGCAGCACTCAAATAGAAGAGGAAAAACAGGATAGTGTATCTCAGGCTAGGAAAATCATGCAGGAATGAAAGATGACCTGCAACTGTAGACAGATCACAAAATGGTTGCTGTATTGCCCTGAAGGCCACCAGAGCCCTTCTGTTCCCATCTTATAATGTGAAAAGCTTCATTATTTGTGTGGTGTCTGCCATTTAATATCCTTCAGAGGCTAAAGGACTGGTGGAACAGCCAGTTTAATAAGTAATAAACATGATATTCTCTGAGTTTCCAGTTGTGATATCCAGTTGTGATATCATCCATAGCACTGCAGAGCTTCCCACACATAAGTCTCAAGACAAACCTCAGTTGGGGAATTCAGTTGCAGACACAACTTCAGAGCCATGGTACTACTTCAGTCAACTAAGGACTTCTACAGGAAAGAGCTTTAAATATTCAAAACTGTTGGCATAAAATGCAAGTTTCTTCATCACCGAAACATCTGTCTGAGCATACAGGCCACTTTATCAGACCCCAGATTTCAAACTGTTGACACATTTTTCCAGTGCTTCCAAATGCATGAGGCTTGTCACAGAAACATCTTGCCCTTAACTTTTCCAGAAAATAAAAAACAATACAGAAATTTCATTTACTTCACTTTAATATGTTTTGGAACAAGCCACTAAAGTCACCTACCCACTTTGAAGTCCCTCCTAGATAACCCCTGAGCACACAGACCATGGACTGAGATTGTGGATTTGCCAACATTTTCCCTAGTGGCAAAACAGGCTTGAGGAACACCTTCCTCTGGCCCGCTGCTCCCTCACTGCCTTGTTTAACTGCCTGAAATAATCCACCCAAATCATGCCTCACTGCCACTATGTTCTTTATCAGCCACCTGCCAATGTTTAACACTAAAGGCAGGTCAAAATTCACAGTCCACAGCAAAGGTTTTAAACTGGTGACCCTGTGCAGTTTGTCAGGGGTGACACTGACCTGTACAGGAAATGCTGGCAGGAAGGAGTTAAAGAAATGGCAAATTTGCCTCAAAGCAAGGCACCCTCAGCACTCACCTGGTATCCCCCATCCCAGCCACACGAGGGTCCTGCACAACCTGAGGCGTGGGGGAAGGAGGTTTGCACCATCAGACAGGAGAAATCCATTTGCCAGGTGGAGTGGCAGCACATTGCTGCTCAAAATAAGTGAGGGCAGTGTGGCCACAGCTGGGTACGGTCCTGCTGCCAGCACTCAGGCAGGACCTGATGCTTGCTTACCAGAGCACCTTTTCACATCATTCTGACAGTATTTTAAAATGACATTTTACATGCTAAGTCTCTATTTATTCTCAAAGTAAAACAAGGGATTTATGGCAAATGAAAGCCAGGCTGAAATCTCTATCTTTGGCAATAATTCTAGTAAGTTTATCACTTGCAGACTAAAATCTGCATTGGAGACTCAGTTATATGGTGAAATGCAAATTATCTATATTACATGTGTTTTCCTAAAGCACATTAAACTGCAGTTGCCAGATCTGTGAAATGAAAATTTAGAAAAAGGAACTCAACTTGCATTGACTACAAGGTATATGCCACTATTTATGGAAACTTGCTGTGCCTATAAATGGAACTGATGAGCAGAAAAGAACCCAAACACTTTAAATGTCTGTTGTTGGCTCACTCATCAAGGCTAGTTAAACTGTTGCTCCTAGTTTTCCTTGATTTCGCTATGTATTTGTGATCTAAAGGTGTTCACAATAAATTTAATGGTGTGTACTGTTTCAAAAGCTATGCACCATTTCCAGTAATTGAGATTTTGTCAGACCTCAATGGATCTTATAAAAAAAAAAAAAAAGAGAAAGAGGTGGAACGTGTTCTAAACTTCCAATTATGAGTTAACTCTGACGCAAGAGGAATTCAGAGTCCTTAACAAAAAACATATTTTTCAAAGAGCTACCATGTGGAATTGGGAGAGGCTTATCATTTAGCTATTATTATTCACAGAGCTCTGGCTGTACTCAGTGCTTTACAGATGTATAAATAAAACAAGGTCCTTGCTTCAATGTTTTTTGTAGTGCAATTCATATATATGAGTTAAGGTCCATATGAAGTACTGAAGGACAGCTGAAATACGAGTAAAAGGGCAATTACCAGTGTGGGAACATGAAATGAAAATACATTTGATTTGTTCATTGTGTTATAAAAGTACATTGTTCAATAAATGAGAACGAGAGAATTAAAACATTTGGCATCATCTTTGTTAGGAATAACTACATTACCTCACAAATTTAAAATATATCTTCTTCCAGAAAAGTGATAAATAGCAAAAGGCTGGAATGAGAGCCTGGTAAGTTATGAAAAGGTGGGAGAACTTGAGAGGCTACAGCAGCTACGGAAATGGGACTCTTATTTCGTGTTTTAATTACTTTCATGAGATCTTATTTATATTCATCACTCTGATTATTTTAATTAATATACATAGCAGTTAACAAACCAAGCTGGAGAATATGAACTGTAAAAGAAGGTAACCAAAGTAACTTTTCATGTGCTTACTAAGGTTATATACAAACCTACCCACTATACTGTTAACAAGCCTAGAATCATAGAGTTATTTAAGTTGAAAAAGACCTCTTAAAATAATTCAGTTCAACTATTAATCTGGTACTGCCCAGTCCACCACTCAAACCCTAAGCACCACATCTACACATCTTTGAAACACCTTCAGGGATGGTGGACTCAGCCTCCTTCCTGGACAGACTGTTCCAAAGTTTGAGAACCTTTTCTGGGAAAAAACTTTTCCTGCTGTACTATTTAAACCTTCCCTGTCACAACCTGAGGCCATTTCTTCTTGTTCTATCGCTCGTTACTAGGGAGACAAGACTCACCCACCTCACTACAATCTACTTTCAGGTAGTTTGAAGAGACCACTATGAATAGCAAGTTTTTCTTCTTTTTAAAGAGTCAAAACCAAACCTCTGAACTCCTAAGTTTCAATTTGTTATTCTCAGGAATGAAATCTTAAAACTAGAAATAAACGGGAGAATGGAGAAGGGGCAGAATGGATTTTTATGCTGTTTCTGTGACTAGCCTGTGATACTTCGGGACATTTTAGTTCCTGGGATATTTTGCTGCATAATTGAAGACCATTTCATGTTTTTAATAATGCCTGCTGGATTGCAAATAAAAACCTCTCCCATGACTGTATAAAAACATCAATCATAGCTGAAAACATCTTAATAAAAAGATTTTCTCAAATACCATCACATATTGTCTCCATGGCAACTACAGAAATTACATACCAGGAAAAGCAAGAATAGGATAATAAACTTTTGCCAGTTTCCAGGTCCCACAGGAGAAAGAGGGAGGCAAGCTGCCTGACCAGCTTCTCCCACAAAATGGCCAGCTGGCTTGGGGATACACTTCTATTGCTGCCCAGGAGCAGGTTTTCTGGATATTCCTGTTTGACCCAGCCTAATTCCTGGTGTACAAGGTAAGGTCCAAGCCAGACCACTCCAAGCCTAGGAATATGAATCCCCAGAAGCTACAGTCTGGCTCACATTGAGAGGCTGTGCTGTTCTTATCCCTGCTTAATGTGGCTCCCTGGACCCCTAAACTGAGAGCCAAGGAGGTGACACAAGGCTTATGGGAAGCTGGAGGCAAGCTCAAAAGGGAGCTATTAGAACAACTGAGTAAATAGTGCTGTGCAGTGTTATATCAGGCAGGGCAAGGCACAAGGAGTACTCTTGGAGAGATGTGTCACTCTGCATGCACACACAACCTCTGCTTGTACACACAAATGTGCCTTCAAGCCAAGCACAAGAGCTCATTCCCTCTTGTTATTGTAGTACAAGTCCTGCTGAAATACAAATGAGCTATTTCTCAATCAGAAACAGAAAACCCTGACAGAAATGTAACCAGCTTAATACATTATTTACCAAATCCTCAAAAGAATTTTTACATAAAAATCTCCCTTTACCATTTGAGAGGAATGGCATGCCTCTTCCAGCGTGCACCTCTCCAGCATCACTTTCAAACAAAGGCAGGCTTGTCTCCCATTCTGACTCAAATAATCTTCTGTTAGCTGTAACTAATCTTTCCTTTGATCTTCACAGAAAATGCTTCTCCATGTCACAACCTGAGTGAACACGCTCAGTTGTTGGAACACAGAGTCACACATGTCAGACAGGGGTAAACACAGGCAGAATATCACAATGCTTCCAAGCCAGTGGCATTTCAGAAATATTCTAACAGGAGTAACAACAGGGCAGGGGAAAAAGAAAAGACCTGACTGCATTTAGAATGACGTTGGATCCATCTGTTAAAAGAATTACTCGATTCTATGGCAGGGGAATGAGCAGCCCAAAGGCCCTTCCAGTCTGCTGTTCCTGCAGAGGAGGGGTGCTCTGCAATAGTTCCTTGCTTTCCTTCCTGAACCTCTCGCACTTGGCTCTCCTAGTTTCATTTCCAGAGAGAGTGTTAATCATTTACAGATAGTTCCTAATGCAAAAAAAATGAGTAGACTCCAGAAGGCAGAACCTTCTTCTTAGCAGCATTATTCATTTAAATATAAACAACTGCTAGATTATCGGTGATGATCTAAAAACAAGACATCCTGCACTCTCTGAAATATTCACACATATGTAGATGGGTGCATACACACACAAACATACAGCTGGATGCTTTTAATTTGCAGATACTTACATTCAAAACTGTAAGATGCAAATATTGGAATAAAAAAATAAACTAAATAAATGGTCTCACATGCAAGTTGCTTGCAAGGGCCTGAGATACAGGTAGTGGGCTCATGTTTGCTCTGCTGTACAGTTGTACATTTTGACAAACTATAGTTTACTGGATTGAAGTATAAAAGTATTATTACCATTTTGTAATTCATGGTGCATGCTGACATAAACAGTAGGTGTTTAATTCACAGAAATCCAAAGCATCTACTTCATAGCAGACTTCTGCAAGAGAAAACTAAGATCAGTGTAGCTGAATGATCCCTTCTATGTACCTTTAGCACCTTTTTATATGCTGCATTGCACTTACAGAGATAACAAGGTGGTGATGTTTTTCCCTCTGTTTTGTGTATTGTTGGCCTTTCAGCAAAAAAATCTTACGTGTATCTTATGTGGAATCTCCAATACAGAACTCGCTGTCTTTTTTTCTGCTATTTTAGCATTAGTACAGGATATAACGGCTACAGAGCTTCTTCTTGACAGGCATTACTATGGAAATGGGGTCAGGAAGATAAATTCATTTTCAGGAATTAAAGAAATGAAGGAGAACTGAGCATCCTTTTCATGAGCCAGATGCTATTATCTCTCACGTGCATGCTTTTTAAACCACGCACTGCTCTTCAGTTTGTCCTGGCAGCCTCTGAGGTGTGGTTATCACAGCAGCCAGCAGCTCAGCCTCAAGCAGCTGGAGCCACTCTTCCAGCACAATGGGGGAGAAAATTGGAAGGGTAAAGTGCAAAAACTTGTGGGTTGAGATAGAGACTGTTTAATAGATAAAGCAAACACTGCATGGGAAGCAAAGCAGTATCAGGAATTCATTCACTGCTTCCCATCGGTGTGTAAGTGTTCAGTCATTTCTACAAAAGCAGGGCTCCATCATGGGTAATGGTTACCTAGGAGGACCAGTGCCAAATGACCCCTTTTCCACTTCTTTTCCCTGCTTTATATGCTGAGCATGACACCATATGGTATGGAATACTCCTTTGGTCAGTTGAGATCAACTGTCCCAGCCTACACATTGATGGGGCAGTGTGAGAAACAAAACACACCTCAGTGCTGTGCAAGCACTGTTCAGCAGTAGCTAAACATCCTGATTGCTAGCAATACTTTTTTCACCACAAATCCAAAACACAGACCACACAAATTACTATGTTGAACATTAACTCTGGCAAAAGCCAGTATAATAGTCAAGAGATGGAGCTAGAGTCTTGATCAGATGAAATCTGCTATTATTTGTTTGACCAAAGCTTCTGCAGACACTACAAGGTTTGCTCTTGGTCATCTTGACACGATGACTGAGTCATTGCTGCATGATAACACAGACACAGAATGATAATGTTCATGGTGCTTTAGTCACTGCTGGAAGCAAAAGACTGTTACTGAAAGAGAGAGAAACAAAGGAAAGAAAATAATGTGATAAGAAGTCAAGAAGAACCTCTTGAAAATTACAAAGCAGAAAAAAAATCCCCAAACGTACAACAATACCCCCAATAAAAATGGAAAAGAAACATTAAGAAAGAGTAGGTTAGAGTCATAAAGCAAAGTAAATGGAATTGCGATCTATTTACTCCCAAGCTGGAGCCCAAAAAATTAAAGTAGGTTTTAATTGGGAGTTAACTGTGTGGGTACAAGTCTGTTACACACACAAACCTCATTTTTTTGTTGTTTTTCACAGGAATATCTTTACAGTGGAGATGTCCTTGGCTGTTGAAGAAAAAAGCTGCAAGTGCAATTCTCATCAGCTGACAAAATGACTTTGTTTTCAGCAGGATGACAGTCAAGTCATTGGACATGTTAGCTAGGACTCTGGTGAAGATTTCAGCTCCCATGAGGCTGATTTGGTTCTAGGGAATTAAATGTCAGCAAGAGGTAGATTTGCCCACAAAGGGATGTGCACTTCTACGTTACTATGTCACCTCAGCCACCATGAAGAAGTCCTGTCCAAGGAGCCAGTATTTGCTTTGCTCTGAGTCATTGTTTTCAGGTGTGGAGGGACTTCCTCCAAACCTTGCACTTCACCATCGGCCTCTACATTACAGGATTGTTTCTGCAACACACAGTAGGATACAAAGGGAAATATAGCCAAAGAGTGGCTGTGTGCCTCAGCCAAGAGTTAAACTCGAATTATGCCGTGATTTCTCTCTATCATGGTTCCATAATCTCTCTTCATTTCCCCATTATGGGCAAAACAGCTCATATCCCCAAACGAGGCCAAAGCTTCTGGTATAGGTGATGTAAATCAACCATGAACGTCATTGAGGAGAATGGAGTTATACCGGTATAACCTCAGTTTAAGCAGCACACATCTGTTCAGTTTGATATTGACTATTTACTTTTGAGCACACTGCAAATATTCCTTTCTTAAGAGCTCTGCTTCAGGCCTGGTGTTGATTCACAAACCAACTGCCTGTTCTTTGAAGCTGCTGTCCACATGTTTCAAAGTCCATATTAGTCAAAGAATGGAAAGCATATCTTCCAACTGCTCACATTAGCAAATGCCATTCTTCTGGGACAATCTGTGCTGACATTATAAACATGAGCATAACAATTAATACATGTCACCAAAACTCCAAATGAGATAATCACAGTCTCCAGTTACCAAGTAAGTCAAAAGTCCTCACCTCCCTTATGACTGAAGTGCACAGTCTACTGTTTGTTCATCTTTCTAAAGCCTTGTTTTTTGAGTTTGGTTTCTGCTTGAGTAATTTGTTTTCTTTTGATTCCTTCAAAGAGGACTTAATCAGATATGGCAGACTGTTGGAGACAAGCAAGGATAAGATTCAGACATCTTTTTTATTGATGGCCAAGACTTCAAGATTGTAGGAAAAGAAAGATCATACTTAAGCTCAGAAGAGCAATGAAGTCTTTGGGTCACAAAATCATAAGGGGCTGATGTTACAGGTGAGATTTTACACAAAAGACAACTTCTGTTTTAAAAATTACATCAGTGAGTATTTTCCTGTCAATTTACCCAGACAAGCTGCTTCATCAAGGAGTCAAATGAGTGATAGGGCAATGAAGCAGCAGAAGCACAGATTCAAGGTGGGAGCAACACTACTCCTTTGTGTGACAGCAGTGTCCTAGATCCACACAGCAACCTCATGAAATCTCAGGAGCAGACAGGTGTTGGTATGAGCAGCCAGACTTTCACCCTACACTTTGCAACTCCCAGACATGCTGTGAGACTCAAAAATCAACACAGTGGCCAAAGCCAATTTAACTTAAAGTCACTACTTGTAGACTAGTCTAGAAGATGGGAACAGGAAGGGCAAAGCACTACACCGAGCCAGGCACCTCCAGAGCAGCATAGGGATTCAGATTCGTCCTATGCCTGGTCTTTCCCACTCAGTGCTCACTAAGGGAAGGGGAGGACTCACCCTACTCTGCCGGCTCCATACTTTGAGCCCTCTAGTCAATGGCTGAGCTGGATATCAGACACAGCCTGCACTATGCAGCCCATCTTTTGGTAACATACAATTTTCCAGCAGTCTGAAGCAAAACTAAATTCTGCACTAGGTAGGATATGTGTAATTAGTGACTCAAGTTTCTTTGTATTTGTCTTCTGCACCCCACTTTCTGACAAATGACAAGTATTGTAATGTTCCTTACTGCCTAGAAATTTCCTAATTAACATTCTCACACGTCTTAAAACAGATTAGTGTAATTACAAAGCTCCTGTTTAACTTGCTGTCACCTCAATCATCAGTGAAAAAAAAGAAAAAATGCAAATGCAAATGTTCTTTAACGTCCTCAGAAAAAAATTAAAACTCATTTTACCATAGCATCTGCTGGGAGGGGAAGCATTGAAAACAGTCTGAGATTTGAGAAAAATAGCCCAGTGAGAATCAGACAACAGACAAGCTACAGCTGGTGCTTAGCATGGCCCCAGCTCTGCAAGAGCATTCATTTCCAATGTCCTGGATGAGGTGCCCAGGGAGAGCTTCTTCAAAATGAATTGTGAGGTATCAGCCTAAATAAAAGGGTTTTGCTCACCAGCTTCTGTTGTTTGTCAAGCTAAGAAACACTCCTGTAAGCAGCTCTGCCAGCAGTGCTGAAGAGAAGAAAATGTCCAGAATAGATGGACTGCGAGCTCTCCTATCATCAGTATTTACTTTGAGTCTGTGTCTCCCAAGCTCAGAATGTTGAGCTGGGCTGGTTTGCTGTTATCTGCTGCCCAGCATCAGGCTGGGCTTAGCAGGGAAATTGCCACAGGCACATGACTCCTTCTGGGCTTTGTAGGAGGAATCAAAGCAGGGTAGCAGAGGCCTGCCAATAACACACACTAGAAAATTCTGTTCTGGGACCCAGAGAGGTGCCTGGTAGAAACCAAATTAGCAGGTCACTCCTCAAGCAGGCTAATGAAATTGCCTTCAGTCTTCGGGCTACTTTTCCACTGTTCCAGACCTGCTGCCCCATGTCCTCAATATTCAGAATTATAAACAGCTCCATTGTTTACTCCCACTCTGCTTGCAGTGGCTGATGGAAAAAAACTATGGAATTTGAGAGCTGGGATGAAACAGACATACTTATGGTATTGTGCAAAGAGGAAGGCAATAGGTAATGGTCTCTGTACTGATTTCCCTTACCCTTGAATAATGACTAAGTTCCCAAGCAGCAGTTGATCTCTCTTTAAGCTGGAGGCTGCAGTCTATAAGCTGTGTGTTCATTTCACACCAGAGATGTGGTCTTTACATCTGTCAGGAAGAGTTGATGTTCAGCACAGCAGAATGGATGTATGAGGCTGAAAAAATATATGGGCAAAACTTTCTAACCAGTGTTCAATTTTGCCTTCTCATATTAGCTTCTTGGTCACACTAAAGCTAATCAGAACACAACCCTCAGCAGATCAAACCTACAGCACTGGCAGAGCCTGAGAGCTTGTGTGCAAGCTGGCCCAGTTGACAGTCCTGCATTTATGAGCCAAAGCCACAAATTCTTTTCTACCAGAAACTAGTTAAATGGGCACTAAACCATGGAAAGTTGCTGGATTCTTGACAGCTGAACAACACTGGAAAATCATGCAATGCTTCTTCTTCCTACTAGCTGCAATGGGCAGAAACTGGAATATAGGAGATTCCATCTGAACATAGGAAGAACTTTTTACTGTGAGGCTGACAGAGCACGGAAACAGACCACCCAGAGAAGTTGTAGAGTCTCCTTCTCTGGAATGATTCAAAAGCCTTTTGGACACAATCCTGAGTAATGTGCTCTAGGGGACACTGCTTGAGCAGGGAGGTTGAGCTAGATGATCTCCAGTGATTCCTTCCAACCTTATCCATTCTGTGATCATATGCTTCATTATAACATTTAAGTTTTGAATTCCCCTATGAGAGATTCAAAAAGGTTGTATTTGAAAGGCTGAACAAAGTCTTCTTCCTAAGTTTTGATTTATTAGGGATGAAAATAATATAAGTTTCCCTAATACCTAAGAAATAGTATGCATTTTCTCCCAAACACATTTCCCAGTAAGACAGAGGAAACTGAAGTTGCGTGAACTCTGAAATCTGACAGGTATAAAGGACAACAGGATGAAATAGAGTCAGTGTTTTGATGCCCTTGTTTGCTTTCAGTGAACAGTTTTATAATGAAGAGCTGGGGGTCGGTATTGAACAGGAAAAACTTCAATGCAGTCTTCACAGATGAGTACACCAGCAGAAAGCTGAGTGAGGACGTTTGTCTCTACTTTCCCCATGCTCAGGGACTGGTTTACTGATTAACCTGAAAAAGCTAACATCTGCAGTGCAGGGAGCAGACTGGAGACTGAGGTATCTACAGAGACCGAGAAAATAGCATTAAAAACCCCTACAAAACACTTGAAGTGGGAAAACAAACCCAGGAGGGTTTGCCTTCACCTTTAACAGCCTTTCTCTTCCTTCTTGCAGAGGAAAGGTGTCCTGATTGAAACCCTGTGCTGTGGCCATGCTGCCTCTGACTCCCACCCACACTTCCTATGGACATCTTGACTTGCTCTAGAGCTTTTCCTAATTGAAAGCCATGGTTGGCAATGTCATTGCTTAAGTGTTTAAAATATCCTGGTGAATGTTTGTAGGGATGTACCATGACAATATTTTTGTCTGGTGATGGTGCCAGCTAAAGAGACCCTGACTGTTTCTGGGGTGCTTCCTCAGCCAAGGCAAGTGGAGAGAAAATCTTTCCATGGAGACAGCTCCCTGCCTTCCTGCCTTGGGTCCCTCACAGCACAGGTGAAGCAGCCCCCATGGCATCAGAAGTACCAGCAGGCACTGTGCTGCCACTGGAAAAAACAGGACCAAATGATGCTCCCACCTTGCTGAGGCTCAGTGGCACTAGACGTCAAGCCCTGAGTAAAGAAGGGTAAGTTGAAGCACTGAAGATTTTCTTCTTGAACAGAATGAGCTAAAAACCTCAATTGTGGCATTCCACACAAAATCTAGATTTCATCTATATGATAGAAGGCAGAGTAGAAATACCTCTACAAGAATGTGCTTAATCTGGGATTTCTCATCACTCTGATAGCAGCCACCACTGCCTGCTGATGAGACCACACAAGGGATCAGGCACATCCTCACCACCTGACAGGCTGGGATAGACTGTGAGGGGACAAGAGGCCACAGATCCACCTGAAGGAGCTGTCAGCATTGCCAGCCCCTAAATACAGAACTGAAATTATTTATTCCTGCAACCCACAAAATAAGACAATCTTTCAAGGTGACTGTCTGGGAAGCCAGTAATAACTCAGAGTCTATGAAGTGACAGGTAAAGAGGGAAAAAGAAGCAGAAGTGAAATAAATTTCTATCTCTGGCTCAGCTTCTGCACTTGAACAACTACACACAACAGACACGTGAAATGCTGAGTTACAGAAGAATTGTTATGGGGCTTTGGGTTGCATGGTCTACTGGAAGCTGTTCCTGCCCATGGCAGGGGTTTGGAACTAGCTGGCCTGTAAGGTCCCTTCCAACCCAAACTATTCTATGATTCTGTTACATCTGACTCTCAGCAACAGTTCTCACCCAGCTGTTTTCTTCTACTCTGATACAAAGGCAAACCAAGATCAATACTGTAGATAATAATCTGAACTAATCCTGCAAATTGTTTTTGTCCATATACAACAATATTGTAAATAAGTAAAATCCTATGAGAAGTCCAGAGGGAAATAAAAATGTATTACACTGAGGCAATTGCATACACTTTCTATTAAGCAGACAAAGCCCACATGTTGTGGCTTCTTACACTCCTTACTCCAGCAGACACAAAAATATTACAATATTAGTTTGCAGGAAATACTTCAGGTAACTAAGTACATATTTCATCAGATTTTACTGCACCATTAAACACACTCATGTTCCATAATATACCATGCCTATACAGGGAAGGCTGTGGGAGCACAGCTTGGGTGTTGCTGGTTTCAGAGATGCAGTTCCTCAAGCTGTATAAACCAAGCTATATCCATGCTGATGCCAAGGAAAAATCCTACCTCCACCTTTTTTTCCCCATGACCATGTGTTCCCCCTTCTGCCCTTATGCCAACAGCTAGCATTGAATCAGCCTGATCAGAGACCTCTCAGAAGAATAATCCCAACTAAAATGAAAGATAAAGGAATGTAATGCCAGCACAAAGAGGCATTATATTCCACATCCACATGGACACAGCCACTTTAAGATTTTCCAAGGAGCTGAGTGTTTACAGACATCATTTAAGGCGTACTCTAGTGCCATGGACTTCCATAAGGAATGTGTCAGACATGCTGCTCCAGTGCAGATCTCTCTGATACCCATGTGGCACTAGGCAAATGCAACTGGCAGTCATGCCAAGCCCCTCATGTCTAGGAGCTCTTGAAAGGGGATCTCACTCTTTTACCTCCTGATGGGATTGAAGGGGCTGAAAAATACTCCCCTGAAAGTCACTCACCTCAGGTGTCTTGGTATGTTCCCAGGCAGATCAGAGCCAGTGCAGTTATGGTCTCTTGTAGAGGGAGGAAAAATAGAGCTCCTTCTCAAACCAAGAGTATGAAATAACCTCAAGAAAAGGGGAAGGGACAGAACCTCTGTGTGAAGACCTGAAAATGGGCTGATCCACTGAATCACAGCCAGGATAACCATGAAAGGGAGGAGGAAATTGTTTCTGAGGCTTCCAAAAATGTAAAATGTGAAAATGGGGGTGGACAGAAGAATTTAGCTGTTGGAAAAACTAAGGTTGGCATCAACACATGACCCATAGTTACCCATTACTGCTCCAAAGCTACTACTAAAGTAAATAAAAGATCAGAATATCAGTCTCACCCACAGACACCCAAGCAGCTCTAAAATATTATTAAGGTCTCTCCAGAAAACTACCATGTTTAAAAAACAGCAATAGCCACTCAACAACCCCAATGAGTACAGGAGCAGTGCTGGGAGGTTTTCCAAGCAAACAAATAACCTCCCCACCTTGACATGCAGGTGGGTATCCCCATGTCAAGGGAATTCCCTGTTGCTGCCATCCTCTTGGCAGCTGTGGAAGCTCACAGCCTTGGGACCCTAATTCACAAACCCACTGTAAAACCATTGGCTCCACATTCTTGTCTCCCAGCCAGAGACCCCAGCTCTGGTCCTGGGAAACACTGCCACCAGCCAAGAGTCCTCCTGCACCAGGGACCTGTGCACAGGAATTCTCAGTTTTCCTGTGCTGTGAAAACATGGGGCTGAAAAATGCACCCTGCCAAATGGATATCCACCCAGCAGCAAATGCAGAATCCAGAAGGGAAAATTTTTGGGACCTTCTTCAGGCTATCACTTGCTACTGGGCTGCTCCTAGAAAAAGGAGAGCAACTAGTTGCAAGCCATTTTACTCACAATTTATACCAATACTTTACATCATGAATAAGTCCTTTGCCTCTTATGCAGAGAAAATCAAGAATGTTGGGTATCCTTCCATGCCTTCTAGGTTGTGAAAGAAAAAGCAGAGAAAAGGTAAAGGGTTTAATCAAACTCCAATTCATTTTTATTGTTAGCAGATGCTTCAGATTGCTAGTTCTCAGGGGCAGCTTCAGTCTGTCTTTTGCAGTTGCCTAAATCCATTGTCAGCACTGACAGCGACAGAAACACAGATGACAAAAACCAGTGATGCTCTAGGACAGAACAGAACAGCTCTGCCCAATTCCTACCCAGAAAGGACTGCTTGGAGGGGGAAACCAGGGCAGTGCAGGCTGAAAAATGGGATGAAAGGGAGCAAACAGGGGCTGGAATGGGGCTCTTCAGAGGACACAGGGAAGAGGCTGGAATTAGTACCACCCTCTCCTCTCCCCAAGCCCTCTTGTTCCTAGGCCCCACCATGGTGCTGCACGGAGGGCACTTACCTTGTGTGTGCTGTACCAGGGGCCAGACAGGGGCCCGCTCCCGGCTCCTGGTCCCCCAGAGGATGCATTCCAAGATGCCTGGGATGATGCCCACGTCCCTGCCCCCAGGCCCCAGCCACTGGCCATGCCATGCACTGTCTCACCAGTGGGGAGGGGCTGTGAGGAGAGGCGAGCAGGACGTGGACGTGGCACTCCCTTCCTGGTGTGGGGAAGGCTCCTCACATGGGTCACTGCACGCAGGGGTGTGCAGCCAGGGCTGCAATTGCTGGTGTGCACCAGGACACCCTCAGCTGGGGAGCAGCTGTAGCATAGGAGAGGAAGGGGAGCCTGACAGGTTTTGCTGCTCCTCCTCAGGGCATTCAGGTGCCTTTTTTTCTGTCTCTAACTTCCCCAATGCCCCACCCTGCTCTGAATAGGTAGCCTGGGAATTTAACTCCTTCAAATCAGTGCCTAAATCTAATGGTTAAGTATTAATTCCTTACTGCTAAATTGCTAAACCTAGAACTTGTTGTTCTCAAAGGCTGATAGTCACTTACATAAATCCTTACTTACGTCCTGTGTTTTTGTCTTCTAACGATTTCCTGAATAGTTTCTTTGCAGAGACTTCAGACAATGGGTTTGTTCCCAGACTGTGCTTTCATTCATTCTTTTAGTTTTGATCATTTATTTCTTCTGGGGAAAACAACGACTAATCAAGCTCATTAAAGGGAGAGTAGAGCTAGCAAGGTAGGAGCTTGGCAGAATTACATAGGAAAGAGAAGCAGGCTTCTAGAGAAGCATAGAAAGGAATATTAAGACACCACATCTTCAGGCTCTGGACATTACAACTGCATGCAATACAGACAGTTCATTCTGTACCTTGGAGGAACTGACTTGTATTACTTCATTCCATTGCTTAGCTGGGCTTGAGAACACCCAAAATCCTGACAATTATTGCAGCAGGCAAGGATCAGTGGGCAGTTATTCTGCTCCCTGCTACAGTGGTTTTTCTCCTACTCTTAAGAAGAATTGGCATTGATTGCTTAGTCCCAGTGGGGCGGGTGGTCCTACTATCAGCAAGATGCATCAAGAGAGAGCAGGCAAGGAGATATGATCCCTAATAGAAATGAGCAGCAAAGCTGACTAATGTATGATTAATTTGGTCAAAAATAGAAGAAACACACAATTACAGGAGAGAAACTGTAGTTAAATTAATACTTTCCAACTTGAATGCATAATGTCTTAGCCACGAGGATGTTATTTGAATCCAGACAGAAGGTGATACAGAAAAGACAGAAGTAGCAAGGCAATGCTTCAGTTAGACGATGGTATAACACCCCAAAATACAAAATCTTGCCTTATAACAATTAATGTTTTGTTCATGTGTGTGGTCTAACTTGAAATACCAGTTTCTGTGATCACAGCTCCAGTGAGTCCTTTGTAAATATTGGAATTAGCTGCAGCCATGTATATATAGGTACACTGGGAAAAAACAGCTCCAGTGTTTCATGGCTGTGTAAATTGCTGCAGATTATTTTTACAGTGTTGTGTAATTATTCTCTGCAGTCTAAACTTACATTATAGAAAAAAAATTCTAGGCAATCTGGGTTATGGTAGCAAAAAAACCAGTGCAGTGTAACTGGAGTGTAAACTGCTGCAATGGTATTTGCCCTGTCTAGAGAGAGTTGAAACAATAGCCCAGAGGGAAGTGTGAAAGGACCCATTCTTCTAACTGGAGCGCTAAACTAGAAGTCTGCTGACAATTTAAGTGTCAACATCAGCTACTTCAAGGCAGATCATTTGAGCAGAAACACCAGGCTAATGTTCTTATTTGTCATCCTCAATTTGCACTTGTATAGCAGATCCTGGGGTGAAGAGGAAAAGCAGCTATGATTGTCAAAGGTTGCTGAGCTGAGGAAAGTTCCCCCATTCCTCACCCTTCTTCACACAGTCACCTCTGCCCCAGCTCAAAATAGGAGGCAAAGAGGTTAATGGTCCTCCAGGCTGGAGAAATTGTTTTTGGTAACCAAAAGTCACAGTGGTCCCTACCAGCCTGCCAATGACTTTTACAGTGTGGTTCTCTATTGCCAAAAATGCCCAGATTGGTAGGAGATTGAGAAGGAGTATAAGGGGAGTGGGAGGAGAGGAGCAGCCCAAAATATCTCTTGGGGACAGTTGCTGTTGTTTTGCTTCATTCTTGTTGGTTCACTGCCTAAAATACAAATGTGACCGTGGTTTTCTCTCGATAAGGAAGCTATTGGAACAGGTTTTCTGTAATGCTGTCTACATGGAGCCCGTGTTGAATTGCTTTTGAAGGTGATCTAGCAGTGACAGATCACTGTTCCATGGTTGGGTCCAGACATACCCACTCAGTTTAAACATGCCAGGGGCCCCTATGGCATCCTTTATTTATTAAAGATCTCTGATTGTCTTGCATATAAAACTGTTATTCAGTTATTCAGATTAATTTAACTTTTCTTTACGTTGTAAGCCAGCCCCATTAAAATATTAAAGAATATTTTTAAAACTATTTTTGGAGTTATTACTGTCCATTAGGAAAAACAACTAACTATGTGCACAAGTCCCTATACTTGTGCATTTCTATTTTCAGGCTAAAAGTGATGCTTTGGCATAAAGGTACCAGTTCCTGAAATGTCCTGAGGAAATGTGCTGTAAAGTGAAAGCAGAAGATGGGATCTGCAGGATGTTTTAACTGAGAACGTTACTCCCAGTTTTCAGTGGCACACAGCTGTGCTGAAAGTTTGTGTCCAAAGTTACATTTGAGGGTCCTTCAAATCAGGGATGTCTTCTGCCAGCTGGGCCAGCAAAATAGACTACAGCCATTTCAAAAGCATGGCATTTTCAGTGGGTACTACAATACATCAGCAAGATCACATCACTGGGGATATGTGCAGAATGCACTATGTACAAATCTCTCTGTGTGTATTTTTGGTTGTTGTCTTTGTTGAACTGTGGGAAAACTGGGGTAGCTCAAAAAATACCTCAAGAAAAGTATCTTCAGAAAGGTGACCTGATCTGCTGTTGCTGGATCTGTCTGTTTTTACACCTGGGCAAAGGCAACAGAAGTGCAGATTTGTGTCTCTGTGGTGGCTGAACCATGTCAGTATCAGGACAGGGCTGTTTCTCCCTTTGAGTATCACACAGCAGAAGGTAGCACCTGTGAAGATGGAGTAGATGCTGCTTGAGTTGTTCTTCTGAAAAATTTCAAGGCTGGTTAAAGAGAGTAATCTGCAAGGCAGCAGTATTTGACTGCTCTCATTCTGTTGCACATCATTTGGGGGTAGAAGGGACTTACCAGCCTGGGAGACTACATCCACCTTCTCTTGTGCATCCCATCAAATTCTTAACACTTTGGGATACTTCTGAGCAATGGAGATGCAAGAGACTGTTTCAGGTGTTAATTGCATGGATTTCCTCACTTGGATGCTGCATTTCTATTTGATATTCTTGGGCCAAGCATTGATTGCTGTTAACAATAGATAATGTGCTTCTCTTTGGTCACAAGGATTTGGAGATGAATGCTTTGTCAGCTTCAGGTTCAGATGATCTGGGACATTGCCCAATCTGTGTGTGTCCCTGAGCTCTGGCTTGTATGACGTTGGGACCTCATAAACCAAGAGAGTAGGCTGTTTCCTACCCCTGGTTGCTTTAGCCTCTGGAAGGCATCCATGAAGAGCTTGACCTGGCACCCCCTCATTTGGGATACTCAATGCACCTGGGTGTCTGAAGAGAAGAGGGTTTTTCATGTTTGCTTGCCCATGCTCCATCACTTCTCTGAGCTTACACTTTGCCATTGTAGATGAGCCACACTCTCAGCTGAGAAGAGTCCCCATCCTTGACTACTGGGCTCTGGTCGGAGTTACTGAGACTTCCTAAGCCAGAAAATTAAAGGGGTAATGCTTTCCTTCTCTACCAAAAAGGAAAACAACCCTTCATTCAGGGTACTTAGGTGTTCCACTGTGAGGATAGAGCCCAGGTGATGAGAAGTTCAGTGTTGGGATGGATAGTTCCAGCTGGCTGGTACAGGAGAGAGTTTAAGACCTTGCTTGTACCTGCAGAGGACCTGATTAGTGCCAGATGAGTGCCAAAAGGGTTAAGCTTGAGCAGGGTGATCAGATGTGTTTCTGAGTTAAGTGTCCACAAGCAGATTTCTGCTGGGTCACTCACTATGTGTCAGGCTGTCCCTGTGAAATGGGGATCTGCCTGCAGTGGGTTGCAGGCAGGGAATACTGTGTAATGGATAGTGCAGACAATTTGTGGAGGATGTGTACCAACAGTCAGTTGATTTTTACAAGCAGCTTTTATCTCCCTTCCCCCAGTAGCTTTACAAGACCATGGTGCAAGTATGTACTACTTCATATGCTAGCAATTACAGCCCTTTGGAAAGTTGCTTTGCATCTTGAAGTCGACAAATGTAAAAAAAATAGGAGTCCTGGACTCAAGATGTACTTTAGAGACCTTGGAGAAGGCTTTTGTCCTTCCTTTCTGTATGGTGGATCAGTGAGAGATTTGTAGACTTTGGATATTTTCATTTTTCCCTTTTAGACCCTACCAATTTAGGCTTAATCCTGATCCTTTTAAAATCAATGTCAAAGTTCCCACTGACTTCAAAAGAGACAGCCTCAGTTTTCAAATACTTTAAAGAATAATTTTAAGCAAACAAACCCAAAATGGATAAGAACTGCATTTTCTCTCTCTATTAGGCATGCAACTTATTTTCTCCAAATGTAAACGTTACCTGGAGAACTAAGCAGTGATGTGGTTTTTATTATTTCTTTAGGAAGCTACAGTACCCAAAGTATATTCCATACATACTTCTTCATTTAGGAGCCAAACATAGCTATGTAAAGTGAGCGGCTTGTTTACAGTAGGCCCTTATGTCTTGCTATCAAATTAGTGGCAAATCAGGACTGTAGTAAACATAGGTCAAAGATCAAACCCACAATTTCACATAAAATTCCAGACCATGTACACAAAATTTAAAATGCAAAATCTTCAAATCACAAGACCATCAACTGCTCTTAAAACTAATCAAAAGCAGGATAAGGACTGAAGGAAATGAAATTTAAACATGATTTTAATCCAACTTTTAATGGAACAGCTACATCATGGGTGTCTTTTAACCATGACTGCTGATTCCATGCTACTTATTACATACCATGAAACAAGGTTTTGGTACATCTCTCTGGATATTCATACATGCTGCTTTGTTTCTTTTTCTCCAATTTAAAATAAAGATAAAACAAATTACAGAAGCGTTACCACCCAAGATTTTACAGTGCTAAAACCCATGGTAGTTTTGCTTTACTTTTTTTTAGTGCATTGATTTTCTGTATTCAGAAGAGGGAATGACAAGATGCCAAGTGCTCCATTTTGTGACTGTGAACACAGTCAGGTGCCTGGGCTGATGGTCCCTTCCTTATCTGGGGGTCAGTGCCCATGTGCACATCCCACAAGAGTTCCAAGACCATGCCAGTCCCATACACATGTCAGAGTAATTCCCAGTCTGAAGTGGTCTGGGAGGAGTTCTTTTCTGCACCCAGCTAAGGGAAAGTAGGGATGCTGACTCCTTAAAACTGAAACATATTTGTTTAATGAAGATTTTTGTTGCTGAATGCCACCAGATGTCAGCATACACTATATGATTAAAAGCAAGTGTCTAAGACCTCTGAGAAGTGAGCAGTAAAAAAAATGCCTTCTGTCTCATGGAAATGATGAACCAGATCAGCTTTGCTGGGGGAAGAATTATGGCAGGGATTAGCTGGAAGAAATTGCCTGTGAGGTTTTGCTCAAATATCTGCTTACTTCTTCCATCTTTGGGATCTGCTTTGCCTTCAACCCTTCTCCCCATCCAGAGGTCTCTGGGAGGCCTGGATTAGCCCTGTCCTCAACCTGTACCACCATGGGGTTTCCTCGAATGGATCCAAAGACTTTCATCTTCCTTGAATCCAGGACAAGGGGGGAGAGGGGAACTTGCTGAGGATCCAGAGCCCTGCTTTTAATAAATGTAGTTAGGGAAGATACACCTTGATCTCGACTCCAAATACTGCAGCAGTATCTGCTCTGGCTATGACTGAACATGAGACCTCACCAAGGAGGTGGGCACAGAGAGTGCTTTTTAATGACTTAGGGAAAAAATATGAATAGCAGGAAAACTGTGACGCAACTTTTTTATTCCCTGACATACTCTTTCCCAGTCTGGAAAATGCCAGAAGGCCAAAGCTGTTCTTTGGATGACCCAGTTTAATAGCTGCTTAAATGGAGTTTTCTACTTTAATATAGGTATCTGAGGGTTGTATTTTCTCCTACTGAAATTGGTGACAGCTCTTCATAGTAAGGCAACCTGCAGCAGGGCTTCTTCCCTGCTTCTTATTACCTGTCTTATGGCAGGACCTGTACTACAACCAAACATACTCAATCCACACCCTGATGGCTTGATGATTTAAGTTCTGTACACACATACACACACTCTTGTGTGCTTGTTTTCCTCTTCCTCCAGTCATATGCACCATTTAAAACAGCTAAAGCAACAAGGCCTCTTCAAAACTGCTTTTCCTAATGAACATGTACAGAGCTGAAACCATTACTCTGCCACCGTAAGTTCTGACCTAAATCTGCCGTTGTCCACACACATCCCAAGAGGTCACAAAACACTGATCTATCAGAAAGACCAAATAAGAAAGTCAGAATCCAAGGGACAACTGAGAAAAGTTACATTCCTTTGGTGCTGTGAGTCAAAAAGCCATACATCCGAGTTTCCCAAAACATGTCCTCTTCCTCTGTCTTGGAGTTTTAATTTAGTTTTGAGGATTTTACTGTGTTTGGCTGACTTTCTGGGTGTACAGCAGCTTTAGTTGAAGGTCCAGTACAACAGCTCCAAGTGCACTGGCACCCCTCCAGATTTCACAGCCGTGACTACTGTGCTGCAGCAGATAAATTCTGCTGGAGGCACGTGCTGTTGTCACCACACACCAACACAGCAAATCTGATGCTTTGAGGCAACTTCAGAGGTTTCACGTTCATGGAGAAGACACAAAAAGCAGAGTGCTTCTGGACACTATCAACGCCATTGCCTGCATGCTGTTCAGCTGCTTTGCTCCAGCTCAGCAAATCTGGGGTTTCCCAGAAGCACCAGATGTCCACACCAGAGGCACGTGTATGCAGATGGTCTGTGCAGCAAGCTCACTGCACGTGTGTATGCACTAACATCACTGACACTCATGCAATCCAAGGGCAAAAAGCCATCAGGTCTTTCAGTTTCATCCATGGCATGAATTGGATCAATCTGAGGATGGTCCTGCTTGAATAAATCGAGTCTCAAAAGAAGGGCATGTCCTGCCTCTATCTTATGTAAGTGGCCTTAGCAGTAAGGGTAGGGGACAAGCAGTCAAGAGATTGTCTGGGGAGTGCCCAAGTGCCTGTTTAACCTGGGTCTATCTATAGTTTAGGAAATCCCCCCTCTTTGGAGGGAATAAGGCAGGCACCTTGTTTCAAATCAGTGGAATATCCTTAAACAGGATTTGGGTGCCTCTGTGCCTTTGAAGAGCTGACCTGTGCCTCAGAAACCCTATTCCACTGAATAGCCCGCTGACTTCAGAGGAAGGAAACTGCATATTATAAAATCTGTATTCCAAAACCACACTGAAACCAGCCCTGGAGCCAGATACTTTATGTATTACAGCCTTGACAACACTTACATATGGTGGCAGTGAACTGAAACAGAGTATGATAAGGTCCGATCTGGATTGAATCTGTTTAAAAAAATAGTGATTTAAAAATAAAAATTATGGTATTTTGGTAAATCCATAAAATCTCTGCAATATTAAACATAAAAAGTAAAATAACCTGAGGCAACCCCCAGGATAACTGGACTGAGAACACACTGGTTTCTTCCCTCCAAGAAATAAATTGTTAACATGAATATCACATATGTCTGTGTGTGAATGTGCTGGAAGCAGAGGAAGAGCTCAAATATGTTTAATAACTAGTCAATTGATATCACAAAGCTTGCATATACACAATATTCTTTGTTAAAATAGTTGAAGAATTGGAAACAAGCTTTCTTCACATTACAAAGGACAAAACCTTTTTATGCCTTTGCATTTTAAATTAAGATCCGATAGGTTTATTTCCCTGGGAGTTCTGTTCTCATAAATGTACCATTTTGTGTTCTAAGAACAGATAAGATATCCTGATTATAAACTAGCTTTTATAAATACCAAAGATCAAAGTCCCATTTTTTTTGCTATAACTACAGCAGTACTCACTCTAGTGTTTTGGAAAGGCTGCTTTCATCCTTGTAAAACCATCCAAGCAAGCAAAGGACGTACAGATCTTCAGAGATGTTGATAAAATTTGGAATTATTTGGAAAGAACAACAGTAAATAATAACAGATCAAGAACATGGTGATAGAATTCTTTTGCAGGGAACATCTTCAATGAGGTATATTGACACAGATGTTTCCTGAAAGAGCAAGTAGAGATTCCTGAAGCATTTGTTGCAGAAGTGCAGATGTTTGCTTTGGTGGGGAATACTATCGCCATGAAAGTAAACAGGATTTTTCAAGGGTATGTCCTAGGGGTGTATAGCATTTTCTTCAGGCAAATGATGGATTTTAAGTACATCATTGAAGAGGAACCTTACTTTACTAGTGGAGAAAAATACTTTTGCCTGTGATGTGGGTTATTTTTTAGACATAGACCATTTTGTTAGAATATGTATTCAAGAAAATAGAATAGAAATAATATATATAGAAAATACCTCCATCAGGGAAGTTTCATGTGTTTCAACTTTCTTTGGAGTAAGTAGTTATTTTCTTGCCAGAAATTTGCTTCTTCATATAGAGTCTACAGAACATTCCTTTCTGTATTTATTAAATTTTTTACCATATTATAATAATTTTAAGATTAATCAATTATTTTTTTAGCCTCCAGCTGCATGACACTGTTCCTTATTCAACTTAGACATCAGGAACTGATCTTTCTTTTGAAAATACTTTTTTTATTATTAGGAAGCCATTTGTGATGCAGAGTTTACAGACTGTTTATGATAGTTTTGAACATGATGGAAAGGAAAAAAAGAGCAGTTGAAATTGAAATCAAGCTATACCAGACAAGGGAACGTATTATATAAGGAAAAGATTTACAGGATTTCAATCAAGAGTGGCTTATGTGTGTAGCACATGGAGAGGTTTTGGTGTTGCGGATCCTCCAATTCCTCATCCAGTCTTTGCACATGTGGAATAAATGGATTCCACCCAAATCTCAAGCCTGCAAGGTTTTCCTTTGCCCTGTAATATACTCTTCTAAGTGGAATAGGTTTTGTGGGTTTCTCCTAAAGGTTGGTGATCAAATCCCAGATGCGTGTGTGGGTGGGGAGAGACCATTTTCAGTCCATAGTAAAACAGGCTTTTTCAACTATTAGTAGAGTTTCATGCAGAAACCTACTCATCTCTTTATAAATCAAATGCAGCAATTCCTGTTATTTTAATAAGCACAACATGGAGTGTGCACAGATATCTTCACTTATTGCCATGGTTATATAGATCAGGTTTGTATCCACTAGTTTGCTAGCTCAGGACATGCGTAACAGCCGTGTATGACAGAAACCGTGGAGATTGGCTTTATAAATAGCTTAGATCCACACAGAAACTGTAAGCCAGGGGGAGTTTATGGCTTTGACATTTTGAGGAGGTTTTATTTTTTCCTCTTTTCCTAGAGGGTGATTTTAATTCTCCGAGAAATTTTGGAGTTTTCAGGGTATAACAGGTTTTCCATAACTTTTGATATTAGATGCAAACTGTGTTTGTCATATCTGTAAAGCCTTGTCTCAGCCCCTTGTCTTTTCTATTTTTATGCTGCCTGTCAGGATGAATGTTTTGTATGTGTACATCCCCTTTTACCTCTCTGTCCTGGTATATGGGAATGGCAAAGTAGAGATAATGCCCTTAAGCCTGAACATGGCTTCTGAGCCATCCTTTATATATTACAGCATTATATGTAATCCCATCCTTCTGAGGTAGCATTTTTTTAGCCTATCAAGCTCCTGAGGTTGCTAATTCTGAAAATCCAAGTGTAGACAAAGACTACTGAAGGGAAGAAGAAAATAATTATTCTAATTGCTGGTGAAAAGTATTGCATGGTGCAGGGGGAGCGTGCTGGGCCCATAACCCAGAGGTCGATGGATCAAAACCATCCTCTGCTACCTCCAAAAGAGACTGTCGTGGGTTGACCCCGGCCAGGTGCCAGGTGCCCACTCAGTCACTCTATCACTCCCCCTCCTGCTGGGAGAGGGGAGAGGATAATATTGAAAAAGACTATCAGGGTAAGAAAAGGCAGTTTTATTACAGTGGGAAAAAAAAATAGAACAAGCAAGTTGAAAGTTGCACGCGCAAGAGCAGAGGGGAAAACAATCAATCTCTACTTCCCATCAGCAGCGATGTCTGGACACTTTCTGGGAAGCAGGGCTCCAGTACACGTGGTGGTTGTTGGAGGAGGCAAACATGGGCCAGCCCTGAGTGCCTCCTCCTCCTCCTCTCTTCCTTCCCTTATATATCTGAGCTGATGTCATATGCTATGGAACATCCCTTTGGCTGACTGGGCTCAGCTGGCCTGCTGGTGTCCCCTCCCAGGATCTTGCCCCCCCCCATCCCCTTCAGTGGGGGAAGGAATGTCACAGGGACAGCACAGCTTGGCAGTAGCCAAAACACTGCTCTGTTATCAACACCAGGTACCAAAGCAAAGCACAGCAGTGTAAGACCTGTGAGCTTTACCCCAGTCAGACCCAATACACATGGTTAGACAAGAAAACCCAATGGCCAGGCAGGCACCAGCTCAGTGTCATGAGCCCTTCCTGTCCAAATATGGATGTACACCCCTGGTGGCAAGAGGGAAAGGCATTTGGGACACACTCAGCTGGGATTGCTGCATGGCAGGTTGTGCTGCAGCCTGCTGGGGAGGCTGCCTGCTGTGCTGCAGAGCTGCAGGGTGCAAGGATGGGGGTCAGGCACAGGCTGCTGGGTGGGATCTCATTGGGTTTGTTGCACTGCACACACCTTCAGGTCTAAGTGGTGTAAAATAACCTTGAGCTATTTTTGTCTTGCATATCCCCAGATATGGATTTCCTACCATTAGCAGTCACAGCACTTGTAAAGCTGCTTGTAAAATGGATTTTTTTTCGCAATCATGTTTTTTGTTTGTTTTTAAAATTAATCCTAATAAAAAAACAGAACTCAGTCTCAGGTTTCCAAATGAACATTTAGAAACTGGCCAGGAAAGAACATCTTCCCACAAAAAAAAAGAAAGAGTGATGAAGAAAAGTAAATATCTGATTTGAAAAATGCCAAAGGAAAATATATTTGCCAGGCATTTTAGCTTTTGCAGGTCACACATCAGCCTCAGGTACAGGTTGCAAGTGTTCCTTGTGTCAGTGGTTTTAAATAGCATGTTGCAAGTATCAAGCTTTTGCTATAATTACTTCAGTGCTAGTTGATTAATGTTGTCTGGAGTTGCAATCCCCATATTTTCAAGGAAGGAGGGCGAACTTGGTGTTTATTATTGTTAAAAATTTGCATTCTGGCAATACAGATTAAGACTCTAGTGTACAAATATGGCAAAATGATAATTCTTTTCCCTAATAACGATTTTCACACGAAGCCCAAGAGCAACTTCACTTTGCTCTGAGCAGTTTAATTCAATGCTCCAAGGCACTGAGAGCAGCTACTTCAGAATCATGTGAGCTGTCTGTGCGGTGTCTCAATATAACCAGTTTTTTGTTTAGGATTCCCCATGTGTAGCACACTGTCTTGTGATGCATGCTTATTTTCTAGCACATGCTGATGCTGCTGAACTGTCAGAGAGAAATTCCTTCCTTTGCAAATGTAGTGGTGTCTTTGAAGTGGTTTACTGTGAGCTGCTTCTCAGTAAAATTGTGTCTGATACTCACCACAAGAGAATTGAAAGGGAGGTGTTTTTAAATAGAGAAAGTTCCCAAAGGGATGGCTCAAGTATTGTAGCCCTACAATATCTAAACTCTTACCCTCACTTTATGCTTCCTATTTATCCAGTGGAGAATAATCACAGACAAAAACTTTGAATTTACTAGAGGTTTCATTGGCAAAGTTTTTAGAAGAGGGGAGATTTTGCTTGTTTTGAGACTGCTAAAAAAGAAAGCATTATGTGCTTCTTTATAGGCTGTTAAAATCAAAACTAAAACCACCAACCAGACGAAAAGCTTGTTGGCACTTACAGTCAGCAAGCAGAGCATGCCTGCACCGGGTCATTGGAATGATGCTGAGGGCTGGGGCTCAGCCCTGTCCTGGCAGCTGAGTCACCCACTGCCCAAGGAGCTCCAAACCACAGCAGGACCAGCCCAGCTCGATGATGCTTGGCCTCCCCACAGCTGTCTCACAGGCCTTGTTTAAGACAGGAAGTTACACTGTGGTAGTAGTCACCAGGAGTCTCGAGCAACATGTTCTAACATGATGTAATTTCCCAGTGAAAACTATCCCACTAATGTTTCCTTCCAGTTTCAAGACCAGCAAACAACATTCATGTTGGGCTCAGTTGCAAGTATTACAAGTGTCCAAAGATGCCAGTGCAAGGAAGATGCAAGATCTTTTCTCATGTGCTTCAAATTTGATTTGGTACAACTGTACAAAGCCAGGTGAGACTTCACATCTGCTCTGTGTCTGCATTAATTATGGAAGCTTGAAATGGATTCCATTAAGCCAGTGCACTTGTCAGATTCAAAGTTGCAGCCTGCCTTTCTGGGGCAGCTGTGATTGCTGTTCTCTGCTCTGTAAGCACCCAAGGGGATGCAAGCATCCCTGTCCCTCCTTTTAACTGTCTTGACTTAAGACAGTTAAAATTGCTGGCCTGAGACAATCCCCAGGTTAAGCTCCAAAGCACGTTCACCTGCATCCCCAATAACATGCCACAGGGATGAAGAACATGGACAGGTGTTGCAACTTTGCCATCAACAGAGCTGATCCTAAATAGGATGTCTGTCCATGCAGAGGACAGGCAACTAAATACCTCCAAGGGTGAGCAAAGCAAGGGAGAGCAGGGATCTTAGCAGCAACCTTCACCTATGCAGTGCAGGCACTCACACAGTCTCACAGCTCTGAGTTACTGTATGATTTATAAGGTGTACACCAACAAATACTGACGTTCCCCCAACTCTTTAGCTGACCGGTGGTGCCTAATGATTTCCCATAGGCAAAAGAAGGTACTTCAAAATCACAAGACAGCTTTACGAAAAAATGAACATTTACATGTGACAAAAAGTTGTCTAAGGACAGTATGGTGAGGGACAGAGAAGCGAAAACAGGGGAGCATGGAAGGAACATTGAAAATTACTTAGATGTACTCAGCATTTTTCTATGTGGGTACATTCTGCAGGAGGAAAACGATATTATGGCAATAACAATAATAATACTTTGCAATTGGTATGGTGCAAGGTTAAAGCAAGAACTGACCTCACCCTGCCCACAGGGAGACCAACAGATTATCTGATCTGCTTGTTCTCATTTGTGATTTTTTTCCCTCACATAAAATTTAACTGACTACAATTAATTTAGATCTGAATAAATAAAAGCCAAAGTTGTTGCAATTACTTACTGCTCAAAAGAAAAAGGAGAATCTAGAGCTAAGATCCTGGTTTAGGATGTTTTTCTCTCTCCTAGGTAATTGATGGGAAGCCCACATTTTGTGTCAGAACAATGTCACAGTAATATAGCAGTAAATATTTGTAGAACTGAGCCTTTTCATAAACTCCTTCCAAGCTAGGTGGCTCGCTGAACAAATTCTCAGCACATAAGAGATTAATTTATCCTTCATTTTCTTTTAGAGTTGGCATCCAAAGGCACCACAGTCTGAAGTTCTGTACCTCTAGAGACAGCATGGTCTTGGAATACATTATTTCAGCTGAAGAATTTAGGAAACATAAATTCCATAGCATTTGATACCACTTGACTCCTACATTTGGATTTCTCACATTTTGCAGCCAGGAGGGGCAATGTATTTATGTTTATGGTGGAAACACAGACAACCTGGACCCAGAAAGGGGTGCTGTAAGAAAGGCTGGTGGTTGTATTTCAGTGCTGTCCCACCCACAACTGCAAGTAAAATGTATTCCCTTTATATGTTATATGAATTCAGCATCTCTTTGCCAGGCTACAAGCAGTGCTGCAGCCTTGTGGGCCTTGCTGGATGCGCTCAGCTCATCCCCTGCAGTGTTCACTGGCAGTGAGGGAAGCCCAGGTGCAGGAGTCCCCATTACCTGCCGTGCTGCTGTGCAGGGCTGGGGGCTCGACAGCCTCAGGTGATGTTTCCCTCTCCAATCCACTTTGATACTTCAGAGCTGACAGCAATGATCTCTCTTCAGCTGGCATCAGCAGGACAGAAGGTAAATACACACAGAGTGAAAATCACCCGTCTGCAAAATCTGAAGTGCTTGAATTAGATTTAAACACCTCTGCACAGGAAAGAGTTTCCTCTGCAAATAGTGTCTCTCTTCAGGCAGCAAATACTGGTTTAACACCATCACATCTGACCACACAGCCACAATTCATTTGCATCAGTCAGTCATATTGTCATGAAGTTGGTTCTCTCTAGGGGCAGCTGATAGTCTTTATGGGACTAACAATGTAATCAAACCCAGAGAAATTAATAGAAGGTAAAATAATGTCTCTATTTTGCCATTAAAGCATAATGACAAGGAATAAATGTGCCACTGCTTGCAAAATAGTTGGATTTAATACTGAGATTCTTTGGGGTTTTGATGAAAGCTTTTATTTTAATCAAGTGCCATCCTTGGAAAAACGGGTGTTATTTGCTGAGTGGCTCCAAGTGGCATATTAATATTGAGATCTTTATCTTGTTTGCAGAATTCCCATCCATTTCTTAAAGGTTGCAAAGGAGACAATAGCAACCCCTGTGTCCCACTGATCTCAGAATTCATCTGTGTGCCTGTGGAGACATCATTAAAACTGCATGATGCTGGAGGCTGCAGTGCCCAGGAACAAGCATGCACACCAAAGACAGCAAAAGCTGTCTCTGAGTTAAAACAGTGAATTTGTGTTTATTTTCTTTTATTGCTTACTCATTTACTAAGACTGAGAACATTTGTCACTTGCTCAGTTTTTCCAGCACTGCACCGTCTCTCCCCTTCTCTCAGCCGGTCTGTGTAGGACATACACGCTACCTCCTACACCCACTTAACTCCCAAGGTCTCTGGAATGCCTACGCCCTTCATATCCACGAGAATGTTTGGGATTTTTTTTAAACTATAGCAGAGGCAGAGCCCCACCACACAAAGTGGGGGAGGCAGAGGACACCCACTCCCCGAGGAGCAGAGGAAGCTGCAGGCAGCGCATCCTGCTCTGCAGAGAAAGCCTCCCGTGTCTCCCTCCTGTTGCTGTAAAAGCTGAGTTTGCCTTGATCTGTGTAAGGATATTTAAATTGCTGACACTATAAAGAAGTCTGAGGGAGTCAAGATCATTAATACCACTAACGCTTCATCTCTTCATTCTCACCAGGCTGCAGAGCAGTGAAGCTGAGAGCAGCAGCTCCTTCCTCCTCTCTGCTCAGGCAGTGAATAGGTGGCCCCTCTCCCTCCCCGGGGATGGCCTGTCCTGCAGCAGCTCCTTCCAGTCCCAAGCCCAAATTTCCTTCCACACCAGAGTCCCCCAGCCTGCTGCTCTCCTTTTGATCTTATGTTGGGATGGGGGCAGAATGACTTTTTGCAAAGCTGGCATTCAACAAAGATTTCTTGTGGTGGCCATTGTGCCTCCCCACCTGGAAACAAAATCTCTCTTTGGTGACAAACCTTGTGCACACTCAGAGCCATGGAAAGGGATATTTCCCATGGATCAATTCCCATTGCTTTCTCAGGGAATCTCCATGCTCTCCACAATGGGACCTTATATATTTATACTTACTTATGGCCCTACATTGTTTCATTTCCTGCTAGCTTCTCACTAACAGCCTGCTTTGATTTAACTCCATGCAAGCAGGATATTATCAGCCAGGAAAATAGAGAGCATCACAATATTGATATACTGATACTTATGAAGCAAACAAAAGGCATATTTTTTTCCTCATTCTTGCCTCCTAGGGTTTCCAAATGCACCTTGACTTATAGCAGTAGCTATAAGGAAGAGCCTCAGCATCAGGGAAGAACCAAGCCAGCCTACTGCCCCTTTCCAGTCTTTTAGGAAATGGAAATGTGAGAACTTCTGTGATCTTTCATGGAGGTGAAAAGTTAAGGCATAAGTCTTAGAGGAGTGCCCATTTATTACCTGATGCTCTCAATGCCCACAGGATTCACAAAATTGGACTGCAATTTTGATTCCTTTCTGCTTCAAAAATTGCCTCATTTTTAGAAAGAGACATTCCTGCATTTATTTTGTCTTTATGTGATAGATTTTTCCCATCCTGAGTCTAGGACTTTGTGCTTGTCCTTATTGAATTTCACCTAATTGCTTTCAGACCATTTCTTAAATTTATCAAGATCATTTAAAATTCCTCTCCTGGCCCCCACAAAAGCCTGCCAATGTGGTGGTCATGTGTGAATTTCACAAATATGTTTGGTCTTTCATCATTCAAGTCATTTATGAAAATGCAGGATGGTACCAAGCTTAGGACAGATTTCTATGAAACCTCATGTGTGCAACTATTCCTGTTTGTCAGGAAATTCTTGAGAACTACTTTCTGAGTACCTTTTAAATTACATTTTCCAAGTACTTGTGCATCCTTCCCATAGCAGTTTCAGCTAGGCCAGACTGCTAAATTTCCGCATGAGTACATCAGAAAAATGTAAAAAATATTACTAAAGTTGAGACACATCACATCTACTTCCCCTTTTCCATGATGTAAATTTCTTTTCAAAGAGGGAAAGTACATTACTTTAACATGATGTGTTCTTGACAACTCCATTCTCCTGTTTCTTATAATATTTTTTCTCTAGGTGCTCCTAAATATGTGCATTTATTTGAATAACTTTAAATCATTGCAAAGCTCTCTAAGCTGTAAATTTCCAGACCCTCTCTCCACCTCTCACACCTTTTAAGGGCAGGTATTTTTATCTCTCTTAGCTCTGTGATATCATCACAATTTGAAGCCAATTGCTTCTGGTTATAGATTGATTTTGATAATTCTTTTTGTCTCCCAAGTTTTATTAAACTGTCCTGCATGAAATATCTAACTCATCACAATAAACTTCACATATATTCCCCCTACTTTGTTCTAACACACTGTCCCCTTGTTACTATTAAATGCACTGTGCATCCTTTTTTTAAAAACTTTGTATTTTCCAGTCTTTTTGGTAGCATTTCTTCACCTTCTGCATCAGCTGCATTCACTGAAACCTTTTTGGCTTGGTTAGATATTTTTGCAACTCTTGCTGTTGGCAGCAGCTTTGGGCCCTTCAAGTCCTTCTCATAATTGCCTTATTATGGGTGCAGTTTCTATTCAGCTTAAGAACATGCCCTTGTTTCTCCTTCTTGGATTTCCAGATGAAGAAGAGGTCTTACCACTCCTCCTAAGGGTCAGGTACAGTAACATCAATAAAAAAAATCATCTGAATTGGGGGAGGATGGTGCTCTGAAGAATGGTCTGACACTGCCCAGGAGTGAATCTCTGTGTGGGTGTTTAAACAGGGATGGCGAAGGTGTTGGAACAAAACCAGTTTGTGGGCCAAATAATGTGTTTTAAAAGTAAAGTAGCACTTCAGGGTTCCTCCAGTGACCAGGCAGATGTGCAAGAGGCTCCAAGTATCTCCACAGCAATTTCTTTCCCATTGCCCTCATCAGGACAATGTAAAGCTTTGGCTGCATCAGGGAACCGATCCAGTAAAAACCAAAACATATTTTAGCAGAGGCTTTATTTTTTTGCTGATCTGGTCCAGAAGAAAACTACACAACACACTGAGCCAGTGCCACAGAGGCAGCAGTAGCGTAGCTGGAGGCAGAGAACAGCAGGAACCTCTTAAATCCTCTCTCTGGTGGGGCAGGCATTCCACAGGCTGGCTCTCAAGGGGAGACCAGCTTGCGGATCCACAGTAAGCACCACTGAAATGCCATGCAGAGCAGAACTGGTCAGGAATTTTTATTTTAACTATTTTTCCCCACAAAAAATTTACATTGCAAACTTCTGGCAGGAACAGGGCAATGGCCAGAAATTTTCTTTTTTTAAAGTTTTGTACCTAATTGAAATAGGATAGTTCAAGGGGTTTTGGTTCAAAGCCAGCTTTTTTCAATATAAGTTAATTTATAAATTTAAAAATACTATATCAACATCAGAGCTATTTCTGGATTATTATCCTGGCTGTGTAGATTAACAGGACTCTGTGGATTAATGGCTGCTCCCTGAAAATGAGAAGTATGGTGCCTTTAGGATGGAATTTCCGTCTTCTTCCTTTCTCAAACACTAAATATTTATGCTTTTTTGAGGGGGAAATGTAGGACAGGCAGGAGTGATTGCTGTGAGCCACAAAATGAGCCAGGGTAAGCTGGATCACAATTTAGGAGCTAAACTTGACTTTTCTGGGCAGTGTCCCACTGAAGTGGGAAACTTTCTGCTCTTCAGTGACTTTGAGATGAACAGTAATAAAAGCTTTAGCTTCAGGCAAGGCTGCCTAAACTTGCCACAGCACAGAGCGGGACACAAACAGAATTGATCAGCTGAGGGGAGTGACCAGTCAGTCAGTGACTTACCCCTGTAAAAACAGGAATATAGACACACAAGGTAACTATTCTGCTTAATAGCATGCTAGGTAGGGATAATGAAGCTTTGCATGTGACCTCAGTAGCATCAAATAGCTCAGTTAACTCCTGAGATATGTGACAGAGAAGTAATGGCTGAGTTTGGCCCTGCTGTAATGGGATGACTTTTAAGAAATATAAAAGTCAAACAAGTTGCTGGTAGTTAAGATATCTTCCCAGGATGTAATCATGGAAAATTCCTTTCAAGAGCTGGTGTTTAGAGCTCAGAAAATGCACAGCAAATTGCATTGTGATTTATTTGTCGGTGTCTTTATAGGTTGGGCGTTACTTTACCCCACAGCTGGAGTCAATTTTTAATATTTAAAAGTGGAAAGAAAGCAAAACCTAAACACATACAGATCTGTCTGTTTTAGATTGTGCTTTTCCCAAACATTACTGTTTAGAATTGAACCCTGAATAGATTTCTGCAGAGGCCAGCTGGCAACACAGAATTAAAATAACTGGGACTGGGTAGACCATATAGAAAGACCTCCTAAACTGCAGTTAGCTGATCTGGTATTCATAGTCACTCCAGAAATAAATCTAATCTTTCCCTTTTTCTGATAAAGGACTCTACCTTTTTTTTACCTTCATCTCTTTCTCACTCTTTTTGTCTTTCTCTTTTTATGTCTCTTTCTTTCCCTCTTTCTTTCCCTCTTCCTCTCACTATTCCATTGCAAAGGGTTGTACCGAGTAGGTGTGGTACAGTGCATTCTTTAAATACAGTAGTTGTTGGTTACCATGAGAGCCTGTTGAAGAAACAGATAAATAGAGTGAGGGAGATGATGATTTACGTCACTCTTGAACCACACACATGCGGAGCAATTAATGGAGAAATAGATGACAAAGAAATTTTCTGGTGCCCATCAGCTTTTACTCAGCCTGGAAAGGCTAATGAAGTAACAGCTGGACTCAGAAACAGATCCTATTTCAAAGCCCATACTGTACCTACACTAGAAAATTCAGTCTCCTGTGGTTCATGCTCAAGCTTTGTTACAAAGTTGTGCCTGGTTTGCTGCAGCATTAAATGAACTGACAGACCAGAGCTTAAAGCACAGCTCCAAGGACCGGGATTTGGGAATTTTATTGCATGGTCTGCCAACAAAGTGCCAGGTGATTTCAAAGCTTAGCACAAAAGTGAGTTACCATCATGTACAGATAATCATGGAATGACTAAGCCCCAGTAACTGTCTGTACATGTGTTTATAACCTCTAAGTCTGCCAGCAATGGCCAGGTAACAACTCTACTTGGTCCATGGAGAAGGACAGTTAAGCTGGATCTGCTGTGGGCTGAGAGCAGAAACACAGACACAGCTGGGCTGATGCACAGTGAGTTGTTAAGTCCCTGTTACCAGCTCCTGCATCTAAGTGCTGGGGAAAATCACTTTGCTTCTTCCTCTGTCAACTACAAACTGCAATGGCATTGCCTGACTCACAAACATAGTGCTGCCATAGGCCTTGGTAAGGGCTCAGAGCTCAGGGACATCTGAAAAGTTTTTAGTTGCTTTATTATTACTCTGGATGTACTGTACAAAGAAACAAAAATCACTAAGACTATTCCCAACCTCCCTCGTTTCTTTTGGGGAGAGTTACCTGTGGAAGAAGCATTGTGGCAACTGCCATAGCTTCCAGCTCCTCAGAGCCTCTCTGTGTCAAGGCAGAGTGCACATGGAAACAAGACCATCTTTGCATGGCATATCAGACGTCATGCACAATTTCAGTCTCCAAGTTGCTGGTGAGTGGCCCTGGCACCCCTGCGGGGAGCCATGGATATGTTTACCAACAAAAGGGCTCTGTAATATGCAACATATGGAGATAGAAAAAACAACTCTAATTGAGAAAGGCACAATCTCATTTGGTAACATTGTTGTACTTCTTAATAGTATTTTATTTATTCTCTCTTCCCTACTGAGTCATGGTGGATGCCAAAAGCCAGGACCACCAAGCAAATCTGGCTCCTTCCCCAAAATATGCCTTGCCTGAGTGGATTCACTCTGTGAAGGATTGGAGGGAGATGTTCTCCTTCAAAGATTTTTATATGATTGGAAGGGATGTTGTGAGATAGGCAAAGAATGCTTCCAGCTGAGAAAGGTTTTAGTTTCCTGCCTGTCTAGTCCAGAGCAAGAAACTTTTTGGCTGTCTTTGTGAAACTGATGTCTGCAGACCACAAGGCTTTTAGTTCAAACCTCAGCTGTGAAAATGTGCACAAAAGGAGCATTTTGTTCAGCAGATGGGGGACATCTCTGTTTGAGGAAGGCAGCTAATTCAGGGTCTGGCCAGCAGCTGGCAGTCCTGGCAAATGATATATTTTTTAAAATATCAACTCTTGTGATTTGACATCCCCATCTTGAATTTTCCCATCCCTTCTTTGAAGATCAGCACAATTACAAAAGGTTTGCATTATAAACCCTTGAGGATCAGAAAGAATCCTTAGATCAACTCCTTGCTCTTAGGGGCATCTGGTCTGGACTGGTCAGGCTCTATCATGATGGGATTAGTTTACCTCTCAAAAATCTGTGGGAAGTGAGAAAGGTAGTACAGATTGCTGTAGTGGCTAATAGGAAACACCAGTGAGGAGGGCTCATTCCTTCATATCCTAGATTCTATGTACATTCTTTGACAAGAAACATCTTGCTCGCTCTAGAGGCTACCCTAGTCATAGTAAACACGGCAAGGAGTATTCCTGACAGAACTATACTTCATGGGAAAATCTTTTGTTTCTACTCCTGCAAAGTTTCTGTTTGAAAAACCTCTTGTTCGTTCAAGCTTTCGCCAAATCAAATAAGCAAACCCCTGCCTGGATTCTGGGCAGTCTGTGCAAAAGCAGGGCGCCTCTCTCTGTGTCGGTGACGCTGGGCCAGCCCGGACAGCCGGGTGTGCCTCGGGCTCTTGGCCCCGGGAGCTCCGCTCGGGGCAGGGTCGCTGTGCAGCGGGCGGCGCTGGCAGCCGGCCCGGCCCGCGGGACCCAGACGGGATGCCCCGCACCACGCCCTGAGCCGGGCCACCCAGCGACTGCAGAAAGGGAGAAGCTCTCAAGCCTTGGCTCCTTGTGTCCAAGGATGCTGGCATCCCACAGAGCATCAGGTGGAGCTGCCCGACTCCCAGCTGCACAGCCAAGACCCGGGAGGACTGAGACGAGCCCCAGTGGTTCTGTCTGCACAGGAAGAGGGGAGGGTGGGACTATTGCAGCTCCTGAATGTAAGTAGGAAAGGCAGGAAAAAAGGTTCTGGGCCAATTTGTTCCAAGACAGTATTTTACAATTTTTTTCTCAGGTCAGATTTTCTTGGTTTGGATCACCTCTAGTGACACAACAAAACTCACATGTTAAAATGACTCTCAGTACTAAAATGAGGAATCTAGTCCAAACTAAAGAGGCCACCTAAGAGAGACCATTCCCTTCCCTGGCATACAGACAGACTTCCTATGAACTGCATCTGAGTCTTACTCATAAGAATTACATGCTTGACTACAGGAATGGAAATTAATAGATTTGGACTAGAGCTACCTTTTTTTTTGTGAGAATGACACAAATATTACCAAATTCTTCCAAAATTTTCATGCCCATGCAGTAGTTCTCAAATTTGAAGAAGTGAAGGAAAAACACTTTTTGGTGTGCAATGAGAGCGCAGGAGATGGAAAAGAAAAGTACATAACATACAAGGAAAAATATATTAAAAAATAAGTCAGACATAAATATATAGGATTCTGTCTCTCTCAGGCCCCAACCCATTTGATTGACTCTGTTTGTGTGTGTGTGCCAACTCTTTTCATGTTCAACCCTTTTTTCTCTCTGGGGCAAGGGTGACATAGATGTAAAGTCTAAGAATAGAAGGATACTTTTAAACCATGCAGCTGGGTCTTGTGTCACACACAAAATCTCAGGAGCCGATCTCTGCATCATGTCTCAAACTTTTGGTTGAGCATGTCCCTATAGAGACTTGAACAACATAAACACCTCCCTAAATAATTTGCTCCAAAGTTAAATGCTCCCCAGTATCACAAATGTGTCTGCATGTGTTTTCCTTGTTAGATCTGCTTTAAAAATGGTGTGCCAAAGGAAAATATTTAAGGTAAGTTATCAAGTTTTGCTCAAGATTCAGATATAGCAATGTTCTCACCTCTCTGGTGCCTGAGAAGTTTTGACTTGGATACATTTCTGTAGAAAAATATCAGAGAAATAAATATGGAACAGTTTTGTGCTCTTGATGAAGAGCACAGGCAAAGGACTTAGAAATGGATTTTATGAGAATCTAAATGGAGGCTTGGGGTCACTTTCCCCATGGTTGTAAATACTTGTCATGTGGTATAGGTGAGCCTTCCCAAAAAGCAAAGGACACCTCTATACAAGAGGCAGAGTCCCTGAAAATATGTCCTCATCAACAGAATGATTCAACAATGTGCAGGGACGGGGCACTTCCAATGGCAGCAAAGAAATCGGCCTTCCCATTCCTGGCAAAATGTGACTGAAGTATTTGATGGAGCAACTCCTCCAAGCAGCTTGGTGCTATTGCTGAGTATGAAGGAAAGAACATTAACCTTTAGAAGCAAATCCTCTTGCTTTTCTGCATCTGGTTTTATGGCACAAGTAAGGAGATGCCTAAAGGGTCCCAGCAGCACTTTTATGTTCCCTTTCAACAGTATGTTTTTAAATATGGCCAAACAAGTGGTTGTCCATGTTTCAGTTATCAGGATTGGAAGCTATAAAGCACTGCAGCACTTAAATTCCTGGATGAAATCTTGGCTGCACTTAGTCATTGAGGCTTTTTCTATTTACTTCAACAGGGTGAGAACTGCACAGCTCTTGCTTGCCTGAAACCACAGAGAGAGACTATCTGCATAGCTGGCTGCAGAAGGCTTTCACTGAGCTATTTCATGGGGTTTGGGGATTGCTGCCTCGGGAAAGGGATTCTTCATGGTTTCTCACTTGGTAGACCTGTGCTGCATTTAAATTCTACTATCAGATAAACAGGAATAAACTCCAAAGGGTGAGGTGTAAACATGTACCTCAGGGCAGAAATTGCTTCTTCTGATAAAAAAATTACACAGGTTGTGTGGGAACTCCTGGACTTGTTGTTGGACCAGGGACACACCCAAGCTGTGTCCTTCTTCTGTATTTGGGTGAAGAGCTGCCTGCAGATGATCACAGCATCCTCCCACACCCCAGAAATACACCCACAGAAGAGGTGTAGGCAGAACCCACTGTGTCCAGGTACGTGGTGTGAATAATCAGTGACTGTATCTGAGTCATGTCACACAGCCTGGCCACTACTGCCTATAGAGATGACTACTGATGCTCCATTGCAGGGCTTTATGTTGTCATTCCTTAGGTAATGCTCACACAATCTATGGGACACATATATTCACACTGCCTGTGAATGTGAATGGGATCTGCAAAGCCTTCAAAAGTGAAAGCTCCACTTTTCTGCATAGTGCTACATTTTTTAAATTTATTGTCTTGCTGAATTACGAGTCATTGATGATGATTAAAAGCACTCAACTTGTATATGAGATGCTCAAACAAGACATCTCAAAATGTTTCACAAAGCAACACAAATCTCTTTTATTTCCATAGCCCCTGGAATTCTCATATTTCTAATTTACCTCACTGTTTTATATGATCTGATACAATTCAGGAGGAAAAGACAGAGAGAGAGGTCTTTGCCTGCTGCTGTAACCTCAGAGGACATCACTGCTATGACACACAGATGGAGAACCTGCAAGAAAGAGTATGTGCAGCCAGGTCAGTGAAGAGAGAGCCAGCAGCTGTGTGGGCCCAGCCCCACACTCATGCACAGCTGCACTGAAACCGGCCTTGTCTTTGAGTAGGTGTAGAAAAAACTAAATTTCACCTACCTCCTTATGGCAGTGGGGGAGCCTCAGAGGGTGATTCATAGGACCTAAATAAGGCAGTAAGCAGGCAGCTGCCTGGAGCTAGTCAATAGGAACATCAAGCACAGAAACACAAATGGAATTTAGCCCCAGTTGTCTAATATAAAAGATCTGCCAGGGACCAACTCACTGCTTGGGTGGTTCTTCTGATGGTAGTTTGTGGTTTCAGTTATTACTTTCAACAAAGGAATGAGGATAATAAAGATTTCTAAGTCTAAATTAATCTTGGGAGGCTTGTAAAAGTTATATTCTGTACCAGCTTTGTGTTAGGCACAATCCAGTGGCTTTTATTTGCCTTTATAGCCTTGACTTCTGAAATATGCACAGTACATAGAGATAGCAGATTCTACAAAAAATGCAAGGATGAAATTCACATTTATTCATCTATTCTGTGTTAAAACACCATGTCAAAGGCCTGTCAGGAGAAAGTTTGTTGAAAACAAATCACCTCAGACAGAGCAGGATCTCAATGTTACTTTGCATTTAAAGTCAGACGCTGAATTAAAAAAAAAAGTAAAAGGAAGAAGAAAAGAAAATCTGTACTCACATGACTAGCAGATAGGCCAGAACATTTTTTAGATAAATTATGCTCTTCTGTCAGCTATTGTGAAACTATGAAAACCTACGCATGCTTGTAAATAGATCACACTTAGATGGAAGGAGATCTCTAAATGCACTGTGACTCATACAGCATAAAGATGCAAGGATGGATTGTACACTGCACAGGGCTGGAGATTCTTTCAGCATTATATATTCACAGACTTGTAGTATGCAGTGTTACAGGGGAGCATTGATAAGAGCCCTGAGGAAGGAAGGTGGCTGTTTACTTGGTAGATTTTGAGGAATAGAGACCCAATCATCATTTTACTTTCCTTCTCAGTAACTACTAATCGATCTAATACTTATTAACAGGATATTTTTAAAGCTCTGGAAGGTCTAAATTTACAAAATAAGGAGGGAAAATATATGGCCATCCTCAGAACACCATACTGCATATGAATCTGTTCACCAGTGTAATATAGAACAGCTTTTCTTCTTTTGATTCCTTATAGTTATGAATACTCAAAAATGAACTGCTTACAGGCTTTAAGTGCATGCTAAGTGCTCTGCCTGGCTGCTGCTTTTCTTAAGTGCTTTGCTCCATTCTCAGTAGACTTTGGGCACAATTACTCGTCTCTCTTCCCCAGGATTTTGGCATTTAATCTCACAGGCTATGTCTACATGGCTCTGAAGGGTGATGGACTCAGCAGCCCCTGCATTCTGGATCACCTGGCTGTTACAGTGACCACTGCCCAGTCACTTCTGCTGGCTGGTGACCATGTGTCTCTGTTTGGACTTTTAGTCCAACATCCCCTGGAGCATATGTGTGGGTTGTACCTCCAATCATGTCAAAGAGAGTAGAAGGAAGGGTGGCTGGCACAGCCCTTCTTGATGGGAGTCCTGAGACTGCTGTTACAAGACAGTGGAAATGCAGCCCCAGACACACAGATTTTTATTTGAATCTTGTTTGAGTTGGGAGACAGGAATTATTCATGACCTTCTGAGCATTTAGAGTATCAAATGAGCTCCACTTGTCAAAAACAAATACTTAAAGACAGCACTAATATTTTTTTATACATTTTTCACATTATTCCACAGTAATGAGGACTATAAACATTTTTTCAGAACTGAAATATGAGATTTTTGGAACATGAATTTCTGGCAGATTTGGTAAGGAAGTTGCCTGGAGCATGAATTTGGCCAATGAGTATATTTGCAGGCTTTTGAACCAGAATGGGGCAGCATCAGCAAATTCTAGAGGGAAAAACGAAGAACTTTGCACACTTC
Organism: Eopsaltria australis; assembly: GCA_034509425.1. Classification (NCBI taxonomy): domain Eukaryota; kingdom Metazoa; phylum Chordata; class Aves; order Passeriformes; family Petroicidae; genus Eopsaltria; species Eopsaltria australis. The sequence continues at coordinate 7,817,122 of JAVTVJ010000056.1, forward strand.
TATCCTGGGAATCTGCTTTCAGCCTCATCCATCGACCAGCACATGCTTGAATGTTTCCTGTAACTGGGCTCCAAAGCAACACAAAACCGTTCTCTCCAAGGGAGGAAAGAAACTCCTGAGACCTCTGCAGTCTGATTTTTGAGCATCAAATGCTAACACCGTTAATTGCTTCCAACCGAGTTAGCAAAGCCAGAGCAATGCAAACCTTTGTGCATGAGCAGCTCACATTGAATTCATTTCAGAATGCTGGGGCAAGTCTGCTTGGAAGGCCAGTAGTATTCACTAGTCAAGTCAGTCGCTGCCAATTATTCCCCATGCTGTGAATCAGAATACGGTCCTTATGTTACAGATTTCATGATCACAGCCCATGCTCAAAAAGGCTTAGAAATGTAAGGCACTGCTTACAGGCTCTGGCTCTGCACAGGGTTTCGGTATGTGAAGGACACCTATTTTCATTGGAAGAGACTTGCCAGCAGCAACTGACAAATTTTGGCCCTATTAATTTTGTTTGTGTAAAGAAAATTTTGAATCTATTCTTTGACTTGGAAAACAACTGAGCATGAGTTTGTAATTCATCTTGCCCTTCAAGGAGACAAATTAATGAACCCTAGTAATACATTAGTCCAATTGCCTCTTTTCTCCTAAAAAAATTTGCATAGAAAGAGGTTAAAAAATGTTGTCCGCCCATTCAAGTGGTGCTTGCATTTCTTGAGTTACAAGGTGCATACATTGTGAGTCTGGAGGGATGCAGAATTTTGAGCACATTTCAGTGCCTTCCACTCACTTTGCCATTCAGATATTTGCTGACAACCTAAAAGGGTGGAGGCACCTCTGCAGTTCTCTCTGGGGGCTTTTATGGTTTATTTTGTGTTTGTGTTGTATTCCAGGCTCACAGCTGTAATTTTTCTACTGTTCTTTTGATATTATTACTGGCAGTGAGTTCATTTCCTTACCCAAACTGGCTGTGGCCTGTTTGTAGCCATCCCCTACGCTCACCACATTTCAATGCCTGAAGAGGCATCCCACAGTCTGTGTCTCTGTGCCTCCTGAGTGGAAAAGGGGGGAACACTCACCCAGCAGCCATACTTGCCCCCATCACGTGCAAGTGTCCTCTCTGGCCTCTGCAGGACTGTGCAGCCCAGGGACCATAGAGGTGAGCAGTAGAGATCCCACAACATCCCTGCAGGGTGGGCAGCACCACCAGCTGTCACAGGGAGATCTGGCACAGCCAAGAGTTGGGGACAAGTGACTTGTGTTTCCCAAAGGCGCAGCATACCACTCATTGCCCATGGCTGGTGGAGAAGGCTGCTGCCCTCTGCCCAAGCCCGTCCTGCAGGAGCAGCTGGCAGAGCCAGGCAAGCTGGCAAGGAGTCTTTGTCCTTTTACACACAAGCCCGTGTGACCCCAGCCTGTGTTCTCAGACTTTTCCCACTATTTTCCAGCCCCAAGGTCTTGTGTGAGCCCCCCGCACGCCACTCATGCACTGGGGCCAGCTCAAGGAGGAGCTGGGTTTGGCTCCAGCCGGGGCCACAGCTGAAGCAGCCGCACCCTGGCCTGCACCCAGCTGGCATGGAGCTGCTCCCTGAGTGTCCATGAGCACAGATGCTGGCTTAAAAACAGCGTGCAGACACAGCCAGACCACTCTCTTACCTGGGCTGGTAGGAATGCCCATGACAAGGTAGTTCACTAACTCAGGCTCCCCTGTTGCTTGCCATTTGGATTCTTGCCACAGCATTTGAATCACCCAAAGCTGTCAAACACTCAGGAGATAAACTGGAAAAATAGAAATAATTAAATTAGTTTAAGCAGTAGATTTTAAACAGATCAATCCAGGCCTTCACTGTTGCTTTATTTCTCTGTTTTCTGAGGCATTAGGATGTCTGTGGTTCATATTCTGAGTCCTTTCTCTACTGTCCTTCCTTCTAAAGAAAGCATAAGATTCTCACTCACATACTTTCCTCTGCAGCTCTTAAAAAACCCGCAAAACAGCAAACAAATTTCATGAGATTTGTGTTAAAATCAGTGTTGGCAGCACAGTCTCATTTTTGAGTTTTTCCATGACACAGAGTAACTTTGCTACAAACCCAGAACATGGAGAAATATGTAGTTTACTCACAGAATCACAGTCTGGTCACCAACTATCCATTATTCCAGGCTTTTATTATATTGTTAGATAAATTCCCTTGGCTGTCATATGGATGAGAAAAATGAACCTTTGCTCATGGGTGCACAACTTTTTTGAGTAGATAAGCCACTAAGACCCATTGACATCATCCTGTCATGACCCCTCCAAACTTCTCCCACAGCCCTCACATCACATTCCCAGTTGAAGAAAAGCTCTCAGCACCAGAGTTGCTCTGCACAGAGTTGAGCTCTCAGAAGAAGTACCACATTGATTTATACATATATATATCCTGTGTTGTCAACAAGAGGGTATCATATCCTCTAGAGAAGACAGCATTCAATGCTGGATATTCACTGTCAGCTACAATACTTTTGAACTTTCTGTGAGGGGGAAATTTTTTTTAATTCCCCAGACTTTTCCTAGAGAAAGATAAATGAACATGGTGTAAAATTTCCATATTTTAATAGCATCCATTTTATGTTCAGGCTCAAGACTTGGAATAATCGAGTTAGTTTCATTTCTGTTTATTGCTCATTTCTGCTCAATTTCCTCTCACTGCCTTTCCCACAGTAACCCAGCATGGCAGGGCTCACTCTGGCTGCAGATTCTACAGGAGAATGGTTAAATTGAGTTAAAATTTGTTTCACTAAAAATACACTCACAGTTCATACAAACCTATTTATTGATCCCCTTTTCAAAAAGCTTTACCTGTGACCTAACTGAACTAGACTACAACCCTCTAAGCTTTAGATTATTTACATTTTCCCAGATATTGCTTACTG